>CAKNYM010053786.1:91052-112957 GCA_932195095.1 Andricus curvator | reverse complement strand
AATCTAACCCACATGAACGTAAGCATCATAACCAAACCACCCAAATCGAAGAAACTAAGGGACCCAACCCAAACGAATGTTAGCAACATAATGAACCTAAACAAATCAACCCGTACTAACCAACACAAACAGACAGTTTGTCTTTTTTATCTTTCGTTTCGGAGCGTATTTCTTGAATAGTCAAAAGTGCCATTTTTTTGCACAAAACGCAGGGTATTTTTTAATGGATAATTTGAATCTGCAATACAAAATATACGTTGCCATTTTAAATTTTCAATTATTCCCCTTCCCGCTGCAGGGACTGAGATGGAGGGTAAATTTTTGCGGAGTCGTTTTCCTTCCTCGGGAAGAAAAAGTTTTTATTACATACATTTTTTCATTGGATGCATATTTCTTGAGATATTTCAATGTCTCAAGATAAAAAATCCTGTATATTTTATTCGCGATTCAAGGGGGTACTGAAATATTCACGTAGAATATATTTTTATCCCTTGAAATCCTTGAAGCTATATATAAAATTATTTTGAATACATTTATGCTCTTGTTTCAAGATAATTTCTTCATTCTATACTATATCAATTTTGTATGTAAACGTCGGATTTCTCTAAAAAGTAAAAGATTATATAAATTTTTATATCAGTTTTAAAAAATTCAAGTAATTGAATTTTCTTCCTTGCAATTGGCTCTGATGAAATGCAAATATCTCAGAAGGACTTGCGTGATGCTTATAATTAATCTTTACGATAACGATCGTATATAATCCAAGGAGGCACTCGAATATTCTTTAGTTACAGTGTTAATAAAATTCTTGAGTAACACATTAATACGTTTTTCGTCTAAATAGAAAAGATGAAGATTTTTTATACGCTCCTCATATCCTTGGCGGTTATACTCAATTCTATCGGTAAATATAATCGTATGATATATCTATAATTTTAGTTACATCTTTTTGAGCTATGCATGGAACAGAATTTTGCTCGAATTAATCTTCATTCAATCCCAATTGCTATTTCCTTCCAAAGATCATCTGAGTTTGTCGGGAATTAGTACGAATTTAATCTTAATTCATTCCGGGATAATCCAGAATGTGTGTATGCTATAAAAAATGGAATTCGAAAGTGCTTCTGTTGATATGGAATTTGCAAGAATTTCAAAAGCGCAAAGTAGTCTAAGTGAAAGTGGCACTCAGAAAAATTTCCTCTTATGCCAAAAGAATGCTTCTTCACATAAATAGAATTTTCTCTTGAATTTAATGTTGGAATGAATTTCCTTTGTCTCAAAAAGAATCTTTTTGCTGCAAAAATGATCCATTTCTGATGAACTTCGCCTAATATTGCTGCCAAATATGTACCTTTGTGTAAAAAGAAAAGATATTCAACATGTGTATATGTGATTTAGCGTGGACTCTAATTTTCAGAATGATATTTTTTGTTTTCACCCCCTAATTTAGTCAAATGCCCAAAAAAATTGTCTCAAAATTCAGGCGAAACCGTTTAGGATTAACTCGTGCCCATAAGACAATGAAGCCGGAACCGAGAATTCGATCACGAATATAGTTCGTTTCTCGAAGTCCTGGAGAACGATGTCAAGCTTCGAACGTGCAATGAAGAATTTATGACGCTTATCATGGAAAGACCCCTTATCGCCTGAATTCAGGCGACGCTTAGGGCACTTCCCACACAAGGCGCTTGACAGTTATAATCGATTCTTTTATCTGGGGCCTCAATCAATCTTCTTGGTTGAATACTCATCTAACCTGTTAAAAATTTATCTTTTTTTAGTTGAAAATTCATTTTTTTCACGGTTGTCTGTGCAATTAGTGTTTTTGATCTACTAGTCGTGAAAATGGTGATAATTTTTCATTCCTGCGAGCTTTCCGTCAGCGACGCCGAGCCTCATCAGCTATACAAAATATACGAAATAAAAATCTGCGACTTGTAGTGAGAAAATTAAGAATTGGAGTTAAAAACATTATTGATTTTTTGTATGTGTTAAATAAGAATTATATTGAGCAGGATGCGGAGTTAAAAAGTCGGTGAGGTAAAAAATGAATATTAAAAGTTCATTTATTTCTATTGATTGAAAATTCATGTTCATGCATTTTGTTGAAATACTTTTTTGGTCGAAAATCAATCTTCTGGGTTAAAAATTTCTTTTTTTAGTTTTAAATTTAACTATTTTGTTAAAAATTCATCTATTTTTGAAAATTATTTTTTATTTTTGCTAAATACATTTTTTATTCAAAATTAATAACACTCTTCGCGGTAAATTTTATTACTTGGTTGAAAGTTGAACTACTTTGTAAAAAATTTCATTTTTTAGTTAAATGTTTAATATGATCATTGACCTTAATATTGCGAGAAACTCCTTAGTAGCACTTAGAGTGGATTCTTTGGGGCTCCTTAGAAGGATCGTCAAATTTTGTAATACTAAAAATTATAGCTGATTCTTCCGCCCTGAAGTATTCTGAACATCCTGAAGAATAATTCTTAGAATAAAAATGTTTATTATACCCGTGATTTAATTGGTATCAACCGGTCACACGCAATGATTATTAACGAATTTTTAGACCTTTTCTGGGTGACTATCTCTTGTCTCTTAACTGTTTTCCTATCTCCTATCCTTTTTCCAAATAGTTCTTATTTCTTTATTTTCAGTGGTATTTTTTACGATTAAAACAAAAACTAGAGTCCTATCGAAATAAGTTATTAGAGAATTTGAAGATCCTTTTTGATAGAACAATTATTGTGAATTGATTTTTTGTTGTAGCTTGCATAGTTTGACCACACAATGGGATTTTTTATTTTTACATTCTCATCAGAGAAGGTATTAATTAGATTTGTGTAAAATTTGACCCCCCCCCCCATTTTTGTCAAATGTCTACGTTTCAAACCCAAAAAACAGTTTTTCGTGAATTTCTCTGTCTTTATGTATGTATGTGTGTATGCATGTATGTATGTAGATTTTTAGTCTGTAGCACGATAACTTTCGAAACAATTGAAAGATTGGATTGGGCTTTAGTATACTCTTGAAGTGTCCTAAAATGAAGGTCAAGTTTGTTAACCAGCCATTTCGGATAAAAATTCAAAAGGTGAGCGCTTTTTCAATATTTTTGATACCACTTTTTTTGCAAAATTTAAACATTTTATGTACGGATATTCATAGTACTCAAAAAGACAAACAGTTTATTCCAATGACTTTTTTTTTGATAAAACAAAAATTACTGTATAATGGTATATGTATAATATATAATATTATATGTATAATGCTTAATGGTATACATATACTGTAGTTATAGCATTTACAAAATTCCAAAAAACAAACGAAAATGAACATTTTAAGCCAAACAACGCACGATATGAAAAAAATTCAAGAAAAGAAAAATGTTTCTATTCGCACGCCCTACAAGATTATTATAACGACTTTTTGAATTTTCTTGAAAAATCGAAAATTCACATTTTTATTGCACAAAAAATAATGAAAAATCCAAAAATTTAATTTTACGGTCAAACTATGCAAGATAAGACAAATGATGATTATAAAAAAATTGTGCACTCAAAAAATATCTACAAATTTGTTATTGGTCACTTTTTGACAGGATCTGTAGTTTTTGTTTTATTCGTAAAAAAGAACATTAACAGTGAAAAAATCGGCCCGATAGGCGGGCAAATTCTCATCAAAACTTTGCTTATTTACTTTATTTTTCATCTCGTGTGTGTTTTTTCACAATATTTCACTGTTTTTCTGGTCTCAATACTATCTCTAACGATTGAAACAATAAAATAAAATAATAATTCAAACAATTTATTCTGACTGAAAATCTGACTTTTATTTCAGAATGCGTTTTGATCTTTGTTTACTAAAATAATTGCTCTGAAAAAATTCGGCTATTACATTTATATTTCAAGAACTATGCTTCAAATAGACGAAATGAATATATATATATATATATATATATTTAAAAAAAAGAGTTATTGGTTCCTCGATTAGAGGTGGGTCGGGAATGGGCAGATGGAAACATATGAACTCCTACCTAATACAACGCTACTGAAGGCTGGTGACCTCAGCATAAAACATCAACCAATTGCGACTCTCTCTCGGTTTCCTTACCTTTTCCTCTCCCCCCCCCCACCCCCCACTCTCCCAGTGACAGAAGTTTTGGTGGGACTAACGTTACAGCTACACGTACTACGAATAACTACTTAACTTGGACATGATTTCGACTCGCAAAACAGATGTCGCGCATAAAGATTGCAGTTGGGTTTACAATCTAAACATGAACAATATAAACAATAAAGTAGCCTCGGAATGGACTGAAACTTTGATTGACGAAATGCATACACACGGTAAAGGTCGAAGTTCAGCCGATGAATGGTGACTGGGTGTCTGGAATGCTAGGGGGGTGAATGATCTTAACATAGCAGACTTACGAGAAACTATGCGCGTAAGGAAGCCTGGTATTTTATGTGTACCTGAGACAAAGAAAAAGGTATCCGGAAGTAGAAACATAGAAAACGGGGTGTTGAAAGGCGGTTTTGAAATATGGTCAGGAGTAGATAGGGAATCACATGGTAGTCAGGGTTTCTGATTGTAGTATTTATTAGAAAGATACGGAAATATACGCTGAAGTAAAGGAATTACCTTCTTCATTTTAAATCAAATACAACTTTAGTCCTTTTTATCTGAAGAACATTGAACATAACATATGGTCGTTGTGAAGCGCGACGACCAAATTGCGCGCAGCGAGCGCGCTCAAACTTTTGGGTTTCTATTATACGATGAACAGAAACGAGCGTGAAGCGCGAGGTTCACATGATGTTTAAACCAAATATCGAGCGCGAAGCGCGAGTGTCTCGATGAGAATGTACTCCTTAAGGTCAATAGGACCTTAGGTAAATTACTTCTTCTTTTTATGTAAAACTGACATAATTAAACCAAAAGTAGGTCATAACGATGAAGCTTATTAAGAGAGTATTAGCCCGCGAAGCGCGCTATAGCGTGAGATGAATACCCAATCGAGCGCGAAGCGCGAGATCCAACAGGTGCGCGCCTTAGGCGCGCTGAAACTCGCGAGCGAAGCGAGCCGCGCTCGATGAGAATGTGCCCGCGAAGCGGGCAGATTTTTTAGCCTCTTTCTGTATGGTTAAAACCAGAACCGTCGGTCAAAAAATATTGGTTCACGAATTCGAACTTTCTTTTTGTTCCCTCAAAATGTGCGACAAATGAAACCAATCCAAATAGACTTTCTAAATTCATACTGTAAACAGACGATAACGATGATGACAACGACAGACAGACACCACCGTACAGCCTTTTTTCCGATTCAGGGGGTTTCGAAACGCGAAAATTGAAAGAATTTCGTTATAGTCAGTTTTCGCATTACACTAATACCTTCTCATTATGATCAGAATGCAAAAAAATGGCTCAATTGCATACAAAACATATTAAAAAAAAAAAGTTTCTGAGAGAATTGCGTTGATTTTTTCATAGAATCTTAAAAATCTGGAATTGCTTCTTATCAGTTATAATTTTCTCCAATAAATATAATTATGACAATCTGTAGGGTTTCGATAAAATAATAATGGTTTTTTTCAAACGGAAAACAAAAGAACTTTCTCTCGGGTTTGATTATTTTACTAATTATAGGGATTTTCAGTGTATAGAAAATATTTTTAATTGTACATAACACCATTTTCAATTGAAAATTTTTGTCTCTAATGGGACATCTTGTATCTGAAAAAATTTGTAAACACTGCGCATAATCTACTGAAATAAAGGGTTCTGCTGGAAGAAAACATATCACCACATTTTTTTTATCTAAAATTTTTGGGCTGACGCTCTTGAGCATACAAAAAAGTTAAGTGGCGAATTATTGTTAAAAATGTTGAAACCTGAATTCTCCAAATTTTCCGATTCAACAAGAACTTATTCGCAATCAGTTTTCTACGTTCACTTGGAAAGAAATTTTTTAATATTTTTACTTTTTACGCGTAGAGTATCTTCTAGCTCCTTTTATACAAAAGGTATAACCGTTAGTTCTGCAGTTGCCGCCTCGCGCGCTGTCAGTCATGTCTGAATTTCCATTTGAGAATTATTCACAGTCAATACCAGCATATAATTGTGTATTTTAAGTGAAAATTAACACTCTTTTTTTGTTGTTGCAGAACTGAGTTTACAGTTCGATTGTCTACCTAATGGCGAACCTATCCCTTGTGGTCGCCATCCCGGCCCTTCTAATGCTCCTGACAGAAATCATTTTCCTGGCAGGTCTGTTCCTTCTGCCGAGCCTTCCCTTCGTGATAGGTCCAGGTCTCCTCCTAGGAGGCATCGTTCTTGGCTCATACTTGGATTTGACCCTCAAGAACTTAGTTTTATACGACTTATTCCCAACACGAATCCATACCGGGTATTTGAAATTCACAGATACACTTTTCCTGCAGACAAACCAATTTTTTTAAAAGTAAGAGCTAATGCCTCTGCGCCCATGCCACCCGAAGAGCGAAATGTTTTGACAACATCCACTGGCGACGTCGTGGCAATATTTGAGTGTAATAATACAATTCTTCGTGGAATATATACAAGAGATGATCGTATGAAGCAAACACGTGCGAAAATAAACATGTACAATGGCTCGGTTATTGAATTAAACGGACATGAAATCGAGGAATCTCCTATAGGAAATATTCCAATTTTACAGAATTATAGAGCAGTACATATAAACAAGATGTAAACCAAAATAATCCACACTATAAGTCACTTGAAGAGAATGGAAAAGTAAAATATAATACTGCTACTAAAAATCCGACAAATAACTAATAATTACAGTGAAAGTTCAATGTTTTATCGTTCTTAAGGACTAAATCTTTCTTCAATGCCCCAGTCTCCCTTGCTCGGAAACAGATAAACAAGTTTCATTACAGGAAATATGAAAAAAATGTCTCAGCGTCTAATGGCATCAGTTTGCAAAAAGAGACATTTCTGTATTCAAATAAAGCCACTGGGCTTTCAGTCAGATGTTACTGCAGAAAACATATAACGCAATTAGATAAATAGATCTATTATATATATTTTTCGGTCTCTCCCATCAAGATCCTAGAACCACACACTGATGTACAAATGTGCCCCATGAAAAATTCCATCTCTGACCCGGAGCTAGCAGACGCTTCTTTTGAGTCCCTTTAAACCATTCCTTCACGAATGCATGTTTAATGAATTTGACCTTCTCGCAGTGTTTGACTCGAACAGGCAAGTTGGTGCACGATTGTAACCCATTGTAGTGTTAGAAGACAACAGAATTGACAGGTGCGTTCTAGGGTTAATTTTTATGTGAATATCCATAAGTTTAATTTGGAAAGAAACTCTTAAACACAAGTAACGCTGTTATCTTCTGCAGATAAAAGATAATGTAACAATTTATTTGACTTCTAAGCTGTGATTCATTTTTCAATTGCGTAATCAAAAATTGGGTAGTTTAAGTCCCTCTTTATTGTACCCTTTTGATGTACAGGGTGCAATCAAGATAAAAAAAATCTGCCCGCTCCGCGGGCACATTCTCATGGCGCGCTTCGCGCGCGGCTCGCTTCGCTCGCAAGTTTCAGCGCGCCTAGGGCGCGCGACTGTTGGATCTCGCGCTTCGCGCTCGATCATATATTTATCTCGCGCTTCGCGCTCGATTATGTATTCACCTCGCGCTACGCGCTCGGGCGTATTTGCATCGCGCTTTACGCTAGGATCCTCTAGATTTTTGCACTTCGTGTTTGACTTCGATGAAAAGAAAAAGTTTGTTTGCAAATATTATAAAATTATCAAAACCTCTACATATTAAGTGATTGTTAAATTTATTTTTATTTTAGACTGAAAAGGAACTTTATTTACTCAAGGTTCTATCGACCTTAAGGAACACATTCTCATCCAGACACTCGCGCTTCGCGCTCGATATTTGATTTGAAAATCATTTGAACCGTATGATAGAAACAAAAAAGTTTGAGCGCACTTACGGCGTGCGATTTGGTAAATACACTGAGCGCGCACTTTGTGCTTCGTGTTATATGTTCTTCATATACAAATTACTAAATTTGTATTTGATTTCAAATGAAAAGTAATGATATAATTCAGGCGACAAATTTTATTAGTTAACATTTTATGTTAGCCTGTGCCGTTTATCAAAAAAGTTAATTTTTTCATTTTGAATATATTCTTACCACAAAAATTGATTACGGGTTTGTAAGTCGTTTTTGAATGCACAATTTTTGTTCATTTATATGTTTTCGTACCTTGCATTGTTTTTTCAAAAATTTGATTTTTTTTACTGTCAATGTTATTTTCGCGAATAAAACAAAAACCACGCATCCTATCGAAACATGAGTCACAATAAATTTGTACCTCTTCCTTGGATGAACAAATTTTGTTTCGGTCATTTTTTCGTAGCTGGTAATATTCGTCTGAAAATTTGATTTTTCTATTTTCAATGCTGTTTTTTACGAATAAAGCAAAAACTACGCGTCATATCAAAAAGTGAATGATAAGAAATTTGTAGATCTTTTTTAGGTGCACAATTTTGGTGAGATGATCTTTTCTGGTATCTTGCATAGTTTGACAGCAAAATGGCTTTTTTGATTTTTCATTAATTTTTTGTGCGATCAAAATTTGAATTTTTTATTTTTCAAAAAATTCAAAAAGTTGTTACGAAAATATTATAGGGTGGTCAGGAATCAAAGTTTTTCACCTCTTGACTTTTTTTCATATCGTGCGTTTTTCGGCTTAAAATGTTCATTTTAGTTTGTTTTTTGGAATTTTGAAAATGCTATAACTCCAGTAATTTTTTTTTATCACAAAAAGTCATAAGAATATTTTGGTCGTCATTTTGCGTACTACTAATAACCGTACATAGAATTTTCAAATCTTCAAAAAAAGTGGTCTCAAAAATTTTCAAAATGTGCTCACTTTTTGGATTTTCATCCAAAATAGCTGGTTAACGAACTCGTTCTCTATTTTTCGGCCATAAAAAAGTGTGCCAAAGCTCAATCAAATCTGATCATTTTTTCGAAAGTTATCGTGGCTACAGACAGACAGACAGACAGACAGACAGACTACAGACAGACAGACACCTTCGTAAAAATCGTTTTTTCTGACTCAGGAGGTCTCAAAACGTGGAGATTTGATGAAAACCGACTATGTCAAATTTTACATAAAACCAATACCTTCTCATTAGAATGAGAATGTAATAATAAAATGTATACCATAAATATTGACCCCTAAAAAAGAAGAAAAAAACGATGCGCGTAATGCAAATATCTCAGAAAAAGAGGTTTCTTGCAAAACTAAAAAAATGTTAATTGTTTCCTTAGTTATCAGAATGTTTTTAAAACATTGTAATTTGACGTTCTTTCGATAATTTGAAGACTATTGCATATATTATTTATTATTTCAGGAATGTTTTTATCTACAATTAAATTCAAAAGAATAAAATCTCACAGACTTTTCTTCCACAACAATCTATGGGTCTTGTAACTTATTAAAAAATGTATTTCATTATAATTCAACCCTCGCCAGATATAACGTTGAATCAACAAAAATCAGCTTTGCTGCAATCTTTGTTTGAGATGTGAGCATACTAGTGTATGTTGATATTAGTTCAAACAATTATATAGTTTAACATTTTTCTGTTTGATAAAAAAATTATAATTTTAAAACATTTTTACTGGCCAGTAATATAATGATTTATTACTTTTATGTTAACTTCTTCATTAAACTAATTCTTTGATCAAAAAACCATTCTATTTATAAATCTAATATACGTACTTCACTTTATTTTTTGATTTTATAACTTTCATAACCCTTAACCTGAATAAATAAAATAATAATACCTATGTACTTGACGGAATTTTTTCACACTTATTGTTTTTGGTCGACATGAAACTGTGGAGTTGTAAAGTTCATTATTGTTCACAGAAAACGAAAATACTATTGGTAATAGAAATTTGACGACGGTGCAGATTTTTGACGTCACGTACTATTTCATACAGTAAATATTTTCGCCAATTTTTAAATAATCTGTATCTAAATCTTTTTGTAAATATTGTTTTAAATAAATAGAACAACTTTCTTGTTGGAACTTGTTTCAAATCTGAAGTTGGCTCAATATTTTGTGTTATTAAACAGAGGATCTAATAGTATTTGGCCAAGAATTGACGATTTATGTTTTAAACACTCACCGATTTTCGGGAAAATATATTTTTTGAACCAAAACTGAAATCGTGAAATGTTCAGTTTATAACATCAGGATTCAACCAAAAGAAACGAATTTTTAATTTGAATTAGTTGAATTATTAAATCATAAAGGATAAATTTTCAACCGGAAATTGAATACTTATATTTTCTGATCAGAAAATTAAAGTTTAAGAAGAAGAAGAAGATGAATTTCCAACAAAAATGGTACATTTTTAACCAAAAAGGTGCATCTCTAAAAAAATGAATTTAAAAAAAAAGTAGTTCAACCCTGAAGCAAATACTTGAATTTTTGGGCAACCAACAAGATGAATTTTCCACCAAGAAAATATATTTTCTACTGAGTGCGCATTGTATAAGTAAACACGTTTTATGCAAAATTCAATTCATTATACTCAAGTGTAAAGCACAAATGCATCCACAAGACTTCAAAATATAGATGAGACAAACAAATCTATAAGTTCACTGCGAAAAAATTTATTTTCCATTGCCATTGTCCCATTTTAATGAATAGAAATTTCAGCAACGGTAACTGCATGAAGCTTTAGTCACATGTTTCAGAAAATTGTGTTGCAATTTAGAAATTTCCAGTTACTGTAACTAAATATTTCAAGGGATCAAAACATTTTTTCGGTTCATTAATTTTAATATAAAATATGTAGTCTATATTGGTCCTAACAACATAAATAGTATGGAAATATGAGTGAAGTTGAAGTAAACACATTTCATTCATTGAGTATGTTATTAAAATTAATGAACAAACGGAACAACTCAAAATTACAGGTATAACCTATACAGCCAAGAGAGCGTAATTTGATGTAAACTGTGGGCTCTCCATTCAATTGAAACCTGGAATAATTATTAATTTACGCAGCTGCTGCAAAACACTTGCGGTCCTCATGTACCTGTTTAGACTTTCATTTACAAGGCAGATGATCGCAGTATCTTGTAAGTATTTTATTGCAAAGATAATTCGCTCATCAACCGAGCTTCTAGGTCGTTGCCTCTACTCGTGATTTCAACACTTCTGTCCGTTTCTTCTTGTCGTGCAAATTTCGAATAATTTTGATGCTTGAGATCATTCAATATCGGAAAAAAAGTTTACTACATCGCCATAATCTAACACAACGTTTTTCAGTGCATTCCCTTCCATAACCAGAACCACCATGCTTTGTCCGCTTCGAATGCGATCGAGAAGCGAGGAGTGCGCTGTTGCTAAATGCGCACTTCTATCGGTCACGATATCTTATATTTCTGTCAACATTAAGGAATTTCAGGAAAATAATTTGTAATTCTCAAAAACAGTTCCTGAATGGTAATGAAAATTTACTAAATTTACTATAAAAGTTACTGAATTTCGTTTTCTGCAACCTAATCCTAAATGTGTCGGAATTTTCTGCACATTTCCAACCGTGTATAAAACTTCAAGAAATGATTAGACTAAAATTTTCAGGATATTTGTACATGAAATAATAACTTTAAACAGTACATTTTTTCCTCTGGTCATCACTTAATGCATAAGTGGATTGCATTATGTGTCCTTTGTCCTTTCAGAACACTTTAATTTCTTTAAATAGGAGTGCGCCTCATTATATGCAGCGCCGCATTAGGAACCGTTCCCCTACCTTCTTCTGATTATGAAAATAGTGAAAATGATGAAAATTGTTTTGAGAATAAGAAACAAAATGTGTTCTTGTATGCATTGTCTATGAAAAAAAGCTTGTTTTATTGGTTTATAAAATATTTAGGTGCGTGCGAATGAGTATTTTGGAATACCAAAAGCATTACGTGGTTTAGTGAAAGATTGTATTTTTTGGATTGTACAATCATTAACTCATCATTGAATTTATTCGAGAATAGCTGTACCATCCACAAATATTATTTTGAGTTAATGAACCATGGAAACGTGACAAATTCAAAACTTCAAGCTATGAATATTTATGGTCAAAATTTAAAAAATATTACATTGACATTATTTGGCATGAGATCGGCGGGGTATTGTTGAATCATGCTACATATAATGTGAAAAAAGTATTCGAAAAACGATCACCTTCCACTAACCATGTCGAATCATCCTAAAGAAGTTGAAAGAATATGTGTATATTAGGATTGTTGACAATAAACTTTGTTTTTTCTGCGGCCGTATCGCGACAGTTTGTTTCTGTATTTGAAAACATACTGGTTGCGAGCTTCCAATTTATACAAAAAATGAGACTTTGGTAGTTTTTGATATTTTGCAAATATACATATTAGTTTTAAAGAAATATCTTATGAATGCAAATGATAGCTAATAAAAAAAATCCTCATTCGGTGTTCGATTGAAAAAAATCATTTGACGCCGGTAACAGTCATGAAAAGTACGATTTCTTAGGAACATAGATATATAAGAGCATCATAATTGTATCCCCAAACATGTTTTTATAGGATTAAATTAGGATTAAATTCTTCTATCGGACCTATTGAGGAGGGTGACATAAAACATAATCTTGGTTTATTTGTAGTAGATTTTTTTATTTTTTTATTTATATAGCTCATTCAGTTGTTAAATATTTGATTTGGAATATTCTATCCTTCTCACTAATCAATACTAATTATTAAATAACTATTATATTTATAACACCCACACTGAGTCTCTGATACCAAAGATCTGTATAAAGATATCTAATTTGTAAATTTTCTCAAAATAATACTTAAAGTTTGATTAATAAATAAAAGATGCTGTTGGATTTCTCCTAAAAATATCTCCAGGTTTTTTTAACCCCGCAAAAGCAAATTATTTTGCATACAATTAAATTGTAATTGTAATGATTGAATTAATACTATATTTAACAATGATCCATTGTCACTCCAAGGAGAGATAATTGGCGGTTTCCACTTTTATTTAATAAAAAAAAGGTCTGAAAGACAAGTGATGCTGTTAGCTGTGTAAATAACTGATAATTTAACAAGATATTCCGCCTTCCAACACGCTATTTATTCTTCAATTGTGAAATCTAAAATGTAGGTCATTTGTTCCCTCTTAATTGTACCGTATACATAAATGATCAAATTTATACAATTTTCACGCTTTTAGTGGGGGGGGGGGGCTGTTTCCGAAATACCAATATCTCAGAAAATATTTTCCACCCCCAAAACACATTTTTCAAATACCTATATATACTAAAGTATATTCTTAATGGTCGATTAGGTCTAGTTCTTTATGAGAATAATTTCATAAAAGTAAGCTGAAGGTTTGCAATTGCTGTATATCAAGAATTTCAAAAAAAAAAAGAATGTTTGTGATATTTTATCATATTTCATGTAATTGGAAAAGACCACTTCTGAACAAATAAATAATAAATGCGTCTACTTTTTTTTATATTATTGAAGTTTAGAAATTGAGATCTCTTTTGGCTTGCTGATGCATATATTTATTATACTCTCTTCCTTTTACGGGTTTGAAAGTCGTCAAAATTCTTCACAAACTCACTTCATCATATCAATAATTATAGGCCTAACTTAACCTGCTCTAATTCAGCCCACACACCGTTATTTACATTTTGCGGAAGCCTTTGCATAAATTAATTTCCTCTTGTTCAGTATCCTTTTATTTATCTAAAAATAATGTATATTTTTTCCTATCTCTAATAGTTCAAGAGATACTTGTAGAAAATGACAGTATACCATTTTTTATGGAAAATTGTATAAAACTGTAGTTGCTTAGACTGGCAGGTTCCGAATTTTGAATTTGCAAATCATTTTTTACAAAATGACAAGTTTTGTCGGTTCTGAAATTTTAATTTTTAGCTGCCCTGACGGCACATCCGCAGAGCACAATCGTACAAACCGGATGGAAACAGCCGTGCGCGCGAAACTTTTGCATGTAATTTGAGTCACACTGAGTCCGCACATTTGCATGAAATTGCGGCGTACTTTATGAGAAATACACATAAAATACGCTCAAGTTTCCAATAAATTTTTGTCACATTTTTTCGTTAAATCGTGAACTATTATTAGTTAAATACAAAATTTTGTTTTCTTTTTGGAAGAATGTAAATGGATAGTTATTTTTAAGTGATTGTCTATTCTTTTGCAAATAACGTTTTCATAATCTTATAAAATAATTCATATTTATTGTTTTTAGAGTTTTATTTACATGATAACAGCTACATACTCGTTTTGATTATCATTACATTCGTCGTCAGAAAGTTGGACATTATCGTAACGATCGATTATTTCGAAGCAAGGGACCAAAACACATTTGGAATGTACAGAATCTATAGAAACAACGCTCGTCTCTGTTACCACTTCTGACATTAATGTACTCCTAAATCCGAAGAAGATATTTGCAGATTATAAAACTCCCTTTTTACCTTGAATTTTCGTATTTTGAAATAATTCAAATCGCCTTGTTTCAAAATGTTGATGACGAGACATATTGTATCATTTATCAAAACGAAATTATCAGGTTTGCACAAATTCGACATAAATCCACGGATTCAGCATGAGTAATAATTTGCACTAAATAGGCTCAAATTACTATCAAACACCTATCAAATAGTATACAAATTACACTCAAACTCTCACCAAACCGTTTGCATAAAACTAGTACGAAATTTGTAACATGCGGGCCGTCAGGGTGATGTCAATTGTTTCGTCCCAACTTATCTACCTGTTCTGCGGAAAAAGCAGGCCTGCCGGCGGAGTCCACAGTTTATAGAGGGCGAAGTATGATGGCAAATAAAATGTACAAACGAAAACAAGCTTAAATCTACCTGACAAGTACCCTTTATCCAAAATTTTAACCATAAAAGTAAGACTGTCATCTACGACTTTTAAGTCTCGACCCTGGGCGCCAACGAGATATAGTCTTCTTGAAGTCGAATTCAAGTCGAATAAAGTTCAACACAAATCAAAATATTTTTACTCGAAAAGACAGTATACCTGAATAAACATTTTTCAAATAACATAATTCAAAGTTGATGTAAGGCTAGAAAAGACCTTGATTCGGGAAGAATCATGTGATCTATATTATTAATGAAAGTTTTTATTGTATAATACTGTACAATGTTCTCTAAAAAGATCGTGATATTTTCATAATATAGAGGGATAACCACACTTTCTTATTAGTAACGGGTGCATTATCAATAA
This sequence comes from Andricus curvator, assembly GCA_932195095.1. NCBI lineage: Eukaryota > Metazoa > Arthropoda > Insecta > Hymenoptera > Cynipidae > Andricus > Andricus curvator. The sequence continues at coordinate 97,600 of CAKNYM010053786.1, read as the reverse complement.
AATTTCACCCTGAGAAGCTCAGACCATTTTGTTATCAAATAGAATTCAGATTCCAATTTGACAAAAGTAGGTTGTCAGCATAGTTTTAATTTACAGGTCCGCAAGTGTGGTAAGTTGAGCTACTTTACACTTTTTAAATCGACCTTAGCAACACTAATACGTTTATTTTAAATCTGATGAAATGTAAATATCTCAGAAGCATAATCATGATGCTTATAATCAATGAAATAATGAATGAAATATTGGCTATCGCAAAAGTAAATACGATATTTGCGTCGTTTATCAGACCGGTGATTTAATTGGTGTCAGCCGGTCACACGCAATGAATAAAGAAAATTTTTTAGATCTTTTTTTGGGTAAACACCTCTTCTCTCTTCATTTTTTTGTAGCAGTTTAGGTTCGTCATAATCCCTCCCGACCGAACACAACTGGAGCAAGGCGTGGGAAATCATTGCGAAATAATTCAAGCCGGAAATACAAGACGGAAAATTTATTTATATACCTTTACCTTTATAAGCTCCCGCATTTGTTTGCACTTCCACACGAATGTACTTTAGTGAAATCTGACCGGAAAATTCCACTTGTTTAAAAGCTCCCGCAAGGAGCCAAACCATTTAATTCACTAATAATGGTGATGAGTGAAACTCACCAGAGCCTCGATCCAAGCCCGATCTTTCCAAGCCAGACCAAAGTACAACATTAATTTGTAACCAGTTTATCATAACCTTTCCACAGACCTAACTAAATATTCGAATAGTTTACGCACACACGAAAAGGCAAGATCCACAGCCGTATCCCCTCGGCCGATTTGAAAACAATACTGCCCTAACGCCTCGATCACGCAGTCCCTTGTCCCAAGGTTCCTGAGGTTATATTTTTACTTTTCACGCGTAGACTATCTTCTGCTTCCTTTCATACAAAAGGTATAACCGTTAGTTCCGCAGTCGTCGCATTATGTTTCTTGTTTCAGAATTGAGTTGACAGTTCGATTGTTCACCTAATGGCGACCGTATTCCTGGTGTCCCTCGTTTCGGAACTCCTAGTTCTTCTGACAGAAATCTTTCTCCTGACAGGTCTCTTCCTCCTGCCGAGCATCCTCTTCATGATAGGTCCAGGTCTCCTCCTGGAAGGCACCGTTCTTGGCTTATAGCTGGATTTGCCCACGAAGAACTTAGTTTCATTCGACTTATTCCCAACAGGAATCCACATCGGGTATTCGAAGTACGCAGATACACTTTTTCTGCCGACAAACCAATTTTTTTGAGAGTCGGAGGTAATGCCCCTGCGGACATGCCGACCGAAGAGCGAATTGTTTTAACAACATCCACGGGTAATGTCGTGGCAATGTTTGACCGTAATAATAAAAATCGTCATGAAACATATACAAGAGATGCTCGTATGAAGCAAAAACGTGTGAAATTAAACATTGACAGTGACTTGGTTGTCGAATTGAACGAGCAAGAAATCGAGGAATCTCCAAAAGGAAAGATCCCAATCTTAAGGAATCATAGAGCAGTGCATCTAAACAACATGTAAACAAAAATCATCCACACCATATGTCAATTGAAGAAAATGTTAAAGTATTTGTTTTTGTGTTTTTATATTTATTGCCTCTAAGAATTGGAAAAGTGGAAAAGGGGCTAGAGTTACGGAAAATTCCGTAACCATAGACAGTGCGAAAGTTATAATATCGCATGTACAATATGTTGTTAAGACATACTGGATGAGTTCGGGCAGTGTATTATTCGATTAGAGAGAAAGCTCTGATTTTTAAACATGTACCATAAAGCTGTATATCGAGCGTAACATCTCAGGGTTTATATTTAGCAATAATAAGTGAAGATTATTCTCGCTATCATACGAATGTTACGCAAGTGATGATTTTTCACGGGCGAGTAGATTGGACATTTGGATAAGATGTGTAAAAGATCTTCATTTCCTCTTAGATTATATAACTGGCAAATCTGTTGTTGATCAATTACAGTTGTTCCAGCTTTAGAGGCCAACTTAATGATGAACCTGGAGGAAGTTCTTCTTGAGCGAAAATGCTTTTAAAAACTTGGAATAACGGATATTGGTGGGTTAGCGAATCATTGTGCAAAATTTTACTGTATATCTGACTAAAGATACTGTTTTCCAATATTAACAAATCTCGCGAATGGAAGAAAATCACGGTATACATCAGCTGTGGTATCGATTTGAATTATAAGATTGGGACCATTGAGATCCATGAGATTGTTGCTAATGCCCACTCTCTCCAGACGTCTAATAAGTTAACACAGCCAGTTATATTTAACATTTGAAAAGGCGCCTTGATTCTAGACAAAGTAAATAATCTCTATTATAATTGACAGTTTTTAAATGAATAATCATTCATGCTTTCTATACGACATTGCACATACCTTTTCTATTTAAATGTAATAAGGAATCAAAGTGTTAATAAAATGAGCATTATAAAATTATAGATACAATTACAAGGGAACAGCCGAGTGCAGGCAAAATTTATCAACAGTCGGTTATCAGCACAGTGCTAATGTATACTTACACAAGCTTAGCTTCTCTACCGTTTTGAAATATGCCTTAGCAACAGTAACACATTTTTTTAATTTCATAAGGACCAACTGGATGCTTATAATATATGAGATAATGACTGTAGAATACCCTGTGATTTTTTATCTTGTGACATTGAAATATCTCAAGAAATATGCATTGTTATCTACCCCCGTGTTTTGCTTCGTGAGCGTGAAGGTGGGGGGGGAGATATACAGTGAGTCTTAGCAATGTTCACGGATGAGGATGTTAGCTGTAGTCGTGACGATGGTGTGCGGCGTGCGTTCGAGGGGGGGGGGGAGTTCCCCTAAAGTTTGAAAGGAAAGGAATGAGGAATCGCGGGGCGAGGAGAAGGAGCTGACGCGATGAGACCCCGTTTTTAATTGCGTGGGGGTGGTCGTGGAGCCGGATCCCGTGACGGCGGTGCAGATAAGTAAGCGTCGAGCCCGCTCATACCCTGAGGGGGGTTACGCTGACTAGCGGGGGGCGGAGGTATACCCTCTTGATATCCCCCTTTATTAGCCTCTGTCACGCAGTCAGGCCGTCCATGAGTGCATGGACCTGAAAGGTATGGAAGCGAGCGAGTTGGAGTGCGACGAGTGCGTCGACTTGTGGCCCTTTGGGTAGGGGGGGGGAGAAGGAGGTGGAGAGGAGATGAGATGGCCCGCGGCCTAAGGTGGAGGGAGGTTTTTACTTTTTAATTTATTTTTATTTATTTTTTTTTTTTTAACGAGCGACTAAAGCGGAGTTACAAATCGCGATCAAGGTTTCGCTTGCAAGAGTGGGCTCCCTTGTAACGTTTCGACGGCGGCGATTCGAGCAGCGACGGTGAAAATGTTTCGGGCGTACCGTCAGCCGCGAGGAAAATGACGTCACTACTCCCGGATGAGGGGGTGGCGATACGCTCCGCCGATCGCTGGGGTGAGACCGCGGCGGCCTCCTGGATCACTGGTGGCGGTGATGGTTCCGGAACCCCAGGGGAACTCGGCCCGAGGTGGAGAGGTGTCGCGGGAAGGCCCCGAAGATGTGGGGGTCCGCGGACACACGATCTCGCTGGGTGATGGCAAAAGAACGCTGGGTGGCACTCGGAGTGCCCACGGGCGAGGTGGAGTGATGGGGCAGTCGACAACCACCGGAAGGTTCGTGGAAGATCCGGCCGCTTCGCGTCGCGTCAATTCTATCGGCGGAAAAACGTAACGAGGGTCGCGGAAGAAACCCGGTAAGCGAAAGGTCCCCGGCTTCGAACGACTCACGGCAGGCTTCCGTTGACGGGGATCTCGAACGGATCTTGAACGACCGCGGGTGCTTCGGGATCATACCCCGGTACAGGAACGGCCGCCTGTTCCTGATCACGACGCGCTTCGAGGGCTTGACGTGCCCTCTCATCTTCCAATTGTCGGGCCTCGGCTGCCCGACGAGCTCGTATCTCGGCGTGCCGACGGGTCTCGGCGAGCCGCCGCTCTCGTTCCGCCGGGGTTTCGGTAGCCCGACGCAGCTGCCGGTCCCGGGTCCGTTGATTGCCGCGCGATTGTCTCTGGCCCCTTGTCATCAAAGGTTTTGTTGGCTTCGACACGAATCTGGACAATTCACGGTCCGAGAAAACGAATTAGAACTCACGATTTCTTTTTTTTTTCTTGCCTCCGTGGCGTAGGACGATCTCGGATAGGTGAGACACGAAAACCGAAGAACTGCGGAGAAAATAATAGGCCGAGCCACGACAGGTCAACCACAACGCGAACTATCTTTTTTTTTTTAACAGGGCCGAGCCACGATAGGTCAGCCGCACGCGATATAAATTTCCCTTGAGTCCCTAACAGGGCCGAGCCACGGTAGGTCAGCCGCATGCGATCTAAATCTCCCTTGAGTCCCTGACAGGGCCGAGCCACGGTAGGTTAGCCACACGCGTACAAAAAAAATAATTTGATATGAGAGGGCCGAGCCACGGTAGGTCAAGCCACACACGGACGCGAAATCCCGGAAGAACAAAAAAAAAAACAAACAAAAGAATTGAAATAAACTAAAAACGTGTCCACTGAACCGATTCACAAAAAGAAACTAACCGCGTTCGGTTAGCCACTACGCGAAATAGCACGAACTCTCGATGATGGGAAAACCAGTTCCGAATGAGCGAAAGGCCGAAGAAAAAAAGTGTATTAAATCCCCGAACGAAAACACTCACGAAGTTAATGAGCCGTAATGACCCTTTTGAAACCACGGAAGGAATTAAGAATCTAATAAAGATGCTCCAAGGAGCGAGAAGGAAAGTCGATGGTTGTAATGGAACTCAAATGCGATTTATTCTCAAATTAAAAAATGACAGGCGTGGAGGAGGGCAGAGCGGTGCTACTGTCTCCACGAAATCTGAACATTTACTGACTATCCTAGGGTTTCTCGGCTCGCAGCAGACTCGACACGGGAGCTTCGAAGGCGGTGGGAGCGGCAGCGAGCTCGCCGATTGGCCGAAAATCGACAACGGAGTCGCGACCAAGCGGTGGGGACAGCCGCCCGGGCCCACTACCCGAACCTTCACGCGCCCTCGGCCATGCTAGCCGAGAAATTGGTTATTAAAGAAAATTTTAATAACAAATTAAAAATACTAAGAGTGTCTTAAAATTAATAAAATTGATAAGGCGAATATATAATAATTCTAACTTCAATATGGCGCAAACGAGATGAAATTCGGCCCATTAGAACGCCCGTTCGGGTTGTTAATTTAGTAACTAGAGTATAAATGATAAATTGATTATTTAAAATATTTACACATAACCCGAAAGGCCCTTCCGACCTATTCCTAAAAAGAAATAATTTTAAATTAAATATACAGGTACTTAATTACTATACAACGAAAAACTTCCTGAGTAACGTCCTATTCTTCTAAGCGTAATTTCGTCGATAGTTGAGTATATATATAATATAAACTCAGATATTGACCTAAAATTAATAAAAATAGTCAGGGGGGGAGTTGTAATTCATATTATTTATAGTCATTGAGCAGTTAATCTCGGTATCTCTATCTCTAAAAAACTTAATTTAAACTAATTCATATCAGCCCGTATTCTCGCCGTTCCCATTTCTTCTCAGGCTTTTAATTTCAGGGTTTTAATGTTTATTTAATTCGCGGTTTTGTTCATACTTTTATTCGGCTACGCCTCCGCCGGTTGAGATCCTTCGCCTTGAGTGCCAGTACGCCCGAGCGAGAAGAAAATAGAAAAGAAAGAGACGGAGGGTAATTTAAGTGAAAGGAAGCGTGCGGAGGAAAATCAGAGAGAGTTGGCGTACGTGACTTGGTGAAGGAGCCGGCCCGTTAACGGAGCGTAGCATAACACTAGAACGTGACCAAGTACGTGCTTACCGGCTTACGGGACATTTTCCGGCTGTTACCGGTGGCCTTGAGAGGGATAGGGGAGAGTCGGAACAAAGGCGTTGAATCGTTGATGGCAAGCAAACTCGTCGTTTTCAAAACACCGTAAAATCGACACTTAGTCCTACAGGCCTTTCACTTTGATTTTCGAAGGAAAATTAAAATGGAGGGCTGCACAGATGAGTGTCGACGTTACGTGGTTCTCAACTATGGCCTGTGGCCTATAACAGCATCTAACGAGAAAAATGTCCGTAATAATAACTTTTTACTTTCGAAGGGGAGAAGTGACTCCGCAAAAATTTACCCCACAACTTAATTTCTGGGGCGAGAGAGGGGGAGGGCTCTAAATGTTCAAATGCGAACCTATATTTTTTATTGCATATTCAGATTCTCTATTAAAAAATTCGTAGGTTTTATTTGAATTTTTTTTTCGATTCGCACCAGATGGCGATGCATTGGCGAAAAATGACATTGTTCACTATCTAAGGAATGCGCTTCCAAACAAAGGATCAAATGGACAAACGAGGCTTGTTTGGGTTGGTTAGTACGGGTTGGTTTATTTAGGTTCATTATGTTGCTTACGTTCGTTTTGATTAGATGTGTTGGTTACGTTAGTTTCGGTTCGCTTTGTTGATTG
>CAKNYM010053786.1:67293-90652 GCA_932195095.1 Andricus curvator | reverse complement strand
CCAACCCAAACAAACAGACAGTTTGCCTTTTTTATCTTTCGTTCGGGAGCGTATTTCTTGAATAGTCAACAATGTCATTTTTCGTAAATGTATCGCCATTTGGCGCGAATCAAAAAAAAATTTTGAAATAAAACTGACGTATTTTTGAATGGAGAATTCCAATCTGCAATAAAAAGTGTAGGTTTCCATTTTTCATTGTTAATTATTCTCCCTGTTGCCCCCAGGGGGTGACATGTGGGGTAAATTTTTGCGGAGTCGCTTTTCTCCCTCGAAAATCAAAAGTTTTCATTACAGACATTTTTTCATTGGATGCATATTTCTTGAGATATTTCAGTCTCTCAAGATAAAGAAAAACACCCTGTATATTTCATTCGCGATCCAAGGAGGCACTGAAATATTCACATAGAACATATTTATATCCCTTGAAATCCTTGAAACTATCTACAAAATCATTCTAGATACATTGATGCTCTTGTTTCAAGATAACATGCTTTCAAGAAGGACATGCGTGACGCTTATAATTAATCTTTAAGATAACGATCGTATATAATTCGAAGAGGCACTAGACTATTTTATAGTTAAAGTCTTAATGAAATTCTTGAATAAAAAATTAATACTTTTTTCATATAAACAGAAAAGATGAAGATTTTGTATACGCTCATCATATCCTTGGCGGTTATACTCAATTCTATTGGTAAATATAATCGTATGATATCTCTATAATTTTAGTTACATCTTTTTGAGTTGTGCCAGAAGGATGCTTCTTCACACAAATAGAATTTTCTCTTCAATTTAATGTTAAAATGAATTTCGTTTGTGTCAAGAAGAATATTTTTGCTGCAAAAATGATCCCTTTCTGGTGAACTTTACCTAATATTGCTGCCAAATAAGTATGTTTGTTTAAAAAAAGATATTAAACATGTGCATACGTGATTTAGGGTGGACTTTATTCTTCAGAATCCTATTTTTTGTTTTCACTCCCTAATTTAGTCAAATGCCCAAAAAAATTGTCTCTAAATTTATGCGAAATCGGTTAGGATTAACCCGTGCCCCTAAGACAATGAAGCCGGAGCCGAGAATTCTATCACGAATATAGTTCGTTTCTTGAAGTCCTGGAGAACGATGTCAAGCTTCAAACGTGCAATGGAGACTGCTGCTCGAAATTCGTCCTTCCAGAAAATTCAGCGATAATTAACTCTATCTCTCTCGGATCATTTGGCAGGGCAGGGGGGAAAAGGTAAATTCTTCTTAATACCTGGCTCAAACGCTAAAATATGGCACTAAAGTAAATTATTATAAGATATGATCATGCACATAATACTTACGGGAATATGAATTGCTCATGACTATTAATATTATAAAAAAGTATGTTGAAAACTTTTAATTTTCCACTAATTTATTAGAAAAATTGCGGAAAAGGTCGATTCCCTTCAATTGTTTTACACTCACAAATTTTATGTAATTTTCACGCTGAACATGAATCTGCCCGAAAGAAGCGTAGCTCTTTTACCGTTTTCAGGATGTATTCAGTTGGAAATTGGTATTTTTTGGTAGAAAATTAAGGTACTGGATCGAAGGATCAGTTATAACTTTATGACGCTTATTGTGTAAAGACCCTTTATCACTTGAATTCAGTCGACGCTTAGGGCACTTCCCGCATAAGGCGCCAGACAGTTATAACCGATTCTTTGATCTGGGGCCTCAATTAATCTTCTTGGTTGAGTACTCATCTAACCTATTGAAAATTTATCTTTGCTTGGTTGAAAATTCATTTTTTTCACGGTTGTCTGTACGATTACTGTTTTCGATCTACTAGTCGTGAAAACGGTGATAATTTTTTATCACTGCGAGGTTTTGTTCAGCGACGCCGAGCCTCATCAGCTATACAAAATATATATAATAAAAAAAATATATATATATATTTTTACATTAAGATCAAGTAAAATATACGAAATAAAAATTAAATAACAATTATATTGAGCAGGATGTGGAGTTAAAAAGTCGGTGAGGTATAAAATGAATATTAAAAGTTTATCTATTTCTATTGATTGAAGATTCATGTTCATGCGGTAGATTTAATTACTAGTTTGAAAGTTGAACTACTTTATCAAAAATTTAATTTCCAAGTTAAATGTTATTAAAATTCGTATCGCCAATAAGTTCCGAATACACATTACTTCATAAAAAAAATGTTTCTTGTCTGGAAATCGATGATGACAGTCTGCCAAGATATACGTTTTATCAGAGAAAGGCAATTTACTTTATAGAATAAAAAAGTCTTTGAAAAATTTGTAATGAAAAGTTATGAATGAAAAATGTCTTAAAAAGTTTCTAAAGAACTCCTAAGCAGAACTTAAGAGTGGATTCTCGGGTGCTTCTTAAAAGGATCGTCAAATTTGTTAATATTAAAAATTATAGCTGATTCTTTCGCCCTGAAGTATTCCCAACATCCTGAAGAATCCTTTCTAGAATAGAAATATTTATTAGAATGGTGATTTAATTGGCGTCACACGGTAACACGCCATGATTAATAACAAATTTTCAGACCTTTTCACTTCTTGTCTCTTCATTTTTTTCATATCTCCTATCTTTTGTCGAAATAGTTTTTATTTTTTTTATCTTCAGTGGTATTTTTTACGAATGAAACTATCAGTCTTGTCTGAATTTCGATTTGAGAATTATCCACAGTCAATACTAACATATAATTGTGTACTTTAAGTTTGTAATTAATATTCTGTTTCTTGTTGCAGAATTGAGTTTATAGTTTGACTGTTTACCTAATGGCGGCCCTCTTCCTGGTGTTCCTCGTACCGGCACTTCTAATTCTCCTGACAGAAATCTTTCTCCTGACAGATCTCTTCCTCCTGCCGAGCCTCCTCTTCATGATAGGTCCAGGTCTCCTCCTGGAAGGCACCGTTCTTGGCTTATAGTTGGATTTGCACCCGAAAAACTTAGTTTTATTCGACTTATTCCCAACAGGAATCCACATCGGGTATTCGAAGTTCGCAGATACACTTTTCCTGCCGACAAACCAATTTTTTTAAAAGTAGGAGGTAATGCCCGTGCGCCCATGCCAACGGAAGAGCGAAATGTTTTAACAACATCCACTGGTAACGTCGTGGCAATATTTGACCGAAATAATACAATTCCCTGCGGTATATATTCAAGGTTTGCTGATTTAGTGCAAAGACGTGTGAAAATAAACATTGTCAGTGGCTCAGTTGTGACATTGAACGACCATGAAATGCAGGAATCTCCTATAGGAAATATTCCAATCCTGAGGAATCATAGAGCAGTACATGTAAACGAGATGTGAACCAAAATCATCCACACCATATGTCAATTGAAGAAAATGTAAAAGTAAAATATAATACTGCTACTAAAAATCCGACAAATAACTAATATTTACAGTAAAAGTTCAATATTCTATCGGTCTTGAGGCCTAAATCTTTCTTAAATGCCCCAGTCTCTCTTGCTCGAAAACAGATAAAAAAAAGTTTCATTACAGGAAATATGAAAAAAATGTCCCAGTGTCTAGTGGCATTAGTTTGCAAACACAAAGAAACATTTTTATATTCAAATAAAGCCACTGGGATTTCAGTTAGATGTTACTACAGAGAAAATATAAAGCAATTAGATAAATAGATCTATTTTTTTCGGACTCTCCCATTTCGACCCTAGAACCACACACTGGGCTACAAATGTGCCCCATTGTAGGGTAGGAAGGCAAAAAATTGATAGGTGCGTTCGAGGGTTAATTTTTATGTGGATATACGTAAGTTTAATTTAGAAAGAAAATATTGAAAACAAGTAACGCTGTTATCTACTGCAGATGAAAGATAATGTAAAAAGTTATTTGACTTGCAACCTGCCATTCACTTTTCAATTGCGTAATCGAAAATGGGTTTGTTTCAGTCCCTTTTTATTGTATCCTGTTTATGTACAGGGTACATATGAATAAAAATTATAAATTGTAGAACACAAACATTGACGTATGACGAGAAAAATTTGTTTTCATTCTTCTCCTTGACGAGTGAAATTCTTAATCTTGTTTCCTTAGTTATTACAACTTTTTGAAAACATCGTAATTTGGCGTTCTTTTAATAATCTGAAGACTATTGCATATATTATTTATTATGTCAGAAATGCTTTTATATGCAATTGAATTCAAAAGAATAAAATCTCACAGACTTTTCTTTCCCAAGAATTTATGAATTTTTTAATTTATTCAAAAATGTATTTCTTTATAATTAAAGCCTTGCCAGATATAACGTTGAATCAACAAAAATCAGTTTTGCTGCAATATTTATATGTTCATATTAGTTCAAACAATTCTGTAGTTTAACATTTTTTTGTTTGATAAAAAAATGATAATTTTAAAACATTTTTCTGGCCTGCATTATAATAATTTATTATTTTTATGTTAACTTCTTCATGAAACTAATTCCTTTTATAAAACACAATTCCATTTATAAATCTGATATTTGTACTTGACTTTTTTTTTGATTTCATAACTTTCATAACCCTTAAGTTGAATAAAAGAAATAATAATACGTATGTGCTTGACGGATTTTTCTCACACTTATTGTTTTTGGTCATCATGAAACTGTGGAGTTTTAAAGTTCATTATCGTTCGCAGAAAACGAAAATACCCAAATTTGGATGCTTATACTACAGCCGCGTTTTTGGTCCTATACATCAAATTTCATTATTGGTAATAGAAATTTGACGAGGTTACATATTTTTGACGCCAGTTGTGACAAATTGTTTCTCTGTGTAACATCACGTACTATTTTATACAGTAAATATTTCGGCCAATTTTTAATTAATCTATATCTGAATCTTTTTATAAATATTGTTTTAAATAAATAGAACAATTTTTTTGTTGGAACTTATTTCAAATCTGAAGTTGGCTCAATATTTTTTGTTACTAAACGATGGATCTGATAGTATTTGGCCAAGATATGGCGATTTATGTTTCAAACACTTACCGATTTTCGGGGAAATATATTTTTTGAACTGCAACTGAAATCGTCAAATTTTCATTTTAGCACATTAGGATTCGACAAAAAGAAACGACTTTTCAACCAGTTGAATCCTTAACAAAAAATATGAGTATTCAACAAAATATATGAATTTTCAATTGACTAGTTGAATTACCAAATCATAAGGGATAAATTTTCAACCAGAAATAGAATACTTATATTTTCTGATGAAAAAATTAACTTTTAAAAGGAAGACAAATTTCCAACAAAAATTTTAAATTTTCAACCAAGAAAAAATGTGCATCTTTAAAAAAATGAATTTTTAACACAAGTAGTTCAATTCTGAACCAAATACTTTAACTCTTAAGCAATGAATATGACTTTTCCAACGAACAGTTCAACTTGCAACCAACAAGATGAATTTTCCACCAAGAAAATATGTTTTCTACTGACTGCACATTGTATAAGTAAACACGTTTTATGACAAATTTAACTAATTTTACTTAAGAGTAAGCATAAATGCATCCACAAGACTTCAAAATATAGAAAAGATAAACAAATTTATAAGTTCACTGCGAATTTTCAGTTACCTTAACTAAAAATTTCAAGGGATCGAAAATTCTTTCGGTTCATTAATTTTAATATGAAATATGTAGTCTATATTTGTCCTGACAATATAAATAGTATGAAAATATGAGTGAAGTTGAAATAAATACCTTTGCTTCATTGAGTATATTATTGAAATTAATGAATAAACGGAACAACCCAAAATTACAGATATAACCTATGTAGCTGCTGCTAGTCACTTGCGGTCCTGATGTACCTGTTTAGAAGTTCATTTACAAGGCAGATGATCGCAGTATCTTGTAAGTATTTTATTGCAAACATAATTCGCTCATCAACCGAGCTTCTAGCTCGTTGCCTCTACTCGTGATTTCAACACTTTTTTCAGTTTCTTCTTGTCGTGTAAATTTCGAATACTTTTTATACTTGAGATCATTCAGTATCGAAAAGAAAGGTTTACTACATCATCATAATCCAACACAACGTTTTTCAGTGTATGCCGGCCCATGATCACAACCACTATGCTTTGTCCGCGTCACGATATTTTATATTTCTGTCACCATTTAGGAATTTTAGGAAACTATTTGTAATTCTCAGATAATATAAAAGTTACTGAATTTCGATTTCAGCAACCTAATCTTAAATGCGTCGGAATTTTCTGCACATTTCCAACAGTGTATAAAACGTCCATAAATGATTAGACTAAACTTTTCAGGATATTTGTACATTACATAATAACTTTAAACAGCATATTTTTTTCTCTGGTCATCACTTAATGCATAAATGAATTCATTTATGTGTCCTTCTTCCTTTCAGAACACTTTAATTTCTTTAAATAGGATTGCGCCTCATTATGTGCAGCGCCGTATTAGGAACCGTTCCCCTACCTTCTTCTGATTATGAAACTAGTGAAAAAGATGAAAATTCTTTGTAGAGCAAGAAACAAAATGTGTTCTTGCACGCATTGGCTATGAAAAAAGCTTTGTTTCTTGGTTTATAAAATATTTTGGTGCGTGCGAATGAGTATTTTCGAATACCAAAGGCATTACGCGGTTTAGTGAAAGATTTTATGTTTTGGATTGTACACTTATCAACATATAATTGAATATATAAGAGAATAGCTGTACGATCCAAAAATATATTTTTGAGTTAATGGACCATGCAAGTGTGACAAATTCAAAACTTCAATCTATGAATATTTAGGGTCAAAATTTAAAAAATATTACATTGATATTATTTGGCATGAGATCGGCGGAGTATTGTTGAATCATGCTACATATAATGTAAAAAAATATTCTGAAAGCAATCACGTTCCACTGAGCATGCTGATTCATTATACAGAAGTTGAAAGAATGTATGTATGTGGGCACTTCTCCAGAAATCGGGAATCGAACAGAAACATTTTTTTACCGATACCGTCATTGAAATTGATTTGAATATGTTACAAGTGTCTCCACCTGTTAGAAAATCTAGGAAGCACTTAAAATATCATTTTTTTTTGAAAGAAAAAACATTATCATCATCAAAAAATATCAAAAAATTATCATTACCAAAAATTTCCAAGTATTAACTCGCTTACTAGATCAATGAACAAATGTTTGTTTATGATACATTATATTCATTTTTAAGATTGTTTTTATGTAAGGAGTTAGATAATGGAATTAAAATTACTTTGTTCACAGTATATTGCATTATTTGTTTAACTATTTCCATCTCATTACAACCTCGAAGCAGCTATCGCCACGTGTAACGTCATCAACGTTTCGTGTAACGTAACCAAGGCTAAATATTTATTTATAAACGTGTTCATGACTTTTTTCAATAGTTATGACCTACCATATTATCACTTTAACCCTTGGACACCAAATGTGAAAGAGTCAACAAAAAGTATTGTTTAGGAGAGCTGAGTTTTCATGAAATGTTTAACAAAGTCAAATGCAGTGTCCGCAAACGTGTAACGTTCCAATGCTTCTGAAATTGTAATTTTTCGAATTATATTGAACATTTTTTTTCAATTAAATGCTCATTTTGAATGACTTTTTGTTGTCTTTGAATAGACTAAAACCCGAATATCCAAAAAAATAAACAAAAAAAGTTATTTGGAAAAATTTGCGTGAGAACTGTAACGTAACCAACAAAAGAATTGCCCATATTAGGATTGTTCACAACATATTTGTTTTTTTCTTTTGGCGGCCGTATCGCTACAGTTTGTTTCTCTATGTGAAGAAATACTGGTTGCGAGCATCCAATTTATGAAAAAAATGAGCCTTGGTAGTTTCTGATATTTTATAAATATACATATTAGTTTTAAAGAAATATCTTATGCATGCAAATTATAGCTAATAAAAAAAAACCCTCATTCGGTGTTCGGTTGGTAAAAACTATTTGGCGCCGGTAACAGTAATGAAGAGTACGATTTCTTAGGAACATAGAAATATAGGAGCATCATAATTTTATCCCCAAACATTTTTTTTAAGGATTACTAAAATTCTTCTATCGGACCTATTGAGGAGGGTGAAACGAAACCGAATCTTGGTTTATTTTCAGTAGATTATTTCTATTCCTATTTTTTATGAATATTTATATAGCCCATTCACTTGTTAAATATTTAATGTTGAATATTCTATCTTTTGCAATAATCAATAATAATTAACTATTATATTTATAACACCTACGCTGAGTCTCCGATAACAAAGATCTGTATATGGATTTCCAATTAGTAAAATTATTCGAAATAAAACTTTAAGTCCGATTAATAAATTAAAAATGCAGTTGGATTTCTCCTAAAAATATGTCAAGGCTTTTTTAACCCAGCAAAAAAAAATTATTTTGTATACAATAAATTATAATTTTAATGATTTAATTAATACTCTGATTAATAATGATTCATTGTCGCTCCAAGGAGAGATAATTGCCAGTTCCCACTTTTATTTAATCAAAAAAAAGTCTTGAAAACGAGTCATGCTGATAACAGTGTAAATAACTGATAATTTAACAAGTTATTCCGCCTTCCAACACGCTATATATTTTTTAATTGTGTAACCTAAATGTAGGTCATTTGTTCCCTCTTAATTGTACCATATACATAAATGATCAAATTTATACAATTTTCACGCCTTTAGTTGGTGGGGGGGGGGCGATTTTCCAAATGCAAATATCTCAGTAAATGTTTTCCATCCCTAAAACACATATTTCAAATGTCTATATATACGAACTTATATTCTAATGGTCAATTAGGTCCAGTTCTTTATTAGAATCATCATAAAAGTAAGCTGAAGATTGGCAACTGCTGTATATCAAGAATTATGACCGGGGGTCTCACAAACAGCCATGCAGTAAACGAAAATCGAGACTTTGGAAGTTTATATTCACAAAGCACCAGTCACTATCAATTTTCAAAACCTACTAGGCAGTGACCTTCGGAATTCTTGTGGATGACCATTTTTAATGTTTATAGAACAGGGATGAAGTTTTGAAAGGAAATACAATTCACAAAGGTTTTCGGTTTGGCTCAAAGTTCTGAAAGCGTAAATCAGGGGAAGGGTTCGCATGCAGCAATGAGCCGTTTGAGACCAATTTGATGTTTAACAAGATCGCACAAATATTTATTGAATGAAGGCCGTGAAGAGATAAATCCACAGCACGTGGTTTGGCGGCCATATTCGACCCATGCCAAACCCGTGACCTCAAGATTAAGTAAAATGACAGAATTAAACCACTGACTCTAATGATTTGATACGCAAGGTTCCAGAACTCTAATATTTAACAGAAAAAAAAGAAAGAGAGCATCACGAAAAAAGGAAGAGCAAATACAAATCTTATATAGCAAAGAAACGTGGCGGAACGCGGTTGAGGCGAACTCGCATCTCAAAAGGTCTAAAAGTCGGTAATTATGAGCTCAACCCCGAGCGAATTTGCCAGAACATAAGAAAACATACCTTGGCCGTCCCTGACCAGCGTAGAACTTCAAGGTGAAAATCAAATTACATTAAACAACGATAAGCCTCCAAAAGGCACGTTCGCGTGGCTCGAATTTCGAAGAGAGAGTGTCAATCGATAATTCGCTCGGGAGCATGTGGGAGAGTCTTTCTGCTATAATACAACGATCAGCCAATTGAAGCGCAGTAACAAACGTAGTCGTGCGGTACAACCAATAAGATACCCGGACCCAATTTAAAATACAAAGGGTGCGACGGTGTGGTTCGTAAAGCCAAATTATAAGTGACAAATTACATAAGTAACCATTGTAATAGGTTTTCTTGAGATGATATAAGCCCCATTTCTCCACTGACGAGCAATCCAGCTGGAGAGGTCGGTAAGTTATGTCTCCCGGATCCCGTCAGCTGGTAAGGTTTAGAGCACACCCGCGAAGAGTATCAGCACGGAGAGCTCGAGGATTGGTGGCTTTTCCCGTGACGAAGCTGGGGTTCTCAAGGTAGAAATCCTGGGCAGTTTCGGCTCGTAGAGCGCTCCACTCTCAGTCTCTCGCTCTCTTTCATCCTTCCTCGTCGACGGCTATCATATCCGCGGGTCAGTGACGAGCCCGGGTTTACAAAACCCAAGTTACCTCGGAAAACCGAAGGAATTAATATTTTTTTTTATATATTAAAATTCCGTGAGTGCTCTGAGATTTAGGTGCGGCTCTCCCTTCGAAATTAATTTACGCTGGAAGATAAAAACTGAACCCGCCGCAGCCAGTGGTTCATGTTTAGTGACGCGGCCCCAAGATCGGCAATTCAAAATCTACCGCGTCACTGAATTCATAAATAATTATTTCTGCAAACATATCCGAAAATTATAAAGTAATTGAAAAAAAAAATAAAATCAGTAATTTCACAAGAAAAAGAATGTGACATTTTATTATTTTTTATGTAATTCGAGAAGCAACACTTTTGAACAAATAAATGATAAATGCGTCTGCATGTGACAGGGTATATATTATTGAAGTTTAGAAATTGAGATCTGTTTTGCTTGCTGTTGCATATATTTATTATACTTTCTTCCTCATGCGGGTTTGAAAGTCGTCAAAATTCTTTACAAATTCACATTATCATATCAATTATTATAGGCATAACTTAACCTGCTCTAATGCAGAGCACATCTATTATTTACATTTTGCAGAAGCCCTTGCCCTAAATTAATTTCCTCTCGTCCAGTAATCTTTTGTTCATCTACAAATGCTATATATTTTCCCTATCTCTAATAGTTCACGAGATACTTGTAGAAAATGAGAGTTTAAAATCTTTTATGGAAAATTTTATACGCATGTAGTTGCTTTGCCTGACAGGTTCCGAATTTTGAATTTGCAAATCTTTTTTAAAAAATTACAAGTTTTGTCGGTTGTGAAATTTTAATTCTTAGCAGATGTCAATTTTTTTGTCCCAACCTGTCTACCTGTTCCTTGGAAAGAGCAGACCCTGACGGCGGAGTCCATAGTTTCGAGAGGGCGAGGTATAAGGGAAAATAGAACTTACAAACGAAAACAAGTTCAAATCGACCTGGCAAGTACACTTTATCAAAAACTTGAACCATAAATGTAAGACTTTCATCTACGACTTCTAAGTGTCGCCCCTGTGCGCCAGCGATATATAGTCTTCTTGAAGTCGAATTCAAGTCGGATAAAGTCCAACACAAATCAAAATATTTACTCCAAAATATGTACTCGAAAAGTCAGCATACGCGCGCCTGAATGTAGAAAGCTAGGATGCCCTTCTAGATGCTATTCACTTTTCAATCGCGTCCTTTTAGTCTCTCTTAATTTTTGCATGTGCACCAGTCATACACTTTACACAATGTGGACGCCTTGACATAAGGCCCTTGATATACCGCCTTCTCAGAATTTCCGCCGGTAGAATTCGATGCGGAGGGGGTCCAAGGAGCCGATAGAGAAATGCGATGTCAGCTGAGCTAAGTTGCGCAATTCCTTAACTACAAAGCTAGTAGTGCTAACATTTGCGCGCTTAACAATGAGTAAGTCAGTTATTCACAATAACAAACAAAAAATTCTGCCGTTGACATTTTTCAATTAACATGATTGAAAATTGATGCGAGAATAGAAAAAAGACCTTGATTCGAAAAGAAGTATGTGATCTATATTAATAACCAAAGTTTGTATTGTAAAATTGTACAATCTTCTATAAAAACATCGTCGATTCCAAAAACAGCGACTGAGGAGGTGGCGTGATATTTTTATAATATAGAGAGATAACCACACTTTCTTATTGGTGAGGGGTGTATTATCAATAACATTTCACCTTGAGAAGCTTAGAACATTTTGTGATCAAATAGAATTTAGATTCCAATTTGACAAAAGTAGATTGTCAGCAAAATTTTAATTTACAGGTACGCGAGTTTGGTCAGTTTAACTACTTTACACTTTTCAAATCTACCTTAGCAACAGTAATAGATTTATTTCAAATCTGATGAAATGTAAATATGTCAGAAGGACAAGCGTGAAGCTTATAATCATTAAGATAAGGATCGTATATAATCCAAGGAGGCGCTAGAATATTCTTTACTTGCAGTGTTAATAAAATTCTTGAATAAAACATTCATACGTTTTTAGTCTAAATAGAAAAGATGAAGATTTTTCATACACTCGTCATATCCTTGGCGATTATACTCAATTCTATTGGTAAATATAATCGTATGATATATCTATAATTTTAGTTACATCTTTTTCAGCTATACATAAATCAGAATTTTGATCCATTTGATCTTCATTCAATCCCAATTGCTATTTCCTTCCAAAGATTATCTGAGTTGGTCGGAAATTAGTACGAATCTAATCTTCATTAATTCCGTGATAGTCCAGTATGTGTGTATGCAATACAAAATGGATTTCGAAAGTGCTTCTGTTGATATGGAATTTGCAAGAATTTCAAAAGCGCAAAGTAGTCTAAGTGAAAGTGGCACTCAGAAAAATTTCCTCTTATGCCAAAAGAATACTTCTTCACATAAATAGAATTTTCTCTTGAATTTAATGTTGGAATGAATTTCCTTTGTCTCAAAAAGAATCTTTTTGCTGCAAAAATGATCCATTTCTGATGAACTTCGCCTAATATTGCTGCCAAATATGTACGTTTGTGTAAAAAAAAGATATTCAACATGTGTATATGTGATTTAGCGTGGACTCTAATTTTCATAATGATATTTTTTGTTTTCACCCCCCAATTTAGTCAAATGCCCAAAAAAATTGTCTCAAAATTCAGGCGAAATCGTTTAGGATTAACTCGTGCCCATAAGACAATGAAGCCGGAACCGAGAATTCGATCACGAATATAGTTCGTTTCTCGAAGTCCTGGAGAACGATGTCAGGCTTTGAGTGTGCAATGGGGATTGCTGTTCGAAATTCGTTGTCCCAGAAAATGCAGCGATAATTAATTCTATCTCTCCCGCATTGTTTGGCAGGGCAGGGGGGAAAAGGCAAATTCTTCTTAATACGTAGCTTAAACGCAAAAATTTGATATTAAAGTAAATTATTATAAGATATGATCATGTAAATTTGGCGATAACTATAATTACTTGGTTGAAAGTTGAACTTCTTTATCAAAAATTTAATTTTTTAGTTAAATAGTAAAATCTGTATGACCAATAAGTGCCGGATACACAATACTTCATCAAAAAAATGGGTTCTTATAGAATAAAAAAGTGAAAAAAAATTTGTAATTAGAAGTTATGAATGAAAAATGTGGTAAAAAGTTTTTAAAGAACTTTGTTTTTCTCTTTTTCTGTAGTAAGCTACGTTGGTAAAGATATAAGTACTACAAAATTATAATTGTTTTTACAATTAAAAATTAGTTGATGAATCAGTGGGAATTAAAAACTTATTTATGCATGCTTTGTTTCGAAAAATTATTATTTTTTAATATGATCATTAACCTTAAGATTGCGAAAAATTCCTAAGTAGCACTTAGAGTGGATTCTTTGGGGCTTGTTAAAAGGATAGTCAAATTCTGTAGTATTACAAACTATAGCTGATTCTTTCGCCCTGAAGTATTCCGTACATCCTGACGAATATTTCTTAGAATAAAAATGTTTATTAGACCCGTGATTTAATTGGTGTCACCCGGTCACACGCAATGATTAATAACGAATTTTTAGACCTTTTGTGGGTGACCACCTCTTGTCTCTTCACTTTTTTCATATCTCCTATCCTTTTTCCGAATAGTTCTTATTTCTTTATTTTCAGTGGTCTTTTTTTACGATTAAAACAAAAACTAGGAGTCCTATCGAAAAAATATTATTAGAGAATTTGGAGATCCTTTTTGACATAACAATTATTGTAAATTGATTTTTTTTTGTAGCTTGCATAGCTTGACTACACAATAAAATTTCTGATTTTTTAGTATTTTTTTTTGTGTGGCTAAAACCAGAACCGTCGGTGGAAAAATACTGATTCACGAACTCGAAATTTATTTTTGGTCCCTTAAAACGTGCGAGAAATCAACCTCCAATCCGAATAGTCTTTCTGAAGTTATACTGTAAACAGACGATAACGATAATGACGACGACGACGATGATGATGACATAAAAATGTGCTTTTTTTCTTTGTGTAGCAGTTTTTTTCAACTAAATGATAGAAAAAATAGAGTATTAGGAAGCTAGAATTGCTTCTTATTAGTTATAAGTCTCTCCAATAAATAAAATTATGACAATCTGTAGGGTTTCGATTGAATCAACGAATTTTAAATAAACTATTTGTTAATAATGTTTTTTTAAACGGAAAACCGAAGAACTTTCTGTTGCGTTTAATCATTTAACTAATTCTAATGATTTTCATTGTATAGAACATATTTTTAATTATATAGAACACCATTTTCGATTGAAAATTTGTGTATCTAATGGGACATATACGAAAAAATTTGTAAACGCTACTCATAATCTACTGAAATAAAGTGTTCTGCTGGAACAAAACATATCCCCACATTTTTTTTGTTTAAAATGTTTGGGCTGACGCTGTTCGGCATACAAAAAAGTTAAGTGCGAATTTTGAGAAGTATTCACAGTCAATACCAACATATACTTGGGGACTTTAAGTTTATAATTACTACTCTGTTTCTTGTTGCAGAATTGAGTTTACAGTTTGACTGTTTACCTAATGGTGACCCTATTCCTGGTGTTCCTCGTTCCGGCACTTCTAATTCTCCTAACAGAAATCATTCTCCTGACAGGTCTCTTCCTCCTCACGAGCGTCATCTTCGTGATAGGTCCAAGTCTCCTCCTGGAAGGCATTGTTCTTGGCTCATACTTGGATTTGACCCTGAAGAACTTAGTTCTGTTCGACTTATTCCCAACACGAATCCACACAGAGTATTCAAAATTCTCAGATACACTTTTCCTGCAAACAAACCAATTTTTTTGAGAGGACGAGGTAATTACCCTGCGCCCATTCCAACGGAACAGCGAATCGTTTTAACAACATCCACTGGTGACGTTGTGGCAATATTTGACCGAAATAATACAATTCTCCGTGGTGTATATACGAGGTATGCTGATATACTGCTAAGACGTGCGAAAATAAGCATTCACAGTGGCTTGGTTGTTGAATTAAACGCACATGAAATCCAGGAATCTCCGATAGGAAATATTCCAATCTTGAGGAATTATAGAGCAGTACATGTGAATGAGATGTAAACCAAAATCATCCACACGATAAGTCAACTGAAGAAAATGTAAAAGTAAAATATAATACTGCCACTAAAAATCCGACGAATAACTAATAATTACAGTAAAAGTTCAATGTTTTATCGTTCTTAAGGCCTAACTCTTTCTTAAATGCCCCAGTCTATATTGATCGGAAATAGATAAAAAAAAAGTTGCATCACAGGAAAGATGAAAAAAATGTCTCAGCGTCTAATGGCATTAGTTTGCAAACATAAAGAAACATTTTTATATTAAAATAGAGCCACTGGGCTTTCAGTTAGATGTTACTGCAGAAAAAATATAAGGTAATTAGATAAATAGATTATAATAAAAATTTTTAAAAGAATGTGATGAATTTTCAATTTGTTTACTTTATGTAACGAAATATGATGAATATATATAATATCAGTCCATATCAATACTGAAACAAAAAAAAATTTATTTTAACACATGTCGGGCATTGTAGTTTTGTACAGCTTTTAGTATAAGTTACTTGAGTATTGAGGGTGTGTGCTCGAAAATTTATATTTAGTCCAGGTCGTTTGAAAATCCGAATGGACAGATTTCATGGCTTGTTCACTGTAAAATCGAAGGCCTTTTTCAACTTTACAACAAAAATCAGGGACAAGAAAAAAACGCGTGAACTTTAGGTGTAATTGAAATTTCCAAATCACAGTAACTTCGCTGAAACTCAGATATAGAATCTACGTATTTTGGGTTTAATGTTGAAGAAAAACAAGAACCAACGACGGATTGAAAAGCCTTAATGCACCTTACATATTTTGAACAACCAATGCTACATATTCCACGCAATAAGTCGATTTTCTCCAACAGCATTTTGCAAGAATTACCTGCGAACGCTGGACTCTCATGTGCAAACTCGCGAGTAACATTACACATCATAGCCCATTGGAGACTCTCATCTTCGAATTCCGTCAGCATGTGTTTACACATTTTGTTCACAACCCCGAACATCAGATGTAGTTCTGGTGGTGTAATTATTTCTAATATTTCTGTGTTGGCGTTTTCTGAGAAAATTATAGGAGTATTTGTACCATTTTTATACTTCTTCACAGATGATGTTTTACTTCCACTGTCTTGCCACGCAAAAAGTTTTCCTTACAATTTTCAACAGTTCTGTATCCCCCACACGAGTTTAATTCATCTTTTGATGCAGTACACCATGGACAAGGAAAACTGCTTGCGTGTGACATGATGCCCGTTAATACGTTGACAAGTTTTAAATCAGTTGCTATTGTCCCTTTTAAATCCTTCAATTTTAAGAGTGACCACATCAATAAAACGTTTTCATATTTCTCTTGTGTATGTGCCACTGTTCCAAGCAGTAGTAATTTCTTGACGCCAGAATCCTTAAGTTTTTTTGCGACAACGCCTTCAGTATACTTCTGTCGACCTTCTACATTTGCAAGTTCTGATTCATCCAAAGATTGCATCGAAAGTCAAACTTTCAAAAAACCTCCGTCCCTTTCTATTCCGAATTTCAAATGCATTTCATCGACTCCCCTTTTTTCTTTAACAAACTGAAATAAGCAAAACATTAAAGTTTCTGCAGTAGTTGCAGTATCGTTATTTTTAGTGTTAATCACATTACACTCTTTCATACTGAAATACAGATCAAGAGAATGATTCAAAGTTCATAATTTTTGTTTTAAATCTGGTTGAAATAATTTTCTGTCATTCGTAGGGACGCGAAGAGCTGCTGCAATACCATGTACTTCATTCGTTGAAAGCCCATAACTTGTTCCAATTTTTAAAACATCTTCAGCAGAAACACGCTTCCATTTTTGCTTTCCGATTGAATTTTCAAAGCATTTCCATGTGTATGAGATGAAGCGATTACAGTATTTCTGTCTGATTTATTTTCTTCAATGTTGCCGCTTTTTCGTTTGAAATCACTTTAATCAAATGACACACCAAGTGTTCTTTTTCTTTTAGGTGTATACCGTTTATAATTATGATCTTTTAAATTTTTGTAATGCTTCAAAATGTGATCCTTGTTCTAGATATGTTTACATTAGGTAAGAGACTCCATCAATGTTTGCATTCAGGTGTTGCTGTTGTTGTGTCAACACATGCATGTATTATGATAGGTATATTTTAAGGCGTACTTCAAAGACTTGATTATATTTAAGGAATTTATCATATTTTTTATTTAGTTTCATTTTAAAAACTTGAAATTTTTTTTAAATTTTATAATGTTTTTTATCAATAAAATGCAGAAAAAAAATTGGATGTGCTATGACCTTGCATTTAAAGTTGGTTCAGGCACACAGTGCACACACTGGGCTACAAATGTGCCTCATGAAAAATTTCATCTCTGACCTGGAGCTAGCAGACGCTTCTTTTGAGTCCCTTTAAACCATTCTTTCACCAATGCATGTTTAATGAATTTGACTTTCTCATACACCAATCTTTTTATTAAAAAACGAAGAGATTCATGTATAACTGAACCGCATCCTTGCATATGGAAAGTGTTTGACTCGAACAGGAAAGTTGGTGCACGATTGTACACCATTGTAGGGTTAGGAGGCAAACAAATGCATAGGTGCGTTCTATAGGGTTAATTTTTGTGTGATATACGTAAGTTTAATTTAGAAAGAAAGTAATAAAAACAAGGAACGCTGTTATCTACTGTAGACAAAAGATAATGTAAAAAAATATTTGACTTCCAACCTGCCATTCACTTTTCAATTGCGTAATCGAAAATTGAGTTGTTTCAGTCCCTCTTTATTGTACCCTGTTTATGTACAGGGTACATATAGATAAAAATTATCAAATCTAGAACACAAATCTTGGCCCCTAAAAAAGAAAAAAAAACGGATTCGCGAAATACAAATATCTTAGGAAAAGAAGTTTCTTAAAAAACTAAAAGAATGTCAATTATTTTTTTAGTTGATGACAAAAAGATATCGGAAAGCTCCAAAATAACTTTTAACTTACTTCAATGCAACTTGATAAAGACACAAAGGAGGGTCGAAACGTTGAATTTATAACAATTATATAATAAATCCTAATTATTGAACGTATGACCAGAAAAATTTGTTTTCATTCTTCTTCTTGATGAGTCAAATTCGTAATCTTTTTAAGAATTTATGGGTTTTTTAATTTATTGAAGAAATGTTTTTTCTTTATAATTAAAGCCTCGCCAGATATAGCGTTGAATCCACAAAAATCAGTTTTGCTGCAATCTTTCTTTAAGTTTTGAGCATACGAGCATATGTTGATATTAGTTCAAACAACTGTGTAGTTTAACAATTTTTTTTTGATAAAACAATGATAATTTTGAAACATTTTTCTGGCCAGTATTATAATAATCTATTATTTATGTGTTCACTTCTGCATGAAACTAATTCCTTTCATCAAAAAACAATTCCATTTAGAAATCTAATATCCGTACTTGACTTTATTTTTTGATTTCATAACTTTCATAATCCTTAAGCTGAATAAATAAAATAATAATACGTACGTGCTTGACGGAATTTTTTCACACTTATTGTTTTTGGTCGACATGAAACTGTGGAGTTGTAAAGTTCGTTATCGTTCGCAGAAAACGAAAATATCAAAATTGGACGCTTATACTACAGCCGCTATTTTGGTCCTATATCTCCAATTTCATTATTGGAAATAGAAATTTGACGAGGTTACAGACTTTTGACGCCGGTTGTGACAAATTGTCCCACTGTGTGACATCACGTACTATTTTATACAGTAAATATTTCCGCCAATTTGTAATTAATATATATCTGAATCTTTTTATAAATATTGTTTTAACTAAATAGAACAACTTTCTTGCTGGAACTTGTTTCAAATCTGAAGTTGGCTCGATATTTTTTGTTATTAAACAAAGGGTCTAACAGTATTTGGCCAAGATATGACAATTTATGTTTTAAACACTTACCGATTCTCGGAAAAATATATTTTTTGCAACAAAACTGAAATATTTAAATTTTCAGTTTAAAACATTAGGATTCAACAAAAAGAAACGAATTTTCAACCAGTTGAATCCTCATCAAAAAAGATGAGTTTTCAACAAAATATATGAATTTTCTATTAATTAGTTGAATTATCAAGTCATAAAGGATACTTTATGGAGCCCAAAACAATTGACTCTAAGTGCTACTCAGTAGTTTTTCGTAATATTAAGATCACATAGTAAATTTTTGGTTGCAAAAAAAATCATGCATGAATAAGTTTTTAACTTCCACACATTTATTAACCGCTTTTCTATTGTTTAAACAATTCTTATTTTTTTAGTACTTAAATGTTCAACAACGTAACTAAAGTACAACTTTCAACCAAGTAATTAAATTAACCGCCAAAAGAGTTATTAATTTTGAATAAAAATGCGTGGTATTAAAAAAAAAAAAGAATTTGCAACAAAATAGAGGAATTTTTAACCAAATAGTTCATTCTTAAACTAAAAAGAGTAATTTTCTACCGCAAAGATTAATTTTCTACCAAAAAATAATTTCAACAAAATGCATGAACATGAATTTTCAATCAATAGGAATAGATGAAATTTTAATATTCATTTTATACTTCACATACTTTTTAACTCCACATCCTACACAAGATAATTGTTATTTAACACATACAAAAATTTTAATAATGTTTTTGACTCCAATTCCTATTTATCTCAGTACATGACGCAAGTTTGTATTTCTTATATTTTTTATAGCTGAAGAAGCTCGGCGTCGCTGACCGAAAGCTCGCAGTAATACAAAATTATCATCATTTGCACGACTAGCAGATCAAAAACAGGCATTCCGCCGAAAGCCATGAGAAAGATGAATTCTCAACTGAAAAAAGATAAATTTTTAACCAGGAAAATCAGTGTTCAATCAAGAAGATTATTTGAGGCCCCGGAGCAAAGAACCGTTTATAACGTTCTGGCGCCTTGTGTGGGAAGACCCGTAAGCGTCGCTTGAATTCAAGCGATAAGGGGTCTATCTACGATGACCGTCGGAAAGTTATAATCTGCTTTTGGATCCAGTCCCTTAATTTTCTATAAAAAATACCAATTTTTAACTAAATACTTCATGAAAACGGTGAAAAAACTACACTTTTGTCGGGCAGATTCATGTTCAGAGTGAAAATTACATAAAATCTGTGAGTGTAAAAAAATTATAGGAAGTCTTTTTCCAGCAATTCTACTCTTGAATGAGTGAAAAATTAAAACTTACGAACTTAATTTTTTTTTAAATATCAATAGTTACAATAAATTCTCATTTCCGCAAGTATTAGGGACACATCATATCTTATCATATTCACTTTAGTGTCATATTTTTTGCGTTTGAGCCACGTATTAAGAAGAATTTGTCTGCTCCCCCCTATCCTGCCAAATGTTCCAAGGGATATGAATTTAATTATC
This sequence comes from Andricus curvator, assembly GCA_932195095.1. Taxonomy (NCBI): domain Eukaryota; kingdom Metazoa; phylum Arthropoda; class Insecta; order Hymenoptera; family Cynipidae; genus Andricus; species Andricus curvator. Next base: position 70,066 of record CAKNYM010053786.1, on the reverse strand, counting down.
GCTAAATTTTCTGACTTCATGGTCTTTGGGGCACGGATTAATATTAACCGATTTCGCTCAAATGTAGAGAACCTTCTTTTTGACACTTGTACTAAACTTGGGGATGAAAATAAAAAAATGTCATTCTGAAAAATAAAGTCCACCCTAAATCACATGCACAAATGGTAAACCATAGTTGGTAGGGTACCTTTTGTGCATGGGCAAAGTTGCTCCATGCAAAGGTGTCTGATACCAGATTCGGACTAAGGTGGACGTAGGGCAAATTTTCGCTTCCAACTCAGAATAAAAGTTGTCTTGAAACCAAAGCATCGTCCTCTTCCCTTTTTTGTTTTGAAACCAGTTGATTATCTTGTTTTACACAAATATAATTATCGGGCAGCAATATTAGCTGAAGTTTGTAGCAAAAGGATAATTTTTGCTTCCAAAAGATTTCTTTTAAGACAAATGAAATTCATTTTAACATTTTTAAGAGGAAATTTCATTTGTGTGAAAAAGCCCACTTCTGGCACAACGGGAAATTTTTCTGAGTACCACTTTAACTTAGACTACTTTGTGCTTTTAAAATTCTTGCAAAGTCCATATCAATAGGGGCACTTTCAAATTCCATTTTTCATTGCATACACACATACTGGATTATCCCGGAGTGAATTAGGATTAAATTCGTACTAAATTCCGACAAGCTCAGATAATCTTTGGAAGGAAATAGCAATTAGGATGGAATGAAGATTAAGTCGAGCAAAATTCTGATTCATGTATAGCTCAAAAAGATGGTAATAATATTATAGATATATCATATGATTACATTTACCACCAAAATTGAGTACAACCGCCAAGGATATGACGAGTGCATACAAAATTCTCATCTTTTCTATTTAGACGAAACGTATTACTGTTGCTAAGGTAGATTTCAAAAGCTAAACTTACCACACTTGCGTACCTGTAAATTAAAACTGTGCTGACAACCTACTTTTCTCAAATTGGAATCTGAATTCTATTTGATCACAAAATGGTCTGAGCTTCTCAAGGTGAAATGTTATTGATAATACAGTCGTTACAAATAAGAAAGTGTGGTTATCTCTCTATGTCATGAAAATATCACGATGTTTTCAGAGAACATTATACAATATTATACAATACAATACTCACTAAGCGCGTGAGTGTTCGCACTATTCGCTTTGTAGCTAAGGAATTGCGAAACTTGGCTAAGCTGGCATCATCTTTATCTATCGGCCCCTTGGACCCCCTCATCAACGAATGCTACCGGCGGAAATTCTTGGAAGGCCGTATATCAAGGGCCTTATATCAAGGCGTCAACATTCGGTACACACTGTTAAAAATTTCCGCATAAAACTTCCACTAAATGTATTGGAAGTTTATTTCCGAAATGTAGGGTAACGCTACAATACATAATGTTGTAGTTTTCAAATGCAACGGATCATGCAGCGATACAAACGCTACAATACATGTATTGGAATTCTCGACGGTGACTTCACGATTTACGACGCTTACAATACATGTATTGCAATTTCGGCATTCCAATACCGTGTTTGCAATTTTGCCTTACGCTTGTATTGTAGAAGTGGTGGAGAATTCCAAACATTTTTAACAGTGCAGTGTATGATTGGTGTAGATGTAAAAATTAAGAGAGATTAAAAGGACTTACATTTTTTATTACGCGATTGAAAAGTGAACAGCGTCTGGAAGGGCATCCTGACTTCTCACATTCAAACGCGCGTATACTGTCTTTTCGAGTAAAAATATTTTGATTTGTGTTGGACTTTATTCGACTTGAATTCGACTTCAAGAAGGCTATATCTCGCTGGCGCGCAGGGGCGAGACTTCGAAGTCGTAGGTAAAAGTCTTACGTTTATGGTTCAAATTTTGGATAAAGGGTACTTGCCAGGTCGATTTGAACTTGTTTTCGTTTGTAAATTTTATTTTCTATTATACCCGCCCTGTATAAACAGTGGACTCCGCCAGCAGGGTCTGCTCTTTCGAAGGAACAGGTAGATAGGTTTGGACAAAACAATTGAAATCTGCTAAGAATCAAAATTTCACAAACGACAAAACTGGCAATTTTGTAAAAATTGATTTGCAAATTCAAAATTCGGAACCTGTGTAAATTTGATCATTTATATATATGGTACAATAAAGAGGGAACAAATGACCTACATTTTAGATTACACAATTTAAAAATAATTAGCGTTTTGGAAGGCGGAATAACTTGTTAAATTATCAGTTATTTACACTGTTACCAGCATTACTTGTTTTTATGACTTTTTTTTTATTAAATAAAAATGGCAACCACCAGTTATGTCTCGTTGGAGTGACGATAAATCTTTATTAATTAGAGTATCGATTTAATCATTAAAATTACAATTTAATTGTATACTAAATAATTTGTTTTTGCCGGGTTAAAAAAACTGGAGATATTTTTAGGAGCAATCCAACCGCAGCTTTAATTTATGAATCTGACTTTATGTTATATTTTAAAAAATTTTACTAATTGGAAATCCATATACAAATCTTTTGTGTCAGAGACTCAGCGTGGGTGGTGTTAATATAATAGTTATTTAATAATTTGTATTGATTATTGGAAAGGATAGAATATTCCAAATTAAATATTTAACAAGTGAATGAGCTATATAAATACACATAAAAAATAATTAAAATAGAACAAGATTAGGTTTTGTGTCACGCTCCTCACACTGGAAAAAATTCTTAGGAGATTTGACTACTTTTCAACTAAGTTGCTTAGTTCCCTAAGGCCCCA
>CAKNYM010053786.1:1092-47293 GCA_932195095.1 Andricus curvator | reverse complement strand
GAGTCGAGATGGGTCAGACGAAAACTGTTGATTTTCTCTGACCCACCTCTCTCTCCGCTCTAGACTTCTCCTAGCGTCAGATAGTACTCGTATTCTGTCAACAATATGCTGCCTGATGGTCAGTAGCTTTGACTTGTTGATTGTGTGATGACGGATCCGCAGTTCGCGCGTGAACTGTCGAACCTTGGCAGTGAAAGTCCTGCCAGATGTTATGTAGTCAATCACACACTGAATGCGGGACGCGTACTGTCTTGCCCAGCCTATCTTTGTGCTAAGTTGATGCATTCGTCTTTTGGTCTTATGATCAACCGTTGGTTTTGTTTTACGGTTTGCATCTGCCAAAGTTCTCGCTGCATTGTACACACTACAATTGATAGTCCAGAGGTCGGATTCTTCGGAAAAATCTCCACGAGGCTCATCATCCAGTTCAGTCAGATCTTTGGGCTTGGGAGAAACCTGAATGTTGATGTTTCTCCGGGTCTTGAAGCATCGTTCTCCCTCTATTGGATGCCTGTTCGAGGCTGGTCTCAGTGTCGCCTCTCTTTCTCTGTTGCCGGCTTGTTCTGGCTGCGGTTGCGTAGGCGCTCCGCTTATATAACCCCTTTTCCGGAGGTCCTCGGCACGGTTTCGCAGCCGTTTTTGCGAAAAATCCGAGAGCTCTGGGTGTTTCTCGCACCACAGAGCATGCAGTCGCGCCATGTAACCTTTTCGTTCAGGGGCCATACTGGTATCATAGCACTCCAGCAGGTCGTCCCTGAGTCGATCCGTCCACTCAAAAGTAACGAGATTCCGCCCGTCAATCGCATTGACTCCGTCTTGATTGGCTCCCCCAACTCTAGGGTAGTCGGCATTGTTGTCCGACCCATTGTCGGGAGCCCTGCGCGTTCGATTGTTTTGAACCGCACTTCCTACAACTATGTTTGGTGTTGTCATTGTTGTTCCCACGAGCAGCTAGGGAAAAGGGTTAGTCCATCCTTGTAGAGCCCCGCGTGCAAGGATAAGGCTGATACTCTGAGAGGTCGCCCGGTATCCCAGAGTCACCGTTTGAGACACCACACCCAGGTGCCATTCAGCTTTCGGCACGGTTGTTACGCCTCCGCTTGGGGGTTATTCCTCGGGACCATCCCTGGACAATTGTCCGCGACTGCTTATTAATTATTGTAACCATATTCAGCAGAAACCCTTGGTACAGGGACCCTCTATCCGCAACCCGAGGACGCGTCCGGTGGCTTTGTCATAGGCCCTTCGGTTCGAATCCCAAGGAATCAAAACCGAATACTATAACCGAATATAATAATATAATAATATATAATATAATAATATAATATAACCGAATATTATAAATTATACTTTTTAAATTATACTTTTTAAATTATATTTTTTAAATTATATTTTTTAAATTATATTTTTTAAATTATATTTTTTATATATATATATATATATATATATATATATATATAACAATTTGTGCAAACGTATTTATAAACCTGTACAAAATTTTGATAGACGAGCCCGCAAGTAGAAATGGAAATAAATTTTAATTTTTAAACACGTAATAAGCAGGGAAGTTGCTATCATAAGGGTGCAAAAACGAAAGTAAAGGAGGCTAAGTTTCTGTACTTGTACAAGTGGCTTTGATGTGTAATGAAGAGGGATGTGAACTGACCCATTTTCAAAATCTGAATCAGGTGTGATCTAGCACTAATAATCATTTTATAACTTGATTATTATTTGTTATAATGCGAGCGGATGCATATGACACGCGTCACGATGCGCAGTAGCATCTGAGACTACACATACACCTGGATATTTTAAAATCGGAGATGTTACAATTTAATGTCTTAAGATTATAAGAATTTAACATCTGGAGATTATATTTGGTAACATCTTCAAATATATAAAAAATGTTATAGATCATACGTGCTACTATACTTTTCTATACGGTGTATTATTCTTTAATTCTATTATCCAGTTCGTATGATCCATTTTCCTCAGGGTATAAAAAAGTATGTTAGTAAGTTTTTAATTTTATTTAATTGAATACATAATCAAATAATTAAATTTTATATAATTTAATTATAATTTTGGGTAGGAAAAATTATTTTCCTGAAGAAGTTGGAAATGTTCCCAATACTTGTTTGGGAATGAGAAATTCCTACAATATTTGGGAAACTTTCCCGATTATAGGAAATATCTCGGAAAATATCTCATTTATCCTTTGAAAAATTTGCTCATAAGTTCGGGAATAAGAAAATTCCATACTATTTAGAAAATTTATCAATTTCAGGAGTAATTTTACAAAACATTTGTTGGGCAAAATTTCTCTTACTGCGTAGGAAAATTTTTTCTTCACATATAAATTAGCATTGTTTCTCCAATTCGCAATTTTTTTTTCAGGTAATATTCCGTGTTTACTTGCATTGCAGTACATTTTTTACAGGCAAAATGTAATTAGTAAAGTGCATATAATTACTAATATATTCGAAAATTTTTTATTTCAATTTGTAAAAATATAACGTTATACAATATTTTTGAGGAAGGCAGACATATATTATGCACAGTTTTATTCTTTGCGTCAAAAAATTAATCCAATAATTATTTAAACATATTCTCTAAAAAACGTTATATGTACTTCTTTAGAAAACAATATTTAGTGTCAAATTAATTTAAAGAATCCGAAGAGACATAAGAAGCCATAGAAACACGAGAGCTTGCATAAAAAATGCATGGACGTGAAGGAAGCTAGAGTAGTATGCCAGAACAGAAAAGTGTGGCGACAAATAGTTTGTAAACAGAGTGACAATAGAGTGAATGACGCCTGAAACAAAGACCTTGGATACTAAATGGGCCCAAGTGGGGAACCACACATAACAATTTTGTGAGGCTCTTCACCTGGGGTGATCGCTAGTGAGATTGATCAGCAACCTGGGTCGGAGCAGTCTTGCGGAATGAACGTGTCATTCAAATAAATAACACGAGAATTCCAGATCAATCTAAAATATCTATACCTAACGCGAAAGGGAAATGGCTTAATGGTATAATAATAATAATGGGGTCTCAAAACGTGGAGGTTTGATGAAAACCGACTGAGTCAAATTTTACATAAAACCAATACCTTCTCATTAGGATGAGAATGTAAAAATCAGCTACGAAAAAGCACATTTGCTACATTAAAATAAAAAGAGTTACGATTTACGTATATGTATTTTTTATAATATAATAATATATTATATAATGTCCTCGTAGACTTATAAATTAAATAAATTACGCATATATTATTTTTAAAAAATCTGTCATAATTAACCACCCCCCTCCATCCTGCTTCCGTAACTCCACATCTGGTAAAAATTTGTTCGGCCGGCCCTGAATAGTCTCTTTCTTGTTGCAGAATTGAGTTTACAGTTCGACTGTTTACCTAATGGCGACCCTATTCCTGGTGTTTCTCGTTCCGGGACTTCTACTTCTTCTGACAGAAATCATTCTCCTGACAGAAGTCATTCTACTGACAGAAATCATTCTCCTGAGAGGCCTCTTGCTCCTGCCGAGACTAGTCTTCGTGATAGGTCCAGATCTCCTCCTAGAAGGCATCGTTCTTGGCTCATACTTGGATTTAACCCTGAAGAACTTAGTTCTATTCGACTTATTCCCAACGCGAATCCGCAACGAGTATTCGAAATTCGCAGGTACACTTTTCCTGCCGACAAACCAATTTTTTTGAGAGGATTATCTAATGCCCTTACGCCCATTCCAACCGAAGAGCGAATTGTTTTAACAACATCCTCTGGTGACGTCCTGGCAATATTTGGCCGAAATAATACACTTCTTCGTGGTTTATATGTAAGACATGCTTCCACGGAGCTAAGAAGGGCGAAAATAAACATCGAGAGTGGCTCGGTTGTGACATTGAACGAACAAGAAATCCTGGATTCTCCTATAGGAAATCACCCAATCTTAAGGAATTATAAAGCAGTACATGTAAACAACATGTAAACCAACATCGTCTAAAGCATGAGTCAATTAAAGAAAATGTAAAAGTAAAATATAATAGTGTTTATAATTTCATTGAAGAACGATTGTTTTCCATTTTATAAACAATTTTTGTTGTGATTTTGTTTTTCATCAGAAAATCCACTGCTAGTGACTCAGAAAAGACGGTACTCTTTAGGAGGCTTTGTCAGGTGACATCATTTGTTATTAATTTTAATAAATCAATCAATTAAAATTTACTTTCAACCAAACAGATGAATCTTCAAATACAGTTACGATGGATTTACAACTGAAACAGGTACATAATCAGTTAAAATAATAGATTTTCACTTCTTAAAATAGCTTTCAAGCCAAAAAACTTGTACGTGTTCCAGGGATGCCCCTCGGTTATTTTAGGCCTAGATAGAAAAAATCGTATTACGCGCTTTTGAGAAAAAGGTTTTTTCATTTTCAGGCATTAACAATTTCATTTATCTAGAAAATGAAGCAAAATATAAATAGCAGTTCAGAGTTCAAAATTGTTTCCCTTCCTGAAATCTATAAAATTATACACTTACCAGATGTCTATCTTGTATAATTCAAGAAATTTTTCCAGAAAGATAGACAAAATCAATAAAAATTTACTAAAATAGCATTCAGGTTGAAGAACTTTAGCATATTATTTTTTAAATGTCTGTATTTAGTTCATTGACTGTGTAAAGAACATGCTCCATGATATTATTAAGGTTTCTGAGCTTCAAACTAAAGATAAATTGGTTTTCATCTCTAAAATTTAAAAAATATAATTTTCAACGATTCAAAATTTCATTTTTCTCTAAAACTAATCAAAATATGAATAGCAACTCATAGTTCGAAATTGTTCCCCTTCCTGAAATTTATGAAAATGTACCCTTACCAGATGTATATCTTCTGCATTTTAACAACAAATTTCAACAACAAGAATATATCATATAAATTTAGCTTTGATAGATTCTTGATATTTCGTTTGAAAATTTTGGTTAAAATAAACAAGATTATCTGCTAAGGGTACATTTTTATAGATTTCTGGAAGGGGGCCAATTTTTAACTATGAATTGCAATTTAAATTTTGCTTCGATTTCGAGGAAAATGAGACTTTGTATCATTGAAAATTATATTTTTTCCATTTTAGAGATGAAAACCAATTTTCATTTACTATGAAGCTCAGGCACCCCAATAATCTCATGGAACATGTTCTTGACATAGTCAGTGAACTAAAAACAGACGTTTTCAAAACTAAAATGTTCAAGTTCTCTAAACTAAATGCTATTGTAGTCGATTTTTATTGATTTTGTATATATTTTTTGAAAATTTTTGTTGAAATACACAAGATAAGCATTTGGTAAGGATAGATTTCATAGATTTCAGGAAGGGAAACAATTTTGAACAATGAATTGCTATTTATATTTTGCTTAGCTTTGGAGAGAAATGAGATTATGAATCGCTAAAATTTATATTTCTTCAAGTTTAGAGATAAAAACCTATTTTTCTTCACTTTGAAGCTCAAGAACCTCAATAATCTCATGACACATGTTCTTGACACAGTCAATGAACTAAAAACAGACGTTTTGAAAAATAATATGTTAAAGTTCTTTAAAATTAATGCTATTCTATTTGATTTGGATTCCTTTTGTATATCTTTTGGGAAAAATTTGTTGAATTATGCAGGATAAACATCTGGTAATGGGTATAATTTTATAGATTTCAGAAAGGGAAACAATTTTGAACAATGAACTGCTATTCATATTTTGCGTCGTTTTCGAGAAAAATTATATTTTTAATAGCTCAAAAGGAAAAACTATTTTTCTCTCAAAAAGGCGTCGTACGATTTTTTCTTTTTTGGCTTAAAATAACCAGGGGCATCCCTAAAACACGTACAAAAGAGAAACTGGATGTGCAAGTACTTTTGGGTTGAACTCAATCGAGGCAGAAAGTGGTTGAACTTTTAACCAGAAAGATGGATTATTATCCCCAAAAAAGAATTTTCGACTAAGTACTTTAATTTTCAATTACGAAAATAAAATTTTCGACAAAAAAGTTAAACCTTCAAGCAAACAGATGAATTTTCAACTACAGTTACGATGAATCCACAAATGAAATAGTTACATAATCAGTCAAAATAATTGATTTTGTTGTATGTCGGAAATTCGAAATTGAGAACATCGGCAATGCAAGCAATTGGCCTACGTGATCTTTCACTCAAGTTTTCAATACAAAATTTTCAAAATCGAAAAATCAATTTTTTGAAAACGTAAAATACTAGATAATTAGGAAGTGAAGCTTGTTCCTCTTAGAATTTCTTTTGCCAAATTTTATTTTTAATACTAAAAACGAAATATTGAAAAAAAGTTTCTCCCTGATTTAATTAAGTTTTAAAACTTAAATCGATCTAACTCGGCCAAATATTATTGAAATAAGTTCATATTTGTAGGACGTATTCAAAATACTGTAGCGATGCCTAGGAAATCATGAAAAAGTTAAGAATCGCTTATTGTTTAATAATATTTTATTGTAAAATGAGGTCAATCGATAATTGTGTTTTCTTGGTTTCGCCAGTAAAAAGTATCTAGGTAACTTCGACTTTCAAACAACTTCCAGTAAGTGATTTGTTCAGCAATAATGAATGAAGTTTTTTGGAAAATCTCATATCTCATATATCCAAAATTGTCAAAAATGAATCTGCAAGATTTTAAGGAAATGTTTTCCATTCTGCAGGACTTTAAACAAATTTTCGGAAAAATGTTAGGAAGATTTAGAATCATTTTGAAATTTGTTTACAACTGGTTAATCCTTAATGTATATAGTTCAATTATAAAAATCATTATAAATTATATTCACATTTGATCAACTGAAACGGGGTATTATCCAAAATTGTCGACTTGAAACGCTTCAAATTTTCAATTTTTTAAGTCTTCAAAATTCGTTGTTTGTTTCCTCTGTTACCCTCTGTTACGGAGCAGTTACAGAACGTATTTGTTGGGACTGTGTCATTGGAATCGCGAAAATCCATACATGCTAATTATACCATTTTTAAATTGGTACATAGTTTAGAGACTATGATTATAGACATACAGAAAAGTAATAAGAAAAAGAGAAGCCGAGGGGGCTTGATCGTACCAGGTGTCCTAGGATTTAAAAAAAAATTTCAATTATTTTTTTGCAAAAAAAGCACTTTTTATTGGGCTCTGTAGCATTTACGAGTTTCTAGGGTCGAATTATATCAAAATATTAAAAAAGTAGATTTAAAAATTAGGTAACTACAAACATCCGTCAATGATTGTTATTTTCATCTCAATTACATTTCGATGTGCATGTGCGAAAAATAATTAATCTTTCTCTTAAGTTAGTCAAGTTACGACCCTGTATGTTAACATACCATTAAATTTTCTAATATAAACATGATTTTAAAAATACTTAGAGAGTCTGAATCATAATATTCCTTCAACATTTTCCCCAAAAGGTGCGACTAATACTATTAAAAATATAGAAACACCTCTACAATCACTAGACATTACGGATACCACTAAAAACTGAATAAAAGACAAAGTGACTAGAAATATATGTAGTAATATGAAACAAGACACTCATATCTCTGTCGAGGAAAGATCTTTTTCTCAAAAATTAAAAAAACACGAAATCCTTTGTCGAAAATAATCCAAGTATCTCTTTCACGATTGCGGATTAAGGAAATGTTTCTGTTTTTTTGTATAAAGCAGATTATATTTAAAAAAATGCATAACATTTTATTGCATTCTAATATATATATAGAATATTGAATAAATATCCCCTCAACAAATTAAAAGAGAACACTTCAAAAATATCAAAAGATCTGAATGATGAAGACTTATTCTTATAATATAAATATAATAACTTCAAGCTAACTTGTACTAATAATATACTGGCTGAATGTCACGGTTTACCAAAAATCCACAAGAAAAATACACCACTTCGTCGGCAGATCTTTCGGAACTTTCGAACCGTTTCCGTAAATGGCCGACCAGATGTTATGTAGTCAATTATACCATAAACACGGGACGCATTCTGTCTTGCCCAGCTAATCTTCTTTTTTGCGTCTTTTTATATTCCGATCCATCTTCGGGTTCACTCTTTGATTTGAATTAGCCAAAGCTCTCGCCGCACCATAAACTAAACAATTGATGACCACAGAGGATGGCATCGATTTCAGGATTGAAATCTGCATTATCTCACAGGAAATACCTGCTTCTCTTGACGTGAAACTAAAATTTATTTTTGTGATATAGCTGAATATGGTTATGTTAATGAAAACAATTAATAATGCAATTCTGGAAATGAGCAGGAGAATGTAGTTTAATCAAGCAGTCAAAATTATGAATTTAATTATTAGATACATCTCTCAAAATCATATATTAGATGCCCTAAAAGCTGATTATACAGAAGTCAATTTAGATTTAAGTTATTGCATTGTGACTCGAGTGAAAATATTTTGTCTTGGCTAAGTGTAGAATTACCCCTCAATCAGGACATAGTCAAACTCAAGGCTAGGGTAACATTATCTCGAAAGGCTTTGAAGTCCTCCAAAGATCATCACTAATCCACCTTAAAATCAAGAGAATGCTTATATTGTTTATTTGCATTTTATTTATTTGTACGCGTTCTACTGTTTATCTAAAAATGGTGTCTATTTGTTCCTATCTTCAACATTCCACTAGATAATACATTTGTTACAAAATAACAAGTTTTATAGGTTGTGAAATTTTAAACGTAGGACTTCCATTTACGACTTTCTAAGTCTCGCCTCTGTCCGCGAGCCTTCTTGAAGTCGAATTGAAATCGAATAAGTCAAACTCAAATCAAAATATTTTCACTCGAAGAGTAAGTATAAGCGAGCCTGAATGTAACAACGTAGTATGCCCTGCAATACGCAATTCCTTAGCTACAAAGCGAGTAGTGCGAACACTCATGCGCTGGAAAGTGAGAAAATTAGTCATTGGAATATTTAAAAAAAATGTTACAGTAATCATTTTTCAATCAACACAATTCAAAGTTAATGCAATAATATAAAAAAGACCTTTATTCGAGAATAATTAGGTGATCTATATTACTAATAAAAGTTCGCATGGTACAATATTGTACAATCTTCTCCAAAAAACATCGTTGATTCCAAAAACAACGGCTCAGGAGCTTGCATGATATTTTTATAATATAGAAAGATAACAACACTTTCTTATTGGTAATGAGTGTATTATGAATAACATTTCACTTTGAAAAGCTCAGACCATTTTGGTGATCAAATATAATCTGGATTCCAATTTGACAAAAGTCGGTTGTCAGAACAGTTTTAATTTAGAGGTACGCAAGGTTGGTAATCTTCGCTACTCTACACTTTTGAAATCTTCCTTAGCAACAGTACAACGTTCATTTTTAATCTGATGAAATGTAAATATCTTAGAATGACAAGCGTGGCGCTTATGATCATTAAGATAACGATCGTGTATAATATAAGGAGGCGCTAGAATATTCTCCAGTTACAATTTTAATCAATTTCTTGAATAAAACATTCATACTTTTTTCGTTTAAATAGAAAAGATGAGGATTTTTTACACACTCGTTATATCCTTGTCGCTTATACTAAATTTTATTGGTAAATATAATCATATGATAAATCCATAATTTTATTTTAATCTTTTTGAGCTATACACAAATTAGAATTTTGCTCGATTCAATCTTCATTAAATCTTAATTGCTATTTCCTACCAAAGATGATCTGAGTTTAGGCTAGAAGACACTAATAGTCCCAGAAAAAATCTAAAGATATCGCTGTATGCTTCCCGACCACACCTCGAGGAGATTTTTTAACCATGCAAAAGAAATTGTTCTTTAAACAATTATTTTGTTTCTTATGTTCATTATTTGTTTAAACAATCATTGAACGACAATTTATCACAAATAACAACCAGATTTCGTTATTCGAATATAATAGAATGCGAATAAATTTGTCAAAATGAAAAGACTCCAATTTAAACATTGTTTTTACCCCCTTAACCCTCACTGGAAAAATACATTGAATTTGGATATGAATTTTCGGGCATATAGCTAAAACAAAATAAAAGTCGCAGAACAAATGTAAAGGTATCGTTGGCGGGTAAAAACAATGTTTAAATTGCAGTTTTTTCATTTTGAAAAATGTATCCGCACTCTATTGTATTCGAATAACGACATCTGGTTGTTATTTGTGATAAATTGTCGTTCAATAACTGTTTAAACAAAAAATAAATATTATAAACAATAATAATAATATAGGTATTTTTTCCGACATACTTCAGACAAAATAAAAGGAGATTAGTTGTTGAATCCTTTATTGCACACTTCCAGTAGCCAACGTTTCGAAAACATATGTTTTCCTCATCAGGACAAAAAAAATTTGGAGTTCATCAACATCTTAAATATTTCTTTAGATTCCTATTCCTCTTCTTCATTGCTTAAAATTCTGCATTTTCCAGTTAAATATCGTTAAAAAATTATTAATTACTTTAAATTGTTTTATGTATTCTAAATTTTATGCTTACAACAATAATAATTTAGTTAATTTCGTTAAAATTATATCAGAGACATAACAATCGTTATGCTCCATGTTTGCGAAGAGAAATTGAGAAAAACTATTTTATATATATATATATATATATCTTTTTCTCAATTTCTCAATTCGTTTTTCACTTCAACTCGTGCTCAGTCAGTCAGTTTCTGCAATTTTCAATAAAATTGTTAGGGAATGTAGCTTAAAATGTCCTTTGACTGATACAATAAAAGGAATTAAAAAATTTATAAAAACAATTGTTCATAATTTTTTTCTGATGCTTGCCGCACATTGGACTTCTCTAACTTCCAGCGTTTCGTTTATCGAGCGAATTTTCAAGAAAAAAAATTTCAAGCGAGAAAGTTGTTAAAAACAATACAAAGATGTTTTCTGGAAAATGTTAGCCCAATCGGACTGATATTTAAGAAATTATTAATGTGTCAAGTCGCTAGCCGCTATGCGACTCGCGCGCGGACTGTAGCGAGAGTCTCAGATCCGATTCTTGATACAGTTCACCGGCGGCAAAAATAAAACTAATCAAGAAATCAGGTAATATCGAAGTATTATGAATCATTAAATAAATACATAACATTGCATTCAAATAATTTATTTTAATTAAAAATCTTTTTTCGTTATTTGATTAATATTAGAATAATTAAAAAATATATAAACGTTTTTAATATAAATATTATGATTTCTGAACTTTTGATTACTAATGAGATCCTTGTTAATAACACTTCAAACGTTGACAGTAGAGTTTAACTGGCTCAAAAACTTCTGCATTCTGGACTTTATTTGAAACAGATATATATTCTTCACCCTGAAAGAAAAAACGGAAATTTCGCTGATAAAATAGTGAGAAATCGTTCACTCACTGATTGTCACTGATTTTCAATGAAATTTCACTGATTCAAATTTTTTATAATTTTTTTAGATTATTATTATTATTACAATACGAACCAAAAACATGTGCACTTTTTCGACCTTTCACTTTTGTCAATTCCACGAATTTGAAGCATTCAAAAATTCGCGGAATTAGGAATCCGGTGAATCTCAACTATTAGATGTTTATGTTTTGTTTTACTTTTGCACAGTTCGTCTCAAAAATAGAATCAATATGAAATAAATACATTATTTTACATTATGCAGACTTATTTATTTATTCATTCATAATACTTCAGACATTAATAATTTCTTAAATATCAGTTCCATTGGGCTAAAATTTTCCAGAAAACTTCCTTGTACTGTTGTTAACAACTTTCTCGCTGGAAGTTTTTTGTTGCTGAAAATTCGCCCAATAAACGAAACGCTGGAAGTTAGAGAAGTTCAATGTGCGCCAAGCATCAGAAAAAAATTATTAACAATTTTTTAAAAATAAATTTTCAAATTCCTTCTGTTGTGTCAGTCAAAGGACATTTTGAGCTACATACGATACAAGTTTTATTGAAAAATTCCAAAAACTGACTAACTGAGCACGAGTTGAAGTGAAAAACGAATTAATATCCAATTTTTCAAAAAAGTCAGTTTTTGGGCTCTAACTAAAAAAGCTACAACTTTTTGCCTGAAAAAAAAAGATGCGCAATGAAATTCTACACCTAGATATAGTCTTTCAAAATAAAAATTAGAAAATTTTTCAGAAAGCCTCCAGAGGTCTTCCACTCTCGGCGAAATAATTTTATGTGCCCTTATTCGATCCGCCAGCTCGATTTTCATTTATGCATAAAAATTCAATAATTTCACTTACACTTAATATTTGATTTATAACTGTTTATTTTAAATAAAAAGTAAAATATTGCTAAGTATTCAAAAAAAATGTCAACCTTAATTAAAAGATTTGAAATGAAATGGTTAGAAATGGAATATTTTAGATTGAAACAATATTTGAATAGGATTTGGAATTGAATAAGATCGTTTAATCATGAATCTATTTATTTTAAATTATTTCAAAATTAAGAATAGTTTATAAAGTTTCAATCTTACATTTAAATTTTGTTCACTACTGAGGCTTTCAAATTGAAAAATTTCTATTTTTAACGTTAAAATCTGTAACTTGCTTAATTTTGAACAGATTCAGAATCGGTCTGTAAACTGAATTATTGTTCGATTTTCAATAATCGAACTACAGTTTAATGTGATTTATTATAATAGCAAAAGTTCTTGGTAAAAGTGTAATATTTTTTTTCAATTGTAGTTTCTTGTAAAAATTTATATATTACATACAATACAAAAGTTGACAGTAAAGTACAAGTCAAAACGTCGACAACATAATTTTAAGTACATTTTTCCAAGGTTTCAAGTTTTGGGAAATCTTGTATTTTTTTTTAATGAATGAAATATGAGGGCTGTTTTAAGAAGACTATATAACCAAAAAAAAGATTATTGGGTTTGAAATAAATTGAACAGCGTAAAAGCAAGAAAAACATCTCGAAAAACATGGAATGCATTCTTATTTCTCTTTTAGCATAGTTTTAGCTTAGAATAATTTCGTAGCAATTTTCAAAACATCTTTGTATCTCAAATAAAAATATAATTCAGTGCATAAAAAATCTATTCAAATATTTATTTTGAATAAATTCAATTCTCTTTATCTCCTAATGTGATAATTAGCTTACTATAAATTACAATCTCATTTATTACGCGTAAAATAAAAATATCAGCAAGTCAAACAGTGAATGAATACTCAGAAATTCGAAAGAGTTCAGCGAGAGTTCCTAAGAGTACAAGTGACCGCGCTGACTTTACAGTGACCAACGCTGAGTTGAGAAGAGTTGAGAAGAGTTGAGAAGAGTTGGGAAGAATTCACGTGATTCTCCCTGAGTTAGCGCGATTTCCTAAGATTTGGAAAAATTTCTCATGATCTGGCCGGATCATAAGAAATTTCATTTGACCTGTTTTGAGTGAAGAATGACTTTTAACTCATTTCAACTCAGTGAACAGCCCCTCGGGAAAACATATGTTTTCGAAACGTTGGCTACTGGAAGTGTGCAATAAAGGATTCAACAACTAATCTCCTTTTATTTGGTCTAAAGTATGTCGGAAAAAAATACCTATATTATTATTATAAATTTATATCACTCAGACAAACAACATCGCTCAAAACACCATCATTACTCTAACTAATATTATAAACAATATAATTGTTTAAATAATAATTTTTTTGCATAATTCGAAAAATTCTTCTTGAAACAAGTGTACATCTTTTACCGTTTTCATGATGTATTGAGCTGCAAATTAGTATTTTTTCGTAGAAAATTAACGGAATGGATCGAAGAGCAGATTATTATAACTTTCTGACGCTTACCGTAAAGAGACCCCTCACCGCTTGAATTTAAGCGACGCTATGGGGCCTTCGACTCAAGGCGCCAGAAAGTTATAGCCGGTTCTTTGATAAGTTAAGTTGAAAATTCATCTTGTTTATGGTTGTCGTTAGAATGATTGTTCTGATCTACTAGTGAAAATGGTGATACTTTTTTATTACTGCGAGCTTTCGGTCAGCGACGCCGAGGGTCTTCAGCTATACAAATTATACAAAATAAATATTTGCGACATGTAGTGAGATAACTAGGAATTGGAGTTAAAAACAATATTAAAATTTTTTCATGCATTGAATAACAATAATCTTGTGCAGGATGTGGAGTTAAAAAGTTAGTGTAGTATAAAATAAATATGAAAGTTCATCTCTTTCTGTTGATTTGAAATTCATGTTCATGCATTTTTTTTAAATTATTTTTTGGTAGAAAATTAATATTCTTCAATAATAGATTTAATGCTTTCACGATGATTCATTATAATAAATTTGAATTAAAAATTTAAAGATTTCTACGATGTCTGTGACTGGCCAGAGCGCCCCATGGTAGGGACTGGTCGAATTTTATTGGCCAATAAAGTCTTTTTTTTAAATACCCGGGAGGACGGTGAGCCAAATCGGATTGGTATTATAACCATTGTCGCTATTGATGCTATTAGGGTATTTTAAGATTTCGATTGCTGCTCTATGTTTTCTTGGAAAAATATCATACGTTTTTGCGTTGACGGTTGTCTTGTCAAATAAAATGGTATCTCCTGTTTCGATACGATGCTCAGCTAGTTCTGATTGCAAGAAATATTTTAACCTGACTTTACTCGCAATGCTCCTTTACACGTTGGCTCACCGCTCTCCCGGTTTCTCCAATATAGACTTTGCCACAAGAACAAGTGATTTTATATACTCCCAGATCACTTAGAGGTGCCCTTTTATCTTTAGGGTTGTTTACAAGATATCCTATTTTCGCAGGTGGTTTAAATATGGTTTGGATGTTGTGTTTGTTGGGAATTCTTACTATTTGTTCTGTGATACCTTGAATGTAGGGTAGGATGGTGGTCGTTTTTCTCTCTCTTTATTTAGTAGGTTGTGTTGACTTGTTTTTTTTTTTTTAGTGTATATTCTTATTGCTTTATCAATTTGCTTGTTTGTGTAATCGTTTTGAATTAGGGTGTATTAGGACAATGGTTTTAATACCATAACTTAGAAACTTTTAGAAATTTTTGTTTGCAAATCGGAAAAATATGTATCGCCTAATTGCCTCTAAAACACAACATATTTCGTCCCAGAGAGATTCTGCGATTTCAAGTATAGAACCCTGCCTGATTTGAATGAATCCTCACAATACTCCGATTCAACAAGAACTTATCCACAAGCAGTTTTATAGGTCGACTTGAAAAAAACAATTTAAATATCTTCACTTCTTACGCGTAGACTATCTTCCAGATCCTTTTATACAAAAGGTATAACCATTAGTTCTGCCGTCGCCGCCTCGCGCGCTGTCTGTCTGAATTTCCATCTGAGAATTATTCACAGTCAATACGAACATATGGTTGTG
Source organism: Andricus curvator (assembly GCA_932195095.1). Classification (NCBI taxonomy): domain Eukaryota; kingdom Metazoa; phylum Arthropoda; class Insecta; order Hymenoptera; family Cynipidae; genus Andricus; species Andricus curvator. The sequence goes on along the minus strand of CAKNYM010053786.1, from coordinate 31,873 downwards.
TACTGAAAGTAAATATTAACACTCTGTTTCTTGTTGCAGAATTTTACATACAGTTATGCACTTTGAGTTTTGAGCTTCTGAAGGCTGTAAAAATTGAGAAAAAAAACATTTTCTATAAATCTGGTGTCCTTCCCTCGTGAAAAGAAATACCAAATTAGGATCACTTTAAGACCATTTTCAAATAAAGTTTTGTCTTTTTCTGGTCTGTACCCTTCAGTCTATACCTGCATCATTTTTAGGGCATTGAAATAGACACCACTCTCTCTCTCCCTCTGAAATAAGGATAGCTGGCTGTATCAACAGATTAGCTATACCTAAAAGTCCTAAAGAACCTGGACTGATTTATGAGCATTTATGAGATCTAGAGGCTTCAACCAGTTTCCGTTATATTCATGGAACTGTTATGGTCTTGTCTCGTGATGACCCTAATAATGATGGGATATTGGGGGTTCAAATTGCCGGCCGAGGCAAAAGGACTGTGGTCTTCTGTGGACCAGAAAAGATCAGTTTAAGTGAAGGCCACTTTAAGACAGGACTATACCTGCCTATACTGTGAAGGCTGTAAAAACTAAAAAAAAATATTTTCAAAGAAGCTTGTCTCCTGACCTGGTGAAATGTCTGCTGAACGATTTTAAAAAAGAACGACCCGATATTACAAATATTTCTAGCCGAAGTCTATGACCATACCAACATATGATTGTCTACTTTGAGTAAAAATTAACACTCTGTTTCTTGTTGCAGGATTGAGTTCACAGTTTGACTGTTTACCTAATGGCGACCCTATTCCTGGTGTTCGTCGTTCCCGCACTTACAACTATCCTGACAGAAGTCATTCTCCTGGAAAGTCTCTTCCTCCTGCAAAGCCTTCTCCTCCTGATAGGTCTAGGTCTCCTTCTGGAAGGCATCATTCTTCTCTCATACTTGGAGTTGACCCTGCACAACTTAGTTTTCTTCGACTTATTCCCAACACGAATCCACACCGAGTATTCGAAATTCACAGGTACACTTTTCCTGCAGACAAACCAATTTTTTTGAGAGCAGGAGGTAGTGCCCCTGCGCCTATGCTAACTGAAGAGCGAATTGTTTTAACAACATCCATTGGTGACGTCGTGGCAATATTTGACCGTAAGAATACAATTCTTCGTGGGCTATATACAAAAGATGCTGATATAGTTCTAAGACGTGCTAAAATAAACATTGACAGTGGCTCGGTTGTCGAATTGAGTGGAAATGAAGTCAGGGAATCTCTTATAGGAAAAAATGCAATCTTGAAGAATTATAGAGTAGTACATGTAAACGACTTGTAAACAAAAATCATCCACACCATAAATCAATTGAAGAAAATGTAAAAGTGAAATATTACAGTAAAAATTCAATGTTTCATCGTTCTCAAGGCTTAAATCTTTCTTCAATGCCCCAGTCTCCCGTTATCGGAAACATATAAAAAAAGTTTCATTACAGGAAATATAAAAAAATGTCTCACCGTCTAATGTCATCAGTTTGCAACAATGAAGAAAAATTTTCATATTCAAATAAAGCCACTGGGCTTTCAGTTAGATGCCACTGCACAAATGATATATCGCAATTAGATAATTAGATCTATCAAATTTTTTTATCAGACGCTGTTAAAAGTACGAATATATATCAGTAATTTATATTTAACGTAGACTATATTTTGTGAGCCCCATTCTGTAAGTTCGGCTAATATGTTATGCTCCTTGCTTTTCGTGTGGCAATTGTTGGTAGTGGTAACGAGACAATCGGTTCAAGACAAAATGGTTCAAGATGAACTTCTTTTTCTAGCAAAGTGTGAAAATATTTAATTTGGAACTGCAGACCTAAGATATTTTTGCAAAAAAATTCAGCGCCATCTTGGATTTTCAACATTCTTAATATCAAGTATCAACAGAAGATGGTTCAAGATGAACTTGATTTTCTCTCGAAGCTTATGACGATTTTATTGAAAATTATAAAAGTAAAACCATTTTTAATGTTCGTATGACCGCCATCGTGAAGTCTTCAAAAATTTTGAATATCTGATATCCTCGAATGATTTCTAAAGTCAAACTTATTTTTCTAGAAAAAAAATGTTGAAAATTGCATAAATGAGCTATTTTTGAATATTTAATTTACGGCTATCTTGGATTTTCAAATTTTTCTGTCCGTCCTATATTTTACGATGAATCATTAGATTTATGGGGGTCTTCTGGTCTCGAGCCACGATTTCGAGCCTATTTTTGGAAATTTACTGCAAAGAAACTAGACATGATAACTGGAAACGGTTCTTTGCTATTTATTGATACATTCTTCGAATCCAAAAAAAAATGACGTTTAAATAATTCTTTCCACATCTTTAATTATGATTACATTGCATAAGTCAGGACACAGGGGTTTTTGAAAATTTGGAAATCTCTGCGAATGGCCTACTTTTTTACAAAACAAAAAATTTTCGTCTTACTTTTTTGAGCTTCTGAAGGCTGTACAAATTTGAAGAAAAAAAACATTTTCTAAAAAGCTTATGTCCTGACCTAGAGACAAGTCTGCTCAACAATTTAAAAAAAGACCAACCCGATATTCCAAATATTTCTACTCGAAGTGTTACAAAAACTTTTTAAAACACGACTTTTGGGAAAACGCGTTTAAACATAAATGATGGAATAGAACATGATTATAAAAACTTACTAAATAATCGGCTATGCCAGGGCATGGTTCTAATAACTTCTAGATTCGAAATATGTACAAAAATCGATTTTTTGAAACTTCGAAACCAAAATATCCCCTTAAAAAAGTTTCATCCTTCATCATAAAGAGGTAATAACTATAGAAAAATCCAAATTTTCACTCTAATCGTTGGGTACGCCATTTTAGATATTTTTGAAATTTCAAGTTTTGTGTAATCAAGAAGGCCTCGAAACATATTGGATCCTGGTACTATAAAAAAGACGGTTGAATAAAAAAGACGGATAAATAATAAATAAATGAGACCGAGGCGGTTTGATCGTCTGTTTCTTTTTTTCTCCCTCTTGTTTCAATTAGCATATATCTTCTTCTAATGAGCCGTTTTACAATATTATTTGAAAACATGTTTCTCTTATTTCAACTCTCTTTGTGCAATTATGGCACGCAAATTAACTTTCTTGAGTATTTGTTTTTAAAAACGGTTTTTTAAAGAACAACATTTCTTTTAAGCCATTTTGTGAATGTACTTTCAAATATTTAATAAAAATAGACATTGGGCTATAGAGCATGTATCGTTTATTAGCGTTCGGTTCTTTTAACATTTTCAAAAGTTCGATTCTTGGTCAAGCAGAAAGATATTTTGAGCATGACATAGAGATTATCAACCTATATGGGCGATTGATTTGAATAAAAAATAAAAAAGTTCCATATCTGACCCCGAGCTAGCAGACGCTTCTTTCGAGTCCTTTGAAAAGTTTTTTCACCAATGCATGTTTAATAGATTTGACTTTCTCAAGCACCATTCTTTGTTTTATTAAAATACGAAGAGATTCATGTAGAACTGAACCGTATTTTTGAGAGGGGTTCACAACTCGACCGACACATAACTTTTACTTCAACCTCTCTTTCATTCTTCAATTGCGTAATCGAAACATTGAGTAATTTTAGTCCCTCTTTATTCTATCCAGTATATGTACAGGATACCATCAGGGCAAAAATTATAAAATGTATGACACAAATATTGACCCTCAAAAAAGAAAAAAAGCGACTTGCAAAATACAAATATCACAGAAAAATAGGTTTCTAAAAAACCCAAAATATTTTAATTCCTTCCTTAGTTATTCAAATTTTTCGAAAACATCGTAATTCGACGTTCTTTGAATAATATAAAGAGTGTTGCATATATTGTTTATTATTTCCAGAATATTTTGTTCTACAATTAAATTAAACTAGCTGTGAATTCGATCTAAAGTGGAGTGGACAAATTGTCCACTGTGTGGCGTCACGTACTATCTTACATAGTAAATATTTCCGCCAATTTTTGATGAATCTATATCTGATTTTTTTAGAAATATTGTTTGAACTAAATAGAACAACTTTCTTGCTGGAACTTGTTTCAAATCAGAAGTTCACTCGCTATTTTTTGTCGTCGAAATGATATACCATAAACTTGATTACCGAACGGCTTCAATTTGCAATTCAATATTATTAAACAAAGTCTTTAATAATATTTGGCCAAATTATGACGATTTATATTTCAACCACTTATCGACTTTTGGGAAAATATATTTGTGAACCAAAAGTGAAATCGTCAAATTTTCAGTTTAAAACATTAAGTTTCAACAAAAAGAAACAAATTTTCAACCAGTTGAATCCTCAACAAAAAAGATGAGTTTTCAACAAAATATATAAATTTTCTATTAATTAGTTGAATTATCAAGTTAAAAAGGATGAATTATCAACCAGAAAAAGAACACATACATTTAAAAATAAAAAAAAGTGACTTTTACGAAAAAAATATTTTATTGCAAATATAATTTGCTTATCAAACAAGCTTCTAGGTCATTGCCTCTACTCGCGATTTAAAAACTTTTTTCAGTTACTTCTTCTCGTGCAAAGTTCGAATCCTTTTCACGCTTGAGATCACTTAATATCGGAAAAAATAGGTTTACGGCATCGTTGTAATTCAACACGAGTTTTTGCACTTCATTGCCGTGCATTATGAGCACGACCACCATGCTTTGTCCGCTTCGAATACGATCGAGAAGCAGGGAGTGCGCAGTTGCCAACTGCGCACGTTTTTCGGTCACGATATCTTACATTTCTGTCACCATTTAGGAATTTTAAGAAACTATTTGCAATTTTCAGATACAGTTCCTGAATGTTGATGCAAATTTAGTAAATTTACTATAAAAGTTACTCAATTTCGTTTCCAGCAACCTAATTTTGTCAATTTCAGTTACTTTAGTATCCTAAATGTGTCGGAATTTCCTGTACATTTCTAACAGTGTACAAAACGTTAAGAAATGATTGGACTGAACTTTTTAGGATATTTGTACATGAATAGTTACTTTCAATAGTATAATTTTTGCTTTCTCATAGAGGAAGCTTTGTAATGGTAACATTTTCCAACATTTTTAAATGCGTTTAAGCTGTATGGATGTCACACTTTTTTCTGAACACGATAACTTGAAAACGGTTGCAGATAAATTGATGAAATTGGGAGGGCTTATTTTACCCACTGATATCTTGAAACTGACCGAAGGATTTATAAAAATATTTGTTGCATTTTTTTTAGCACTCAATAATATTTTAAAAATCGGTTTTTTATAGTAAAACTGTTTTCATTCACATAATTCAAAGTCGATTCAAGAAAAGAAAAGATGTGTTGATTCGAGACGAATCGATTGACCTATAATATTAATAAATTTTACTAAAGCGCAGGGAAGTTATAGTAATTTATATATTTTGAAAATCGGTTTTTTATAGTGAAACTGTTTTCATTAACATAATTAAAAGTTGATGCAAGAACAGATAAGATATGTTAATTCGAGACGAATCGATTAATCTATAATATTAATACATTTTATTAAAGAGTAGGGAAGTTTTGGTGATTTAAATATTTTTAAATCGATTTTTATACTAAAAATTTTCTCATTCTCATAATTTAAAGTTGATGCGAGAATAGAAAAGTTGTTGATTCAAGACGAATCGATTGACCTATAACATTGATACATTTTATTGAAGAGTAAGTAAGCTATGGTAATGCATAATATTTGAAAACACGGTTTTTTATAGTCAAACTTTTTGCACTAACATAATTTACAATTGATGCAAGAACGGAAAATATTACTATATATTATATTATATTTGAATCATATGTTTCTAACAGAGAAACTTTTTTCATCGACATAATTAAAAGTTGACGCATGAATAGAAAAGATTTTTTGATCGTAAATTTTCAAATAGAATAATTCTGACAATTTTGGTGAAAAAATCATAGAGCTGCGAAAGGGGTAGGGAACACTCGAGATCGAAGTCACAGCTAGTTTATCTGGTCATCACTAAATTCACAAATGGATTCAATAATGTGTCTTTTGTCCTTCCAGAATGCTTTAATTTCTTTAAGTACGAGTGCGCCTCATTATGTGCTGCGCCACATTAGGAACTGTTCCCTTACCTTCTTCTGATTATGAAAATAGTGCAAATGATGAAAATTCTTTTAAGAATAAGAAACAAAATATGTTCTTGCATGCATTTTCTATGAAAAAAGCTTGTTTTATTGGTTTAGAAAATATTTTTGTGCGTGCGAATGAGTATTTTGGAATACTTAAAGCATCACGTGGTTTAGTGGAAGATTGTGTGTTTTGGATTGTACAATATTATAAACTAATCATTGCATTTAGAAGAAAATAAGTGTACCATCCGAGAAATATATTTTTGAGTTGATGAACCATGCAAGTGTGACAAATTTAAAAATTTAATCTATGAATATTTATCGTCAAAATTTGAAAAATATTACACTTATATTATTTGGCATGAGATCGGCGGGGTATTGTTGACTCATACTACTTTTAATGTAAAAAAATATTCTAAAAGCAATCACATTTCACCATGCATGTTGAACCATTCTGAAAAAGTTGAAAGAATATATGTATAGTGGGATTGTTCACCAAAAACTTGTTTTTATTTTTTAGTGGCCGTATCGCGACAGTTTGTTTCTCTGTGCGAGAAAATACTGGTTTCGAGCATGCAATTTACGTAAAAAGTGAAACTTTGGTAGTTTTTGATTGCCGTGTGCTTACACTGCCATACCGACTGTAGAATATATTTCATACACGATCGAAGGAGGCTCTGGAATATTCACGTAGAACATATTTAACATTCCTTGAAATCCTTGAAGCTATATTTCAAATCATTTTAAATACATTGATGATTTTATTTCAAGGCAACTCCTTTATCCCTGAATAACTTCTGAAAAATTTGATCATAAACATGAAAGGAGATAGTCTATCTTTTAATTTCTTTACCGCATATTTTGTAGAATTTATATTAGTTAGTCAATATTTTAAATGAGCCGTTACAGTAGACACTATATTAATTTTGTATGTAAACGCCGGATTTCTCTGAAAAGTAGAAGATTATATAAATTATTATATCAGTTTCAGAAAATTCAAGTAATGAAATTTTCTTCCTAGCACATGGCTCTAAAGAAATGCAAATATCTCAGAACGACAAGCGTGACGCTTAAAATATCTAATTAAGATAACGATCGTAAATCATCCAAGTAGGCGCTAGAATATTTTTCGATTGCATTGTTAATCAAATTCTTGAATGATATATTTATACGTTTTTCGTCTAATTAGAAACGATGAGGATATTTTTATACACTCATCATATCCTTGGCGGTATTTCTCAATTCCATTGGTAAATATAATCATATGATACGTCTATAATTTCAGTTACATTTTTTTGAGCTATACGCAAATCAGAATTTTGCTCGATTTAATCTTCATTCAATCCCATTGCTATTTCCTTCCAAAGATTATCTGGGTTTATTGGAAATAAGAAACAAATAGAATTTCCTCTCCAATAGAAGGTTGAGCGAAATATCATTTGTCTCAAAAATGAATCTTTTTGCAGCAAAAATGATCCTTTTGCGGCAAATTTCACCCAATTTTGCCAAATAATTCTGTCCGAAGTCATCGAAAAAAATGTCAGGCCTCGAGTGTGCAATGGAGACTGCTTTCCAAAACTTGTAGTTTCAGAAAAATTCCGCACTTCTCGTTCTGGATAATTGACTCTATATCCCTCGGACCGTTATAATAATAATATAATAATAATAATTTAGCAGGGCAGGACGGGAAAGGCAAATTCTTCTTAATATGTAGCCTAAACGAAAAAATATGGTACTCAAGTAAATTATTTTAAGACATGATTCTGTTCATAATACTTACGGGAATAAGAATTGGTTATAATATTTAAAAGTATAGAAAAGTTAGTTGGTAAGTATTGAAATTTCACTTATTTATTAGTAAATCTGCCAGAAAACAAATTAGTTTTTTTTTTACAATTTCCGAGATATCCAGATTTTTACTTTCGAACAGGTCGATGGTCTTCGATTTGTTGAAAGCAGCATTTTTTTAACCTACTGATTTTACGTTTTTTTGCATGCTGGACATTAATCCAGACGAAAACGTGTTGCTCACGAAAAAGGGTTATGGTGGTAGCATTTTTCTGCAGTTTCACAAAAAAATGTGTCCTTCTGATTTGGAAATTCAGGGTGAGTGGTACTGTGTAGCAGACTTCGCGTCTGATACACAGGAACGAAAATTCGCACTTCCCACACAACTGTTTCCAAAATCAATTTTTTTTGTTGAAGATTCATCTTGTTGGTTAACAAATTAAAACAGCTATAATTTATATCCGGTCCTTTGATTCGGGGCCTCAATTAATCATCTTGGTTGAACACTTATGTACTTGGTTAAGAATTTATCTTTGTTTTGTTGAAAATTGATCTTTTTCATGTTTGTCTGCATCATGTAGTGAGATAATTAAGAATTTGAGTTAAAAACATAATTAAAATTCTTTAATACGTTAAATAATAATTATCTTGTGTAGGATGTGGAGTTAAAAAGTCAGTAAAGTATACAATTAATATTGAAAGTTCATCTATTTCGTTGAGAATTAAGCTTAATTCTTGTTGAAAATATATCTTTCTAAATAGAAAACTCAACTATTTGGTTGAAAATTCATGTTCATGAATTGAATTGAAATTTCATGTTCATGTATTTTGTGAAAAATTCGTCTTTTTTGGTAGAAAATTAATCTTCTTGGTTAAAAATTCCTCTTTTCAGTTTAAACTTCAACTATTTGGTTAACAATTCATCTATTTTGTTGAAAAATTTTGTTATTGTTAAAGACAACAATTTTTTATTTGAAATTAATATCTCTTTTGGCTCTAGATTTAATTACTTGGTTGAAAGTTTAACTGTTACATTAAAAATTTAATTTTTTCGTTGAGTGTTATTAAAATTTTTATCACGAATAAGTGGCAAATACATATTACTTTATCAAAAATGTTTTTTTCTTAGCGTCTGTAAATCGAGGATAATAGTCTGCTATAATGTACTACGGCTCCGATTCAAATCTGGGTTGTTAGGAGGCCAGAACCCTTTACACCAAAGGGTTCATTTTCCAAGGACGACAACAGCAAATTGCATCTTTCAACTCGCTTAATCCAAGCAGTTACGAAAAGCATTTGTCGAAACTTAATTTTATATGATTTGTACCTTGAGTCTTCCTCAGTGATTCGACGCATTAATTGGTTTATTCTCATGTAAAATGGATGCCAATTTTGGCAAAGATCTCCATGGATCCTCAGAAATCAGCGCTTGACGCCTTACAACGACTGATGGGATCCTCGAGGTGCGTTTTCTTGAGTGATTTTTTCTTCCCGGTATACCAGAACCTGCTCTGGACTCCTCGGAACTGGTATATTTTGCCACAACATCATAAAATGTTGATCTCGGGTAACCAAAGAACCTCATTATTCCTGTTGCTGACCGCCCAGCGCGAATTTCGTTCCATAACGACTGCTCTACGATTATATTCCGCATTCTACCTTAACATCGCGAATATTTTGAGGTTTCTATTTTTTACCGGGAGCACTAGGCTGTTTTTAACGCCAAAAGTCACATCTGGCGGAGGCAACATATGGCAGGAAATTCGAATTGTAGTCTGTCCGGATTTAGCTGACGCACTCTGTATAATTGTGTACTTTAAGTAAAAATAAATGCTCTGTTTCTTGTTGCAGAAGTTTGTTTGCAGTTCGACTGTTTACCTAAGGGCAACCCTATTCCTGGTGTTCCTCGTTCCGGCACATCTAATTCTCCTGTCAGAAATCTTTCTCCTGACAGATCTCTTTCTCCTGCGGAGCCTTTTCTTCGTGATAGGTCCAGGTCTCCTTTTGGAAGGCATAGTTCTTGGCTTATAGTTGGATTTGCCCCCGAAGAACTTAGTTTTATTCGACTTATTCCCAACACGAATCGAGACCGGGTATTCGAAATTCCCAGATACACTTTCCTTGCAGACAAACCAATTTTTTTGAGAGTAGGAGGTAATGCGCTTGCGCCCATGCCAACTGAAGAGCGAAATGTTTTAACAGCATCCACTGGTGATGTCGTGGCAATGTTTGACCGGAATAATACGTAGCTTCGTGAAATATATACAAGAGATGCTCGTATGATGCAAAAACGTGCGAAGATAAACATTGACAGTGGCTCGATTGTCCAATTGGACAAACATGAAATCGAGGAATCTCCTACAGGACATCAGCCAATCTTAAAATATTATAGAGCAGTACATGTAAACAACATTTAAACTAAAACTATTCACACTATAACTCAGTTGAAGACAATGTAAAAGTAAAATATAATACTGCTTGTAATCCAAATTCAACTAAAAATATTACAAATAATTAGAAATAACAGTGAAAAGTCAATGTTTTATCTTTCTCAAGGCTTTTTATCTTTCTTCAATGCCCCAGTCTTCTTGGTGTTCTTTAATTCAATTTTAGCCTGAAGAGGTCAGCGAACCAAGCTCTGATCAACAAAGAAACTTTTCTTTAATTTAAATACGGAGAGTGAGCCGTATTTTCTTGCAAAAAATGTACAGAACAAATTTGAAGCATTAAAGCAACTTAAAGAACGATAAGTACCTGCTTTACGTGATGTGAAATTAAAATCTATTCTTGTAATATAGCTAAATATGATTATTTTATTGACAAAAATTGATAATGCAGTTCTGGAAGTGAGTAGGAGAATATACATAGTTTTGTCAAACAGTCAAAATTGTGAATTCAGTTATCAAATACATGTCTCAAAACCATTCATTAGAAGCCCTAAAAGCTGAGGCAAGCCTGTTAAAAAAAAATTTTGCACAACTAAGATGTATTCAGATGAAAGAAATAAAGAGGTAGATATACATTTTGAAAAATTATATTTGCTGAACAAGTATTTATCATTTGTATACATCCATCAATTCAGATTCAACTTATTGCATCTTAACTCGAGTCAAAATAGTTCGGCTGGGCTAAGTCTTGAATCACTCCTCAATCAAGACATACCCAACAAATGCTGAAGACGTTTACTATGTCTAGCCCTGGGTGCCAGCAAGATTTTATTCTATGTCCTGAAGGCAAACTCAAGACGAGGGTAACATTATCCCGAACGGCTTTCAAGTCGTCCAAAGATTATCACTAATCCGCTTTAAATTTAAGAGAATGTTCATATTATTTATCTTCATTGTAAGTACGCTGAATCAAACATTGAAACTATAAATATAAGACTTTCATCCACGACTTCGAAGTCTCGCCCCTCTCCCTCTCAGCCCCTCTGCGCCCCTGAATGTAACAATTTAGGATGCCCTTCACCAATCATACACTTTACACAATGTTGACGCCTTTAAAGGAAAGAACTGGAACGGAAAAATACAAATATCTCGGGAAAATAGGTTTCGCCCCTTAAATGCGTTTTTTCAATACACTTGAACCTTGACATAAGGGCCCTTGATATACCGCCTTTCTAGAATTACCGGTGGTAGCATTCGATGATGAGGGGGTCCTAAGGGCCGATAGAGAAATGCGATCTTCGCTTAGCCAAGTTGCGCAATTTCTTAGCTACAAAGCGAGTAATGCGAAAACAGTCACGCGCTTAAGAGTGAGTAAGTTAGTAATTGTATAATATTAAAAAAAAAAAAAATTGCAGCAGAAAATTCTCAATTAACATCATTCAAAGTTGATGTAAGAATAGAAAAAAGACCTTGATTCGAGAAGACTTAAGTGAGCTATGTTAATAATGAAAATTTATATTGCACAACATTGTACAATCTTCTCTAAAAACATCGTCGACCATTTTGTGATCATATAAAATTTAGATTCCAATTTGATAAAAGTAGGTTGTCAGCACAGATTTAATTTAAAGGTACGCAAGTTTGGTAAGTTTAACTATTTTACATTATCAAATCTCCCTTAGCAACAATAATATGCTTATTTTAAATCTGATGAAACATAAATATCTCAAAACAACAAGCGTGACGCTTATATTCATTAAGGCAATGATCGCATATAATCCAAGGAGGCGTTAGAATATTCTGTAGTTACAATTTCAATCAAATTCTTGAATAATTACATTAATACGTTTTTCGTATAAATAGAAAAGATGAGGATTCGTTATACATTTGTCATATCCTTGGCGGTTATACTCAATTTTATTGGTAAATATAATCCTTCCAAAGATTATCTGAGTTTGTCGGAAATTAGTACGAATTTAATCTTAATTTTGGTAAAAAATTTAACTATTTTCATTTAATTCGTTGGTTTCAGATGAATATTATCCTTTTAAGCTGAAAATTGCAGCACTTCAGTATTGGTTAATAATAATAATTGATCTGTTTGAGTTAAAGATTAAAGTGTTTGGTTGAAAAATCATGTATTGAGTTGGAAATTCGTCTTTTTTGGTAGAAATTTAAGGAACTGGTTCGAAAAGCAGATTATAACTTTTTGGCGCTTATCGTCGTCTGACTAAAGGCACCAGTATGTTATACCCACTCCTTCGATCCGGGGCCCCAAATTATCTTCTTGGTTGAACACTTATCTACTGGGTCAAAAATTTCCCTTTGTTTTGTTAAAAATTCATCTCTTTTATGTTTGTCGGTGAAATGACTGTCTTTGATCTACTAGTTGTCCTGCGAATATTGAATTCCCCCCGTGAAGACATGTGTAACCCTACGAGTGATGTATGGTATTTCATTCGAAAACACCATGTGGTGAACCTATAGAGTCTCCAGAAAAGTGAGCGTTGGATAGCCCCTTGCGGAAATGTTGCGAGAAAATTCTATGAAGTGAATGTTTTCAATTTAAATATTTTTACTTTTTACGCTTAGACTATCTTCTACCTCCTTTCATACATAAGGTATAACCATTAGTTCTGCATTCGCGGCCTCGCGCGCTGTTAGTCATGTCTGAATTTCCATTTGAGAATTCTTTAAAGTCAATACGAACATATGATTTGGTACTTTAGGTAAAAATTAATAGTCTGTTTCCTGTTGCAGAAGTAAGTTTACAGTTTGACTGCTTGCCTAATGGCGACCCTATTCCTAGTCTTCCTCGTTCCAGCACTTCTAATTCTCCTGACAGGAATCATTCTCCTGATAAGTCTGTTCCTCCTACCGAGCCTTCTCTTCGTGATAGGTCCTGGTATCCTCCTAGAAGGCATCGTTCTTGGTTGATACTTGGATTTGACCCTGAAGAACTGAGTTCTATTCGACTTCCTCCCAACACGAATCCACACCGAGTATTCGAAATTCGCAGATACACTTTTCCAGCAGAAAACCCAATTCTTTTGAAAGTAATAGGTACTTCTTCTCTTCCCATGCCAACCGAACAGCGAAATGTTTTAACAGCATCCACTGGTGACGTAGTGGCAATTTTTGACCGAAATAATACAATTCTTCGTGGAATATATACAAGAGATGCTCGTATGCATCTGAAACGTGCGAAAATAAACATTGACAGTGGTTCGGTTGTCGAATTGGACAAACATGAAATTGAGGAATCTCTTATAGGATGTTACTCTCTAAATTTGAATTAGTAGAAAACTACTAATTGGTAGTAGTTTTCTACTAATTCAAATAGTGCCGATTCGTTTACTGGCAATTAGTAAAAACCTACTAATTCAATGAGTAAGAATAACTGACTAAATGAATTAGTAACTGTATCTACTAAAGAAATTGGTAATGTCACTACTAAATGAATTGGTAAAGTTTTAACATAAAATGTGTTTTTTTACTGTATACGATGGAAATTGCACATGTAACACCTACTTTTCGATAAAACGTTAATGTTTTCATACACTAATCGTTTTAAACTATGAAAAGCAATAATAAAATGCAAGGAGCAGACAAGTAAATTCTTAACGTTACAATCTTTCACATTTAAATTTCTCAATCACACACTGTGTTTATCTACAACTTCAATTTTTCCAAATAAGCCTTTTTATTTTAACACTTCCAATCTGTGGCACTCTATGAAAACTTAAATTGAGGTTTTTATTCTCTTTGGAGTCACGTACAACCACTGACGCAACAACCTCCGAAACTTGTAGATTTTCGATACTGATGTGCAAATTCCATTATTGGAGCAAATAATTATCAGCTCGGAAGTATGTTGCTCATCAGAGCTACTTATTACAGCACTTATTTATTCAGTTGGACGACCATTACACTTAAACGCTATGTTTTTGCTGTGTTTCGTGATGTTTTACGTGTATTTAGTATGTCATCCACGGCTGTCCACGGCTATATTAGTCAGTTCGCGTAGAGGCCGACAGTGTCGCATAGCACTTTTAAATCCCCAATAGAAATTCATTGCTACCAGTTGCTACTCATTGAATTAGTAAGTTGGTACTACTAAGCAGATTAGTAGAATACCCTTACTAATTCATTTAGTAACCTAAATCTTACCATTTCATTTAGTAGAAAGTGATAAAATTACTAATTTAACAGTCAGATGCAATGCTACTAATTGAATTAGTAAAATTTCTACTAATTCGGATTTAGAGAGTACCCAATCTTAAGAAATTATAGAGCAGTACATGTAAACAACATGTAAACCAAAATTATCCACACCATGGATGAATTGCAGAAAATGTAAAAGTAAAATATAATACTGTTTGTAATACAAATTCAAATAGAAATCCTACAAATAACTAGTAATTACAGCAAAAGGTCAATGTATTATCGTTCTCAAGGCTTAAATCTTTCTCCAATGTTTCAGTCTCCTTTGCTCGGAAATAGATGAAAACAAAGTTTGATTACAGAAAACATGAAAAAAATGTCACAGCGTCTGATGGCATCAGTTTGCAAAAATGAAGAAACATTTTATATATACAAATGAAGCCACTGGGCTTTTAGTTAACTCTTTTAGATTCCAAACGCTTTCAATACGAAATAACTCATTATTAATTAATGTTTAAAGAATTTTAGTAACTTAATATTTAAAAATTTGTTCAATTTATCTTACTGCCAAATGGCGAGACTTTAAAACACTAAAGATAGGATTTAAAAAATCGGGAAAATACTCTGCTATTTTCTTATTTTCAAATATTTTTACTTGTTCTGTACATATTTTAAAAAAATGTTTGAAACTCTTATTAATTGTCATGGCAAAATTACATTCCGTGATCTCTTAGTTTTATATTTTCATACTTTTGAGGGTATGTATGTATGTATGTATATTTAATCTATCCCTTTTACGGGTTTGAGGGCTAATTTTTGTTTTTGATGGTATTTGAAATTTAAAAATATGTATAATAAAAGAAAATATTAACCCAGAAATTTCCTGGTATAAAAAAGGAGAAACCACCGATGAGTTATTTAACAGAAAATAATGTATATTAATGAAACTTTCAAGATTTGGTATACCCCAAAAATTTATTTATGGCCACCCCTGCTAAAAGAAAATGTCAGTTGTTGTCAGAAAAAAATCAGAATATCTTAATATTCTTAACGAGAATTATTACGTTTTTGCCGAAAACCGCTCATCAGTAAATGTGCAGAAAACATTAAAACTTGTATTCGAAGGTTAATACTTTTGGAATCAATAAAGAATCGTTAAAAAAATGTATGTGCATAAACATTGTCCATGTTTTAGAAACTCGAAACAGCGGATATAGAAAACATAAAAATTATAACATTTGTAGCAGTTTGGTCGACATGTAGCTTGCAATACTCAATGAATCTATCTAAAACTTTCGATAAATTGACAAAATAAAGCTCGAGTGCCTTTTTTGGGAAATATTGATTTACTAATTATTTCTACAGTTATTTTACTTTTTATTCTCATAGTTAGTTTTTTTGTAAGTGCAGTCAAACTGCAACCCACAATATTCTATCGATTAGTATAAAAATTTTAGGATGAATTGACGACATGAAGCTCAAGAGCTTTTTTGCGTACTGTAGGAGCCCCCAAGCGCAAGAGGAACGCTGACTCATTTTCGAGTCTTCTCAAAATCGGCTTCGACCCCCAAGGTTAGGCCCTCGAAAGAGCCCATTTATCCTTGGTAAGGCACCAGCTTTTTCTGAGGGGACTTACAGTTCAAGGTGGGTTCCAAATCACCGAAGCGCCGGTAGAAGTACATAGAAAAATTTCCATCGGTACCCGGCTCACGGATCGAATCCCAGACCTCCTGCATGGAATTCTGACGCGCTTTCGTCTGAGCCACCGAGGCTTCTCTCCGTATCATATACATCGACCTGATTGGTTCTGGTCAACGGACTATCGAGAATTCCATTGGCCGGTTGAAAGTGGCCAGACGTTTTGTTGCCCCCCCCCCCCCTGGCGCTGCAAGATATAATTTTCTTGTAGTGCAGCGCCCTGGTGCGTTGAATTTGAGGATTCGTAACCTTTCGTTGACTGGTTGAAACCACCAGCCGCATAAATAGTTCAGGTTTAAAACAAAGTCACTGAACACAGAGTTAGGTTTAACAAATAACATTGATTTATTTTATTCACACATCGGAGAACGCTTTGATAAGATCGAATAACTCTGGACCCGGATTAGACATTGTTCAATATATTTCATCTGCTCAATTAATCAGTAAAGGTCTATCAGTAATAGTCTTAGAAACTTAGGATAGAACCTAATAAAAACGACATCTTCCAGACTAATAGTAATAGTATAGTATAGTAGTAATAGTCTTAATACTCTGTTTTATCGGCAGAACTGAACACAAACGCACGCCTCGCAATCGCGAATGGAGGTTAAGTTGCCTCTGTGTTTCTAAAACTGTTAAAATATTCAAGGAGAGAGAAGAGTCGCAGGTTCAAAGTTTGGAAGGAGCGCACCGAGATACAAATAAGCATCATTTTGGGAGGGACTTATCCCTACTTTTAACGCTAAACCAATCGCATTGCTGACGTCACACGATTTTATTGCCAAACAGCTATCGTGAGCGAGGTCGCTTTTCTCCTTCTACCGGAAGTAAGCAATTAGTTTGAGTGACAGCTCAAGAAAAAGGGTCAAAAGTCCACTTTCTACAGGATGTACACCAATTAAGAATACGAAACGACGATAAGGTTCTACACGTTACTTATAATTAGGTGATTCTATTTACGGGTATCCTATCTTTGCATTAATATTCATATTTAATATTGTTTAATTTAAATAATTCCTCAGTTCTCAAGTGTTTTAACTTCCCTTCAAGCCATTTGAATTTTCTCGCATAAGAAGTCACTTGTCTAAGGAGTATCATAGCGCCCTGGAATTCTAGTTTCCAAAACACTTTACACCGTTAAACCTCCCCTCTTATTTGAAAGATGTCTCATGATTTATGCTGAGGCAGTTTTTTCAGCTCGATTCAAATTTTATGGTTATGTCCTCCCAGCTTTTTTCCCCCTGGAGGACAGTTTAGAACAGTTTAGCGTTTAGAAAAAAAAAAACATCTGCGCGAGAAAATACTCAGTTTTATAGTGACCATTTCGAAAGCTGAATTGGAAAGGAAGTCTGTGAGCCATATGGATCAGGAAGTCACGAGCGAGGAAAGAATAGAGAGAAAAAAAGGGTTACGACCAGCGGAGAAATATCATTCATGACTGCAATATGTTTGCAAGATGTCAAAAATGAAGAGGTAAGCTCGGAGGTAAGTAAAACGACTGCTCGATTTTCTTAATAGCCTTCGGTTTGAAGTTTCTCAAATTTTGTTTTGAATGTTTTGAATTTCAAATTTCACAATGTTGCAGTTTAAAATTGAAGTATAAAAGAAAAAATATTGGTTTCAGTTTTGTTCGCTTTAATAATTTTAGATTCAAATACTCTAAATAGTTTGATTTCGATCTTAGGAGCGATCTTAATTACTGGATTAAGTAATTAAGTTGTAAATGAATTAGGTAATAGAAAGTTGAAAATCAAAGACAATTGTATTGTTTCAAGTTTAGATGAATCAAAATTAAACTACTGAAATTTATATCTTCGTAATTGAAAAAAAAATTTCTTTTATTCTCAATGTTCAGAATTTACGAGAGTTGACTTCATCATGCATGCTCAATTTTCAAAATTTCTTGAAAAAAAGAAAAAGATTAAGATTTTATTAAAAAGGCTATTTAACGGCTAAATTGCCAACGGCGATACCACGCTGGAAACACCAGTTCTCGTAAGATCACTGAAGTTAAGCATTGTTGGGCGCGGTTAGTACTTGGATGGGTAACCGTTCAGGAATACCTGCGTGCTATTGGCCCGTCGTGGGTGTGGTGGGCCCACGTTGGTAGTAAATATCCACCTAGAAACACTACCCGAATCGGGTAGTGAGGCAATGAACTTTCGAGTTCGAACTGCTAATCTATGTATGTATGTATGTATGTATGTATGTATGTATTTAACGGCTAAATTACCAGGGAAAGTTCTACAGGCCTTAAAGAAGTGAGAATTATTTTTAATCATAATTATTATATTTTTGGGTTACAAAAGTATATTATAATCTATTTCTAAGTAAATATGCTTCCTATTTCATTGTCTAATAGCGAGTTTTTTTGTTTGCTTGTTTGCCCATAATAAACATTCTACGAAGTTTACACTATAATAGGTATTGAGTAATGTATAATTATCGGCCTTTGGTATATGCGAATAAGAGTAAGAGATCAAATTAAATATAATAAAATGTACAACCTAGCTTGTGGCATTTACATGGTCTATAAAGTAGTTAAAAAATGCATTTACGTACCCGCGCATACACGCATTTGCATTTGCACACATACAGATATACAGAAACATGTGTACACGTATGCTTACATACATAAATGTGATGAGTAGCTTATCATAAAAAAAAAAAAAAAATTGATTAGCAGTTTGAACTCGAAAGTTCATTGCCTCACTACCCGATTCGGGTAGTGTTTCTAGGTGGATATTTACTACCAATGTGGGCCCACCACACCCACGACGGGCCAACAGCAACGCAGTATTCCTGGATGGTCACCCATCCAAGTACAAACCGCGCCCAACAATGCTTAACTTCAGTGATCTTACGAGAACTGGTGTTTCCAGAGTGGTATCGCCGTTGGCGAGTAGCTTATCATAATGAACAAAAACTTATAGTGTAAAAGTAAAAGATAATTCCAATTTGTAATGATAATTTGACCCTAATTCAAGGCTTGACAGTGAGATGGGTGGTCACAAGGCACGATGAAATCAAAACGATAGGCCGGCGAATGCCTCGTGTACCTTGAGGATACGAAGCGACCCGAGGTTGACAGCTTTCTGTATCCATCTCGCAAGTGCCTTGGCATATTTTTGGCACGCGGGTATGGCTTTAAGGTTACGAACCAGTGATAGTTTCGAACCTCTCAGGGCACCGATCACGAGAACAATTACTCTAACCGAATATTTTGGGTACAGTCCTTGCAGCTCCCTTCTAAAGTCTTGATACCTCTCCTCCTTCTCCTTCTCCTTGACAGTGATTTTGTATTCGGACGGAGCCGAGAATTTGATCACGAATATAGTTCATTTCTCGAAGTCTTGGAGAATGACGTCAGGCGTTCGGCAGGGCAGGGTCGCGGCCAATACCGGAAGAGCGACAAAGATGGTAATAAAGCGCTCTCAGAGCCACATTATGTCTGTAGAGATACGTCGTTCCCGCGTGAGTGGGACACCCGGATAGTATGTGTTTTAGGTACTTAGCGTGAAAATGACACCGTCCTGGCATGCCAAAATTAAACGCTCTGTACCTGAATTGAGCCTTGATGATCTGAGGCAAGCAAAAGTTTGCTCCTTCGACAAGGTCTGTTTTTGTACATTTCTGTGAAAGTTTCCGTGCATTTTCTTGTCGAAAAGCTGTTGGAAAAAATTTTCTACCTCTGGTTTCTTTACTTCGACTTTCAGAAGTGAAGCATCTAGATGGAGTAATGCACTTTGCTCACTTCTGATGTTAAAATTCAGGCCAAGAATCTCAGCCGCCTGCTCCGCGGCTTTGTAAAGGAACGCTCCTTTGTCCATCATCTCGTGTTTCCTGACCATTTTTAGAAGAAGATCTCTGCCATTCTCAACGATGTAAGCTGTACTTACAACAATTGGGTTATGAAGACATTGGAGATTCAGAAGTCCGCGTCAGCCTTGACGGCGTGAGATGTATAATTGCGGAACGGACGAACTGATATGCAAGCTCTTATGCATATACATGATCATATGTGTGGCGATATCAAGGACCGTAAGCTCGTTCTCAGTCCATTGAACTATCCCAAACGAGTAAAGCAGAACCGTGACGGCAAGCAGCATAGTCGCAGATATATATATATATTTGGGATACCGGGCGACCTCTCAGAGTATCAGCCTTATCCTTGCACGCGGGGCTCTACCAGGATGGACCAGGATTATTAAATTAACCCTTTCCCTAGCTGCTCGTGGGAACAACAATGAAAGCACCAAAACACCAAAATGTTGTAGATGCGGTTCAAGACCATCGAACGCGCAGAGCACCCGACAATGGGTCGGCAAACAATGCCGATCAGCCTAGAGTTCGGGCTGCTGAAAATAATTTAGATGGAAACACGAGGACGAACCGGCGAAACGCCCACATTCAGTGGACGTATCAACTCAAGGATGACTTGTTAGAATGCTACGATGCCAGCATTATCCCTGTTCACCGAGGCTTCATGGCGCGTATGCACACTCTGTGGTGCCAGAAACACCCAGAGCTTCAGCACGTTTCGCATCAGTCTTTGCGAAATCAAGCCGACAACCTCCGCAAAAATGGATAAGTGCGCGGGGCGCTTCCCCAACCGCTGCTTTATGAAGCTGTAGAAGCGACATTGAGACCAACCGCAGAAAGCAGGCACCTTCTGAGAGATGATCGCAATTTCATTACAAGAAGGAACATTAACATGCAAGTTCCTCCTAAGCCCCAAGATCTGGCTGAAATGGATACCATCCTTCGTGGAGATATCTCGCAAGAGTCCGACCTCTGGACCATCAATTGCTTAGTTTATGGTGCTGCGAGAGCTTTGGCTGATTCAAATCAAAGGCTGAATCCGACGATGGATCAAAAGACCAAAAGACGCTTGCATAAACTGAACAAGAAGATTGGATGGGCAAGACAGAATGCGTCCCGTGTTCAATGTGTGATTGACTACATAACAGCTGGTAGACCGTTTACGGAAAGGGTTCGAAAGTTCGCCCAAGAACTAAGGATCTTGAATCACACACTAAACAAGTCAAAGCTGCTGACAATCAAGCAGCATATTGTTGACAAAATACGGCTGTTATCTGACGCAAGGAGGAGAATACAGAAGAGGGAGAGATGGATCAGGGAGAATCAAAAGGTTTCTCGCTGACCCATCGCGTCTCTTCAGCGATCTACCTGTTTCTGTAAAAAATCCTCCCAAGCCCAAGGAGGTAGAGACTTTTTGGAGAGAGGTGTACAAGATCCCGAAAACACTAGAGTTGAAAGAAGATACTGACAATATCATTCGCTTTAAGGAGTTTTGCGACAACCTCATAAAATCTGAGGAGCAATGTCCATCAATTACTGCCGAAGAGGTGAAAAAAACACTGAGAGGCACGAAGGACTTTTCCGCTGCTGGACCAGATTGTATCAAGAACTTTTGGTGGAAGAAATTTACTTTTACACACCAACATTTGGCCCGCATATTCACCTCATATTTAAAGTCGGAGACCCCCATTCCGCAGTGGCTGGTGTCAGGACGCACTATACTCCTGCCAAAAAAAAGGCAACTTGTCCAACACAGAGAATTACAGGCCAATAACTTGTTTCAACACGCTGTATAAGATGTTTACAGCTGTCCTCAACAACAGGATTGTTCGACGAATTGAGCCTGTATGGCGAGAGATGTACGAACAACGTGGCTCGAAAAAACGTGTAGCTGGCTTTCGCGAGAACCTGCTAATTGACAGGTGTGTCTGTAAAGACGCTGCAGCCCATCAGCGCGTCCTGTCAATGGCCTGGATTGAGTACCGGAAAGCTTTCGATTCAACCTCTCATAGACTTCTCATCTGTCTTTTGGAAAGCTTGAAGGCACATCCACACATAGTGAGATGCATAGAGAGATTGATGCCTCTTTGGAAAACTAGATTTACTATCTCATCTAGAAATTAACGTGTGACAATGAACAACGTCACCTTCCAGAGGGGCGTCTTTCAAGGTGATACCATGAGCCCTTTGCTTTTTTGCATCACACTTCTGCCTCTATCTCTCGCACTACGATATTCTCCTGGATACCTCTGTGGCGACACTAATCAGCGCGAGCATAAGATCACTCATGTATTATATATGGATGACCTGAAGATCTATGCCTCTGGTAAAAGCAAACTTCAAACTGCTATAAATATTGTCAAGAACTACACAGGAGAGATTGGGATGGACTTTGGCCTGAACAAAATTAGATATTATTAATTATGAATAACATTTAATTTCTAAAAATTAATTATTAATAATTTTGTTATATTAAATAAAATTAAATTTTAGCTCAATTAATTTCGAAAATTTTAAATTTATTAAAAATTTTAAATTAACCCTGATACAAAAGGTACAAAATATTAATTTTTCTTTAATAATAATAAAATAAAATTTCTTTTACAATACTATAAAATATAATTTATATAATTATTTTACATTTATTAATTTAATTTTTTTAATAATTTTTATTATTATTTTATTTATTTAAAAAAAATAAAATTAAATTTGTTTATAATTATTTATATTTAAATTCTAATAACACTTTCCAGTATTATTACTTTGTTACGACTTATTTAATTTAATAAATTATTAATAAATTTAATAAAATTTTTATTTTTTAATTAAAAATTTAATATAATTAAATTGACGGGCAATTTGTACATATTTTAATATTAATTTTAATCAAATTAATTAATTAATTAATTTTACAATCAAATTCTTTTAAAAAATAAATTATAAAATTAAAATATGATTTTTAATAAATTTAAATTTATTGTAACTTATTTTAAAATTTCTTATAAACTAATAACATATTTATCTGAATTATTATTTATTTTAAGTATTAAAAAAATTATTTTTTTAAAAATTATTTTAAAACGAATATATATTAATATAATATTATAAGTTTGTCTTATCGTGTATTATCAAATTAAATAATAAGTTCCCCTGAATAAATTAAAATACTGTCAAATTTATTTATTTAATTATTAAAATTTACTATATTAATATTTATTGTAATTATTTTTTTATTTTTTAATAATAGGGTATCTAATCCTAGTTTTTTATAAAATTTATCAAATTTCATTATAAAAATTTTTAAATTAATATAAATTTTATTTAATTATTAATTAAATTATATTTAACCAAATAATTAAAATTTATTTATATTAATAAATTTATTTAAATAATTAATTAATATTAACAAAATTAATTTTTTATAAAAAGTTTAACCGCTATTGCTGGCACTTTTTTCATTTAAAATACAATAAAGAAAGCAAAGATTACTGGCGTCCCCAAGGACCCTGAGCTAGTGGATATAAGTGTTATCAGACATCTTAATACTGGAGAGAGCTATACATACCCGGGCGTGCCTCAAAACCGCATTCAGGATGTAACATCAGTGAAGGAATCTCTCCGAAGCAGATACAAGCATCTTCTTCGACAGATTTGTTCTTCCAATCTGTCGGCGTTGAACAAGGTATCTGCGACTAACATGCTTGCCGTCCCGGTTCTACTCTACTCGTTTGGGGTAGTTCAATGGACGAAGAACGAGCTTAAGGTTCTTGATGTCATTACACCTAAGATCATGCATATATATATAAAAGCTTGCATATCAATTCGTCAGTTCCGCGAATATATATTTCACGCCGTCAAGGCAGACGTGGACTTCTGAATCTCCAGTGTCTTCATAACCGGATTGTTCTAAGTACAGCTTACATCGTTGCGAACGGCAGAGATCCTCTCCTAACGATAGTCAGGAACCACGAGATGATTGGTGAAGGAGCGTTCCTTTACAAAGCCGCGGAGCAGTGTCCGAGACCCTTGGCCTGAATTTTACATCAGTAGTGAGGAGAGTGCATTACTTCATCTGGATGCTTCACTTCTAAAAACCAAAGTGAAGAAAACAGAGGTTGACAATTTTCACCAAGAGCTACTCGACAAGAAAATGCACGGAAACTTTCACAGAAATGTAGAAAAACAGTCCTTGTCGAAGGAGCAAACTTTTGCTTTCCTCAAATCATCAGGGCTTAATTCAGGTGCAGAGGTTTTTATTTTCGCATGCCAGGACGGTGTCAATTCCACCTTAGCATACCGTGAGTGCATTTTATGTCAAGAAGTTCCCAGTGATAGGTGCAGAGCGTGTCATGCACACGCTGAGTACCTAGAACACATACTATCAGGGTGTCCGACCCACGCGGGAACGACGTATATCTACAGACATAATGCGGCCCTAAGGGTGCTTCATTACCATCTTTGTCGCTCTTACGTGTTGGCCGCGACTCTGCCCTGCCGAAGGCTCCAAGGGAGATAGAGTCAATTGTTGCGCATTCGAGGCCTGACATTGTTCTCCAAGACTTCGAGAAACGAACTATATTCGTGATCGAGAGGTATCAAGACCTTAAAAGAGAGCTGCAACGACTGTACCAAAAATATTCGGTGCAAGTAATTGTCCTTGTGATAGGTGCTCTCGGAGGTGCGAAACTATCACTCGTTCGTAACCTTAAAGCCATACCCGCGTGCCAAAAATATTCCAAGGGACTTGCGAGATGGCTGCAGAAAGCTGTCATCCTTGGGTCGCTTCGTGTCCTCAAGGGTGTGAGTTACCGCGGTGCTACTGGGGGCTATTGACATTTTTTGGATGGCAGTTGCTCTTAGTGGGACCCTGCGGTGGTTGTTTACCTTTTTTTTGAAATTATATATATATATATATATATATATATATATCCAAAGGCACAATGCGGCACTAAGAGTGCTTTATTACCATCTCTGTCACTCTTATGGCATTAGCCCAAATACCTTTCCGCTAAACGCTCCTAGAGAAATAGAGTCAATTGCCGAAAATGAGAGGTGCCGCATATACTGGAACTTCATGTTCTCGACAATTGTTTCTGTTGCGCACTCGAGGCCTGACATAGTTCTCCTTGACTTCGAGAATCGAACCATGTTCGTTATCGAATTTTCGGCACCAGCTGACAAAAACGTCACAGCCAAGGAGAAAGAAAAGAAAGAGAGGTATAAAGACCTTATAAGGGAGTTGCGACGGTTATACCTGGAATATTCTGTTAAGCTAATCGTCTTGATCATCGGCGCTCTTGGAAGCTCCAAGGTTTCACTGGTTAATAGCCTGAAAAGCATCCCTGCGTGTCAAAAAAATGCTGAGACACTTGCGGGGAAAATGCAGAAGGCGGTCGTCCTTGGGTCGCTCCATGTCCTCAGGGTGCACGAGACTTTTGCCGGACCATCGTATTGAGTTCGTCGCAGACTGTAACCACCTATCTCACGGTCGTGAGAGGTGGTTACAGCTGAAATTTTAACGCGATTTCGCTGAGAGCGGGTGCAATTTTTCAGATTAGCACCCGCTCCCGGCGAAATCCTGCGGTTGTCCTTATGACAAACTTTTAACTATATATATATATATATATATATATATATATATGTATAGACTGTACGTTGTCACCTCCGTGTAGTTGACCCTACGTTCTCGCCTCCGCTTTTTTCCGTGAAAATATTTAAAATTTATATGCATATATACGTTGAGGGGGGCCTTCTGATCAGGTTTCTCAAAAGAGGGGTAACAATTTTTCATTTTGGAATTTATATATATTTGTGATACTGGATGTACGAAGTGACCTCCTCTATATATAAGGAAGCGCGTTAGACGTTATACGTACTCACCTCAAGCGGTGTTGCCACGTCTGGGAGGTAGAATTCTTACCTGGCGTCCATGTCTCCCAGGCATCTATGTGATCTGACAATTGATTCATAATCAGAGAACTAAGCTCATTCGAAATATCATTAGTTTAGAAGAAATTTTTTTTTAAACAGTTATTTATTATAATATGTCGCTTCAGAGATCTCTCGTAAATTCGTTTTTGGCGCTAATTATGATTTGCTTGCGGGTTTTTAAATTCAAATTTCTACTGATACATGAAATACTAATTTATACTGACAATTAGATGCCTAAATAAATTGTTCAAACAATTTACTATTGTTTTTAACCATTTTCGCTTAGAATAGAGTTCGAAAGTCGCGTTTTTTTTTAATTGCACTTTTTGTCCAATTTTCAATGAGAGCGAGTTGATACCTAATTTATGTTGATAAAAAAATTGTTTAACATATTTGTTATTATTGTTAAAGATATTCTCTTTCAATAATGCTAGAAACTGCGGTTTTTTCTAAAACTTGTAACTTTTTGTCCACTTATCACTTGAAATTAGTTAATATTCATTTTGGTTCAGAAAAAAATTGTTTAAACAAATTACTATTGTTATTAGCTATCTTCTCTTAGATAAATGCTAGAAAGTTGCGGTTTTCTCTAACATTTTTGACTTTTTTTCTAATTTCTGATTAAAGTAAAGTGATATTCAATCAAATTTAACAAAAATAATTGTTCGAACAATTTATTATTATTGCTAATGATATTATCTTTGCTTCATGGTAGAAAGTTGCTGTTTTTTCTGAAATTTTCAACTATTTGTCTATTTTTCACCTGGAGTGACCTAATAATCCTTTTTGTTGAGCAAAAATAATTGTACGAACAAATTATTATTGTTTATAACTATCTTCATCTATATTATTGCCAGATAGTTGCGGTTTTCTTCTGAAATTTTTAACTTTTTGTCCACTTTAAACTTAGTGAGGTGGTAGAACTAGGTCATTTAATGACTTGTGAAAGTTTTGTTTTGCATTACAACAAGAAGTTTATTGTAAATCGTAATAGAAAAATTTGGAGTTGCAAATGTTTTAATATTAGCTCCGGAAGGGGAAAGGGGGGGATTCTTCCTCGGAGAAAATGCGTCTCGTCGGAGACAATATACAATTGAGGTTGGTCAAAATTTGTTTCAATACACACACAAAATACATTTTGTCGGTTTAAAAAAAAATGATATTCAGAGGTGTCGCAAGCCCTTGAAGTTTAGTACGTATTTCCCATCAGGAAAAGAGACGTTTTTGTACATTTTATTTAGAATCGTCAATATTAGCTGAATGGAGTTGAAACTCAATACTTCTCTTCACAAATAGCCATAGAATACAAGTCAAATATATTTATTATTAAATATCAGCCACCTAAGTCTGTTTTATAGGGTCCCAAAAAAACCCATACGTGAAAAAATGGGTTTTGCGAGTTTTTAGCGCTAATCATGATTTTTTGGGGTTTTTAAACAATGCTAGACAATTCTAGTTTGTTTTTAATTTTTCATTTTGTGTTCAATTTTCAATTGAAGCCAGTTCAACGAACATAATTTTTCAAATAATTTTTAATTGTTTATAACTATCTTCACTCAGATAAATGCTAAGAGTAATGGTAGTAAGTTTTTTTTTTCTAATCTTGATTTTGCTTTGACTTTTCAGTGATGAACAAATAACAAGTGAACCTCAACAAAAATAATTTTTGAAATGATATTTTACTTTTTTAAGTGAATTATTTTTGCTCTTTTCGCAATGTTTGAAAAAATTATTCACAAAAAAGCTATCTTACACAAGAGACACAAACAAGGAATGAAATAGAGTAGGTGGGAGGACTCGGTCTGCATATGACTTTTAACAATTTTGTTTTCAATTATAACCAAAAGTTCATTCCAGAGCGTAGGAGAAAAATTTGTAATTAAACATATTTTGATATCAGCCCCCCCCCCAGCAAAATATACTCACGAAAAAAAAAGATTGTTCAAAATATGTTTTTCTCTCATGTTTATATAGTATTTGTTCATAACTAACAAGGCAAAGCAAAGTCAACCATTTCAGAAAAAACCGGAACTTTCTAACACTTATCTGAGAGGAGATAGTTTTTAAAAATAGTAAATTGTTTAAACAACTATTTTCATTAACTTGCATTGATTATCACATCACTAAGGGTGCCAAAAAGTTAAAAATTTCAGGAAAAAAGCGCAATTATCTGACATTAATATATATGATATTAATATAGTTTTCAAACTAGAATGAAAAGATCTATCAGAGTCGAAAAGAACATGTAAAATTTCTATGTTGTTTTAGATACTGCAAATAACGATTTTTTCCTCTCGATAAATTCTATGCCTTGAGCATGCACAGCCTGCCCGTCTGGAAATTAATTCAGCCAACTAAAATAATGATACAATATTACATACATATTGAAAATGGTAATTTAGTTACATTATCAAATCATTTAAAATTGCAAAATTTGCTGAGTTGTTTGGTTTCAATGTTAAATACAAATATTTTCTGCTTTTTTCAATTTAAATGGTGCAATTTAAAAAATTGGAAGCATAGCGATCTTCTTTTGCATTATATTTAAAAATTTCCAACGTAATAATATTTAAACTTTTAGTTAAAGATTTTCACGAATGAATCATTTCAAATATATTTGATTGGAAGATTCAAAGAATGAATAATGATTCTGAATGAAGTGTTGAAAGCTAAACGATTTATATTTAAAAAGTTAGAAATTATATTTAAAAAGTTAGAAATTATATGTTACTTAGAATCAAAACATATGAAAATTGTTTGATATGAAATTGAGACCTTGGTAATTGAATAAATTTTTTGAATTCTGACTGGTTAAAATTTTAGAGTTTCCAATTCTCATGTTGAACGCTGAATTTTCCATCTTTCTCTTTCAACAGTATTAATTTTGCAATTGAAATTGAATTGTTGAAATTTATAAAAGTATAGTTGACAATTTGCAGAATATTAATTTTAAGACGATTTTAATGTACTTGAAACAATTTAAAATTTAAAGGTGAAGAGTATAAAAGCGTTATAATATTGCAATTCTAAGTAATTGAAAATTGGATCAGTGCTAAATGATTTGAGATTTGCTCAATTTTCAACGCTCCGTATTAGAAATGTTTTTATTTTTATTGTTGCGTGCTCAAAATTACTTTATTTCTTACATTTTTTTAGCATAATTCAAGTGTAAAAGTCTATATAATTGAAAATTTTTTCAGCTTGTACTAACAATTTAAAATTCTGAAATTTCAGAAGCTTCGACTTTGAACAATTCAATTCAGTTTTTCAGTTTCTAATTGCAGGATTATAATCACTTATAATTTTGAATTGTTGAAATTCGAAAGTTTGAAATTTTAAATTATTAAAATTTGAACGCTTCGAATGATAAATAACACAACTCGAATTTAGTTGAATTTTATATGATCTAATTTTCAATATGTTAATCTGAAATTATTCAGTTTTGAACAGTTTTGAATTGTCCCGTTCTCGAAATTTTAATCTGAAATCTTTCGATTTCGAGATTCTTCAATTAGAAATAAAATTTTTTAATTATGAATGCTTTGAAGTAGTACTGATACAACAAAAACTCCTTTCTAATGAAACTGTCCAATTTTGAAAAGTTTCTTTCAAAATTTTCCTATTTCGAGAGCATCTGATGAAAATTTTTCCGAATGCTTTTAATCAGGCATTATCAATTATTGTTTCGAAAAATTGTTAATATCTTGATATTTGAAGAAATTTCATAACGTATTTTCAAATTTCTTCAATGTTATGAAATAAAAATCCAGGCATTTACAGCTAGTTCATAAAAAATACACGTTCCCTCTTGAAATATTTTTGAACCTTTTCGCTGATTGCCTAAAATAACATGTCCAACGTCTTCAGTATATAAATATAAAAATAGTCCCAACGGCTAATATAACACAAATTTATTCATAATACTTTAAATTCACCTATTCTTTATTTCCATCTTAGGCTTTCGGTTATAAGACATTTAAGATTTTCTTTCCGACAACAGATTTTTCAAAATTGCACTATTTTAATTTGTAACACTTATTGGCTAAACATTTTGAAGAGAAAATTCGAAATTAAATATTTTCAAATTAGAATATTAAAAAATGGACAAATCTAGATTTCAATCGTATACTGACTACTATAGCAAATTTGTATAGTTTCCAAACAGAAGCTTCAATAATTCTTGATATATTTCAACTTGAATATCGCTTGAAAATTGAATATATTATGTTAAAAGAGTGCTAAAATCATCAATTTGAGAAAAATGTAATTTTCTTTATTACTAAATATATATCATCCATTATTCAGTTTTATAGTATACGCTGAAACAAATAGAAATTAGAAGGATGATCTACGAATATTAGGGGGTTAAACCTAGATATTAAAATTTAAAAATTAAATTTTAATTTTTTTCCAAACTAAATTGAATCAAATAAAATAATTTTAAATTAAATTAATTGAATTCAACAAATTTTCAAATCCATAGTTTGAAACAGAATATACTGTTGGAACTCGATTTGAACAAAACAATAGGTACCCAATAGGGCTGTTGTTTTTCCTTTCGGAAGGTGCAATATTTCAGTTGCAGTTTATGGCGAGGGGGAAGGGTTCCGGCATGAAGGCGACAGTGCCACCTCAGGTAGTGCACCTGTCTTTTCAAGAGTGTCTAAATTTCTGGGACACGATGGCGACGAAATTATGCCTACCTTTTTAAACCATCTTCAATCTTACAGGGATTTGTGAGATTCGTCATATATCCGAACCTATTCATTTCTATTTACTACGTTTTACGGTAAGCTCGGTAAATAATAAAATTCTTCTCCAATTTCCCAGTAGAGTGGGTCCAAAATAAATACTT
>CAKNYM010053785.1:0-11979 GCA_932195095.1 Andricus curvator | reverse complement strand
AATTCTTTGAAAATTTCTTAAAAACTTCTTAATATATTTTAAAATGATTCGAGTTCTTTTACAATTTAAAAAAAAATCCTGCAATAATTTAAAAAAAAAATGCCTTAAAATTTTCTATATTCTTTTTCGAAAATTTAAAAAAAAAATTTAATCTGGTTAAATTTTTTATTAAAAATCATTTTTTCAAATAAAATATAATTTAAAATTTGCCCGCGAATCTTAAACAGATTTATTACCTTGAAACCTATCAAAATGCTTAAAAACCTTCTTAAATATTATATATATTATTTTATATTATTATATATTTTTGAAAATTTCGACATTCAATTAAGAAGCTTTTTAACAATTTTAAAAAGTTCCAAAAGAGTAAAAAAAATCTTTAAATTTATGGAAAATGTTTAAATAATTTTTTTATTAAAAAAAAAAATTCTTACAGAAAATTGAAAAAATTATCTAAAAATGCAATTTTTGAACAGAAACACCTGGAAGATTTTAAGGAAGTTTTTCTAATTTTTAGAGATTTTACAAAATTTTAAGAAAAATTTGACATAACTTAAAAGATATTTAGAAATTATGGAAATGATTAAAAATACTTTAAAACCTGGAAAAGACTTCCAAAAATTAAGATAAAAAGTTTTTCCTTCAAATTTTCTAGATTTTTTTTCGACATGTATAAAAATTTCCAAAATTGTTGAAAATTTTTCCAGTAATCTTAAAATATTTTTTTATTCTCATGAAAGTTTTTAAAATTCTTAAAAAGCTTCTGAATTTTTATTTGAAATCTTTCAACTTCTACATTTTGTTTCAAATTTTTCCTAGAATTTTTTTAAAAGATTCTTTTTCGACATTTTTGAAAATCTTTAAAAAAATTGTTTAAATCTGTTTAAATTTTCTCTTCAAATTCTTTCTTCGAAATAAAAAATCATTTTAAATTTTCACAGGAATCTGGAAAAAAATTGTATTACTTAGAAACCTTTGGAAATTCTCGAAAGCCTTCTCAGATTTATTCCGAAATCTTCAAAAATCAACATTTTGTTTTGAATTTTTAAAAATATTTTCAAATATTAAACTACTTCAAAATTTTTTTAAAAACTTCATAATATTCGTTAAAATGATTCGAATTTTTCCTGAAATTTAAAAAAATCACAAAAATTGTGTTATGATCCTCAAACCCTTCAAAACCCTTAAAAAGCTTTCAAAAAATGTTCAGCATATATATACCATTAAACCATTTCCCTTTCAGGGTAGGCGTGACACTACCCGATTCGGGTAGTGTTTCTAGGTTTTTCTTGTAGTTATAAATAACTACAAGTGTGGGCTCACCACACCCACGATGTGCCAACAGCACTCATGTCAGTATTCTTGAATGGTCACCCATCCAAGTACTAACCGCGTCCAACGCTGCTTAACTTCAGTGATCTGACGAGAACTGGGTTTTTCAGCGTGGTATGGCCGTTGGCATAAAATTGCCTAAAATCATATAACTTTAAAAATTTACAAATTTGTTCATTCATTCTTCAATTTAGAGTTTAGAGCATTGAAATATTGTAAACTGTACAATTTATAAAAGTTGAAAATTTTTTATTTTGCAGTTTAACGGTATTTATCCGTTTAGTTCCTCTAACATTAAATAACAAATTTGACACTATAACATGCTAAAAATAAATCAAATTCTTTCATTAAATGTTACTTTTAATATATTTTTTAACAATACATACCATTTGGAGGTTAGTCCGTCGGCTCGTCCGCTGTTATAAGCTTTTTGGCTTCTGGAAAATCGCAGCTTTCTTAGTGCACCACTCTGACACCACGAAAAACACTGGACAATTCATCACTGCACAATTCATCACTTGACAATTCACACCTTGCACAACATAAAAAAAATTGTTTTTCCCGGCAACGTACACGAGTTTGTTTTTGTAACACGAGAGTCCACGTGCGATCCAAACACGTTACGACCGGCAATCGGGCCTGCTCGTGTGCCCCTCGGTAATCCTCGTCGTCCGCTCCAGCGTTGTTCAGAGCCGTAACCTGCGTTTGTTGCGCCCGTGGCGATTTGCAAATTTTGCGCGCCCCTTCCGACAAAGCAAATAGTACCGCAGGCCATTATTAGAAAATTTCAAGGTTGAAATTGCAATTGTTTTTTAGTTTTCATCTAGTTACAGGATTAGAGGAGGGGTTTGGCTAATTCAAAAATTTACTTTTCTGATTTCTAAGCCTTGGAGACAAT
The DNA here is from genome assembly GCA_932195095.1 of Andricus curvator. NCBI lineage: Eukaryota > Metazoa > Arthropoda > Insecta > Hymenoptera > Cynipidae > Andricus > Andricus curvator. The sequence continues at coordinate 9,749 of CAKNYM010053785.1, read as the reverse complement.
TCTAAAAATTGTATCATTTGATTCAAAAATGTTGTTATGCGATTTCTCGTGAACAGCTAAAAGTATAATTCATTTATAAACAATTAGTACTTTTTGAACAAATTCAGTGTTTTATATTCAGAAGGAAGCTTGTTTGTATATTGAAAAAAAGTGCGCATCCAATAAAAAAATTTTTTGTTATTATACATTTTATTGCAACTTGTGTCGTTTTTCCATAAAATTAATTTGTTTATTTTCCATGTTATTTTTAACGATTTGAATAAAAAATCCTAGCTTAAAGTGGTTCTAAGAAAATTCGAAGATATAATTCAAGCCAAGAATGTTGTTGAATTAAATGTTATTGTAGCTTGTGTCGTTTTACCAAAAAGTTAATTTTTTTTATTTTAAATGTATTTTTATAACAAAAGTTTATAGCAAATTTTTAGATCTTTTTTGGTTGAAAAACTTTTGTTTTTTCATTTTTTTCGTCTCTTGTGTGGTTTTTTCAAAAATTTGATTTTTTTATTGTCAATGCTATTTTTTACGAAGAACACAAAGCTACGCGTCCTATCAAAAAATTATTTATGACAAATTTGTAGCTCTTTTTTGGGTCAGCAACTTTTTCCTATTAATTGTTTTCATAGCTTGTGTCGTTCTTCCAAAAGTTTGATCTTTTTATTTTTAATTTTATTTTTTACGATTAAAACAAAAACTACGCGCCCTATCAAAAAATGATTAATTAAAAATTTGTAGATCTTTTTTGGGTGTACAACTTTTGTTCATTAATGTTTTTTCGTACCTTGCGTCGTTTTTCCCAAAATTTAATTGTTTTATTGTTAGTGTTATTTTTCACGATTAAAACAAAAACTACGCATCCTACCAAAAATACATTGATTTCAAATTTGTAGCTTTCTTTTGGGTGAACAAATTTTGTTCATTAATTTTTTTTGTAGCTTCTGCCGTTGTCCAAAAATTTAATTTTTTTTATTTTTGATGCCGTTTTTTACGAATATAACAAAAAATACGCGCCCTATCAAAAGGTAATTCACAACAAATTTGTAGAACTTTTTGAGTGCACAATTTGTGTTCATTCATCTTTTTTCGTATCTTGTATAGTTTGACCGAAAAATTGAATATTTGATTTTTCATTATTTTTTTGTGCGATCAAAATTTGAATTTTCGATTTTTCAACAAAATTCAAAAATTTGTTATGACAATCTTATAGGGTGTTTAAGAAGCAACGTTTTTCTCCCCTTAACTTTTTTCATACCGTGCGTCGTTTGGCTTAAAATTTTCATTCTTGTTTTTTTTTTTTTAATTTTGGAAATGCATAACTCTGGTAATTTGTTTCTCGCCGAAAAAAGTAATGATGTCAAATTGTTCGTATTTTTAGTACTACGAATAGCCGTACACAGAATTTTCAAATCCTAAAAAAAGTGGTCCCAAAATTTTGAAAATGCTGTAACTTTTTGAATTTTTATCAAAAATAGCTGGCTAACGAACTTGACCTTTGTTTTAGGACAGTAAAAAAGTGTACCAAAGGCCAACCCAGTTTGTCGATTCTTTCGATAGTTATCGTACTAACAGACTAAAAATCTACAGACACGCGTACAGACATACATACAGACATACAGGCAGACATATTCGCGAAAACCTGTTTTTCGGGTTCAGAAGGTCTCAAAACGTGGATATTTGACAAAAATAGGAGGGGGGTCAAATTTTACACAAATCTAATTACTAATGGGCCCGAGTGGGGAACCTCATATATAACAACCACGAAGGAATAGTAAGGAGTAGTATCCCTGTAAGTGGGGAGTGGGACCAGCGACGTCCAAGAATTCGTTAATGCTTGCCACGAATGAAAACTCGTATGCACGGTCGTGCACATGCGCACTGGCGGTTGCCATGCCAACGATGTCAACACGTGTTTGAAGTTTCGAACTTGTGTTTTGTTTTGAACATTTCTGTGCTGCCGGTTTAGTAAAATAAAATTGTGAATGTGAATGTTTCAATAAAACGCATTAATTAATTATAGAATTTCAATGAAACTTCGTCAGAAGATATAGTATCCTTGCTGAAACGTTCTACTAACAAAAGTAATGAACATTTTTTGTCAGTTTTCCATTTAATTAAGATTATCTACTGTAAATCATTATCTACTGTAGGGTGGTTTCCCCTATATTATTTTTTACATTTTCATTATTATAAAATGATAATCACATGCAATTATTTAATGGTCATAAAATATAAAAATTTTGCACATATTAACCTACAATATTTTGTTCACTGAAATTAACTTTATCCCTTACTTACGTAATCCATAAATGAGTATAATAATGTTATTGTAGTACTTAAACTTTCTAGATCCTTTTCGTATTTTTTGATGCCATTTTCCTTCTCGATTTTAATTCAGGAACGTGATATACACCCAACAAAATAAAAACACAAACGAACATAACCTGCATATGCATCGAGATGTCAAAATATAATGTAGGGGAGTGGGTATAACAAGTGACTGCGAAAACAGCTCTGCGCATGTGCACGACCGTGCATACGAGTTTTCATTCGTGGCAAGCATTAACGAATTCTTGGACGTCGCTTGTCCCACCTCTGCTCACCAAACACATAGGGTGATACCACTCCTTACTATTCCTTCGTGATAACAACCTTGTGAGGCTCTTCATTTGGGGTGATGGCTAGACAGATTGATCAGCAACCTGGGTCGGAGCAGTGTTGTGGAACGAACGTGTTATTTGAATAAATAACACGAAAATTCTAGATCAATCTAAAAAATCTATACCTCCTTCCCCACATCACTATTTCCCAACCGAGCGAGTCACGCCTACCCCGAAAGGGAAATGGCTTAATGGTACATATAATAATAATACCTTATCTGATTAGAATGTAAAAATGTGAAGATAAAAGTTTGCACGTCTAAAAAAGTTTCAGGAACAATGTGTCTTGTTCTTTTGCCAGATCTTTCATCGTTTGCGAAAAAAATTCATTCTCCCGGCCTCAAAAATGGTTTAGCCATGTCTAAACCTTATTACACCTTATTAGCATAAGCTTTTCACAAATACTTGAAAGAATAAAAACGGTGGGAGTTTCCAGAAAATATATTTTTTTCATGTTTTCAAAATTTGAAGAAAAAAATAAAAAAGATTTTCTGTAAAACCCCTCCTTTTTATTTTTTCGCACATTTTTTTACAATTTCTGCTACCACAAAAGACCAAGTTTCAACAAAATACAGAAATATTCGAACAATTAGTTGAATTTTCAACCAAAGAAGATTGATGTTCAAACAAACATGGTATAGTTCAATTTTCTGTTAAGAAATTAATTTTCAATAAAAGAACGAATTTTCAAACCAAAGAAATGAATTTTGCGCCGAAAAGATCAACTTTTAACAAAATAAATGAATTTTCAACGCAAAATTATTTTCCAAAAAATACTTACATTTTCAATTAAAAAAGATGAATTAAAAAAAAATAGAATAGTTTAATTTTCATTTAGAGAAATATGTTTTAAAGGTAATAAAATGAATTTTTAACGAAGTAGTTAAATTTGGAACCATACAAATGAATGTTCTGCCGAACAGATGAAATGTCTTAATTTTTACCAAAATACATGAAATTTCATCCAAAAAGGTGAATTAGTCACCATTACAAAAGACAAAGTTTCGACAAAAAATACAGAAATTTTCAACCAAATAGTTGAATTTTCAACTGAAGAAAATAAATGTTCAACCAAACAAGGAATAGTTAAATTTTTAGTAAAAAAATAATTTTAAAAAATGTCAGCAAAATAGTTATATTTTGAAACAAAAATTTCAACTTGAATGAAGAATCAAAATTCAACTATTCCAGTTAAAAGTTCATAATTGTATTGAAAATTCATCTTTTTTTTGTTTAAAATTCAGCTATTACAGTTGAAGATTCATCATTTTAGTTGAGAATTCATCACTTTGGTTGAACATTAATTTTTTGACGTGAAAATTTAATTCTTCAATTTTTCCTTGGCAATTTATCTTTTTTTATATATGAATTATTCTAGTTAAAGATTCATCATGTTAATTGAAAATTCATAATTTTTTTTGAAGGTGTAAATATTTTTTTGAATATTAGTTTTTTTGTTGCTGAAAATTATTATTATTATTATTTCTTTTTACATTCCCATCCTAATGAGAAGGTATTGGTTTTATATAAAATTTGACTTAGTCCAAATCTCCACGTTTTGAGACCTCCTGAGTCAGAAAGAACGATATTTACGAAGGTGTCTGTAGTCTGTAGCCTCTAGGCACGACAACTTTCGAAAAAATGATCAGATTGGATTGAGCTCTGGTACACTTTTTTAAGAGCTAAAAGAAAAGGACAAGTTTGTTAGACAGCTATTTTGGATGAAAACTCAAAAAGTTAGAGCATTTTCAAAATGTTTAAGAACATTATTTTTGAGGTTTAAAAATTCTATGTCCGGCTATTCTGCCGTGCAAACTAAAAAGATACATAAGTCCAATCTCACTCGAACTGAGAAAATCGAGAAAAACTTTGTGCCCAAAGAACTCTGAGATCGAATAAAATTTTTAATAATCTAGATACACTATTAGGGTAAAAATAATGTGCTCTTTCATATTTTGCAAAAAAAAATTGATTTTTTAAACAATTTCTATTAGAAAATGGACTTGCGATTTTTTACTAGTCGCGGAAAGTGAAAAATACAAGGCAAAAAGAACACAAAGGCACTTGCGGACGATGTCTTTATCGGCGAGCTCGAGCACGGCCTCAAAATACAACATCAAAACATACGCAAGGGACACTGTGTGTTCAGCGGCTGTCCCGAACTTACCCGAACGATCGTCGCTAATGTATAGCCGAATCTAGCCGGGACTTATTTCCCTTGGATTTCCGATCAGAGTCCGAGCTATTTCACGAGGCTAAAACGGACGTAAGGGCAAGCGATTCTTTTCGTTTGTAAATTCGCTCCGCACTCGGTCATTTTTACAAGGCAAAAAAGACACAAAGTTCTTTAGGTTCTTTTTGATTTGTATGCTGATGACGTATTACATGCCTTATACAAATTTTAGGACACGCAAAGTACTTTGTGTATCTTTTTATGTTGTATTTTTCAACTTTTTCGTATTTCTTCATTTATAAACAATCGTTTTTTGCAATAAATATTAATAATTAATAATTTTTATTAACACAGTTAGACGCAGCTTTTTCTTACGAATCCAACGATACCAAAAACTCATTTTTCATAAAAATGTCACTTATGTATCTTTTTAGTTTGGACGGCAGTATTCGCAGTACTCGGAAATTCAAACAGTTAAAAGTTCATCATTTTAGTTGAAAATTCATCTTTTTTGTTTAAAATTCATCATTTTAGTTGAAAATTTATCAGTTTAGTGGAAAATTATTTTTTTTCGACTGAAAATATGTATGTATGTATGCGTGCTTCTATCGTAAGCGGAAGCTTATATTTATAAGCGGGAAAAATGCGAAATTGTCCGGAAATTACGTAAGAAAAATTTAGTAAACACCCTGTTAGAAAAAACATTACATAGCTTTTATTGAAACAATGTTTTTTCATGTTTTTATTATTATTTTTTGTGTGACTTTAAACGCCACGAAAATGTTGTGTTTCATGAACGCAAAATGGTAATATGTTTTTTGGATTCAAGCTGAAGAAACGACGAATATTCTACTTTCTCCATAAAAGTGTGTATTTAGCTCAATCCAAAAACATGGTTTTTACATACTTCAGAAAAATTTTAAATTACAAAAAATTTATTTCTCAATTGTTTTGTTACTGTTTAATAGCAAGGATTGCAGATACAAAAAAAACATAATTTTTGAAACAATAGAATGTTTTTTTAATTTTCGAGGATGGGAATTTTCAAACCTAACAAACAAACAGAACCGATTAAAAATTTTTTTCTCATTTTTTTCGGATACCGACTTACAAATTTGTGTCCCTGGGTCCGAACTTCCCTCAATTATTTTATTTCTTTCCGCGCAAGAAAAGTTATTTTTAAAATTACTTTTATTTGATATATCTTGGTTTACAAATATTTCCTTTGTTGAACGTTCATTAATTGCCGTGGGAACAGGGTGCCGCGCCAACAAACTCAGCCCTGGGCCTCCACGCCTCTTTCAGTTCTTTGAAAAATTGAAATTTTAACTCTTCTGCCGCTCCTTCATCACCGATCTTTTCGCACTCGCTCGACTTCGGTTCCGGTCGGGCCGGATCGGATGAAGGAGAGTACGATAGATATAGAAGAGCAGAACAGATTGACATATTGAAACTATTCGGGACTACCATGTTACCACCGCCACGAAGGAATACTATTTTTAAATAGTTCAATTTTTAACGTTAAATTCAGTAAATTGTTTAACTTAGAACAGACACAGTATTGTCTTGTAAAGTCAATTAGGGAGCGTTTACATATTACTTAATATTAAAAAGGGGAGAGGGGGTTATTTTTTCGTTACAGTTTGTTATGTGTGTGGGGGGGGGGGGGTATTTTTAACTAGAGTGCGTAACATTTTTAATTGCCCTAAAAAAGCGATGTTACTACATACCGAGGGGTTCACAGCTCGACCGATGAAGTTTACACTGACTTCAAGTGATTTCAGTGACTTCATGTGAATTCAAGTGACTTCGCGCCAGTGACTTTAGCGAAGGTGTACATCTGATTTCACGAGCTGTTAATCCCTCGCTAAATACATAACTCGAAACACATTGTCGTCGAAAACCGGATTGATTGCGACACTGCGTGTCTTTATTAATAAAGACTTGTGAATTTTCTCCACCATCAATTTTGTATAACGGAATTTCCAAATAAATAATTTTTCTTCATCATAAAATTTATTTCTAAATGTTTCTAAATATTATTGATAGAAGAGAACATTTCAATTGTAAATGATTGTTTAAAATTGGAAAATAATTATGTTCTTAATATTTCGCTACCATATTATAACGGTTTAGGTATAATTTTAAGAGAATAATTTTAAGTGTTAATGATTTCAAAATGTGTTAAAAAAGAATATTGAAGACAAACAAAATTCTTTTCATTTTTCAGGGTTTAAAAAAATTGTAGGTGGACTCGAGGGTAAACTCAATTTCGCAGGGCGTCAAGAGAATAAAAAAATATTCAAACAAAAACTTTAAAAGCTTTTAAAGAATTTTGAAAAGTTTCAAGTGAATAAACGAATTTTCTTAAAATTACTAGAAAAATTTGGAAGATTTTAACACCATTTTTTTTACTTTTTGAATGATTTTCCAAAATTTCAAGAAAAATTCGAGTCAGCTAAGAATATTTTCAGGAATTTAAGAGGTTTTGAATAGATTTAAAATATTTTAAAACTTGTAAGCATTTCCGAAAATGTATGAAATATTTTTTTATTTCTTCCAAACTTCTAGAAGTCCTAAATATGTTTCAAAACGTATAATTTTCAAACTGAAAATATGAATTTTCAACGAAAAATTCGACCAAATAGTTAAATTCCATTTTTTGTCCATTATAACTTATATGGATAAAAAAATGTTCGTGCCAAAAATAATAATTTTTCTAACCTTAAAATATTTATTATTTTCATAACATTTATGCATATTTATGGTTAAAATATTTAAAAAAAAAAAAGAACGCAACGTAAAATTAAGATAGCAATAAAAAATCAGGACATTTCCTGCTAAAACAAAACGTGTGGTTAACCTCAGCATTTAAAGAAGGTCAGTGACCTTTTTCATACGTGATTTGATATTTTCATTCTTGAGGCAACTACTTACCGACTGAGCCTTATAAGAAGCTTACATGCCTTACAGCTTCTGTAAAAAAAAAGCTAGTGGCATAGAGGGCGTACAAACTACCATCAACTTTCAAACTAATTTTCAATTTTTCACCACTTACAAATTATTTATGAAATAAACTTTTTTAATTTCCTAGAAATAAGGTTAGTTCCGGGACATTAGTTACTATGTTTTTTTGCTTCTCCTAAGTTTTTGGCCCAAGATATTGTGTAGTTTGGAAGTAAAGCTGGGGAGAATTGTGACGCACATAACCTCAAAATACACACACATTAATCAAATTTAGCAAAATTATTTTTTTTTTAATTTTTCCACAAAAGCAGAGTTCGGGGACGTCCGTTAGCATGTTCGCTATCATTTCCCAAATTTTTAAGACAAAATATTTATTATTGTAGGAAAAAAGCCGGGGGAACCTAACACTGTTAAAATCGATAATTTTTTAAGTATCACATGCCCATAAGTGACACATGTGAATTTTACGTAATATTTCTGTTTATTGACGCTTTTTAAAAGTTTTGTTCATATAAATAATCATTGATCAGTAATTTAAGAATACCCAGTTATTTGTTAACTAATATTCAATTGTTTAAACAATTTTAATTTATTTAAACATTTAAGAGTATTTTTAAAAAGTAAAGTAAAACATAAAAATATATCAATCTTTAGAAAAATAGCAGAAAAGAATGTAAATAAAAAATTGTTCAATAAATTTTAATTTGTTTAAACATCTACGAGTATCCATAATAAAAAAATTATTACTTAAAAATATTAAAATTTCTCGAAAATTTAGTGATAAAATGTTTCTCCTACTTTTTTTTATGTGAAATATATGCTTGCACAAATATGTAGTAATTGAATAATTATAAAATTATTAAAACAAAATATTTTATTGTTATTATTGAGTAAATAACACGTAATGTCTAGAAAATACGTTCATTTTTCGATTTTGCTTAAAAAATAAATATTTAACCAAATTTGAATTGTTCGAACAATAGAATATTAGTTTACAAATGACTATTTGAGTACAAATGTCTAATTGAAGAATACTAATGAGTATTCTTGAATTACTGATCAGTGATTATTTATTTAAAAAAAATCATTTTTAACGCGTCAATAAACGTCAATATTACGTAAAATTCACATTTGTCACTTATGGGGTTTTCTTTGGAGACCCATAAGAGTGGCTTAAAATTATTAAACCTGAAAATTTATGATTGATTCTTATTATATGACAAATTCTGAACAATATAATAAAACACATACTTATTTCTTACATATTATCATGTTTAAATATTAGATTTACAAAAAGCTGACTTTTTCCCATGTTAAATCGTTGTGAAATTTTCTGGTATTTGCTTGGCCCCTAAATATTAACAAATTTTGCTCAATTTTGAATTATTTATTTTTGTGCATTCGAACAAAAGTGGGTGTGAGATCAGATAAATTCAAGAACAAAAAACCACCAAGTATAAATAATAACCACACTATTGTATATATACCTAATAAATAGTTATTTAAATAATTTTTCAATAATATTAATGTAACCTTATTTATATATTTTTATTATATTTTATAGCCAAAAAAATAATGAATAATTTAATATTGTTAATGACACTAAAAAAAACCGTTACTATTCTGGTTTTATCATTTATAAATTGAAATTTGAGAATTTTAAATTAGATTAAAATCAAATTCAAAATCCCATTTAACGTCCAATAATCAAGTTAATGTATAGAATTCCTGAAAATAAAACAAGAATTCAACGATCAAATTTGGACAAACACCACAAAATGCTCTTATTGCAATTCCTAAAAACAAAAAATTTTTTTTTGTTTGCACAAAAATAAAACAGAGGAAAGAAAAATGAGAAAGCAACCAACCAAATCCCCTTCCTTTTTTTTGTGCAAAAAAACAAAATTGTTTTGTTTTTAGGAATTGCAATAGGAGCATTTTGTGGTGTTTGTCCA
>CAKNYM010053780.1:32740-45304 GCA_932195095.1 Andricus curvator | reverse complement strand
ATTATGGCCAACGGCCATACCACGCTGAAAAACCCAGTTCTCGTCAGATCACTGAAGTTAAGCAGCGTTGGACGCGGTTAGTACTTGGATGGGTGACCATTCAAGAATACTGACATGAGCGCTGTTGGCACATCGTGGGTGTGGTGAGCCCACACTTGTAGTTATTTATAAATACAAGAAAAACCTAGAAACACTACCCGAATCGGGTAGTGTCACGCCTACCCTGAAAGGGAAATGGTTTAATGGTATATATATATTGTTATCAACGGCGACACCACGCTGAAAACACCAGTTCTCGTAAGATCACTGAAGTTAAGCATTGTTGGGCGCGGTCAGTACTTGGATGGGTGACCGTTCAGGAATACTGCGTGCTGTTGGCCCGTCGTGGGTGTGGTGGGCCCACATTGGTAGTAAATATCCACCTAGAAACACTACCCGAATCGGGTAGTGAGGCAATGAACTTTCGAGTTTGAACTGCTAATCAATGTATGTATGTATGTATTATATTCTTATTTTAAGTAAGGCGAAACATTAGAATATAAGCAGTGGTTAAGATAGATTAAGGATGCAATGTAAACATGTGTACAAGAAGCGGAGGCCCTCAAGCCCGTAAAAGAGAGAGATTAAATAAACAACAACTATTTATTGACAGTTTTAATTTAATAAATTAAATTAATTATCAATATTACATCAATTTTATTATATATATATATATATATATATATATCCTATAATAGTAATATTTATAATTAGAATCGTTGAAAAATTAAATTGTACTCCTTTTGATTTAGCTGAAGGAGAATCTGAATATTCCGAATTAGTATCAGAATTTAACACAGAATATATGAGGGGGATTTGCTTTAATGTTTATATCTCAATATGGAATAGTTGTTTTAAAAAGAACTTTATTCGTATTTTTTTATGTATTGAATTTTTCATTAAAATTTTTATTTTTTATTAAAATTGTAATAATGAGAATTAATATTATTATCGTTTGAGGAACATTTCCTTGATATCGATACGATAAATTTATAATATTGATTTGAAAAAGATTTTGACCTATTATCATAAATTTGATATTATATTTATATACAGGGTGTCCCAGACTCAAGTGCCCGGACTTATATGGCCGTATAAAAATAAAAATAATAAATATAAAATTCCTTTCCCAAAAATCAGTTGAAGTTTTTGAGTTATAAAATATTTAAGCTGGTCCAATCAGGAGCGCCGTATAAACGGCCGTCTGTGCGCGAGCGGGATTCCAACGCAGTGTTATCGAAGCGACGGCAGAGGTTTATACGGACTGTTTATACGGCGCTCCTGATTGGACCAGTTTAAACATTTTATAACTCAAAAACTAAAACTTCAACTGATTGTTGGAAAACGAATTTTATATTTTATTTTTTTTTATTTTTATACGGCCATATAAGTTTGGACAATTGAGCCTGTATAACTAAATGGTTAATAATAACTAATATTTTATTAATTTAATATTTAATAATTATAAATATTGATAATTACTAGATATTTTATTAATTAAATATTAGTAATTAATAACCATTTAACCAAATATAAAAGTAATATCAAATTTAAAATAATAGATAAAAATCTTTTTCAAATTATTATTATTAATTTATCGTATCGATATCCAGGAAAAGTTCCACGGAATAAATAAAATTAATTATTATTAAAATTTTTATAAAAAATGAAAATTTTAATAAAAAATAAAAATTTTTATGAAAAATTTCCTAAGTAAAAAAATACAAAATAAAGTACTTATTAAAATAATTATTCTATATTCAGATATAAAAATTAAAGCAAATCCCTCTCTTATATATTCTGTGTTAAACTCTGATACTAATTCAGAATATTCAGCGACAACGTAGGAACAGAAAATAACTGTATGGTATAGTTACCTGTTAGGCGCCAGACACCTCTTTGACATCACTCCGAAATTGTTCACAAAAAAATTTTTACATTTAACAAATCTCTTATAAAAAGTCTCTAGATCAGGGAGAGGGATACATAGGGGCGAGAAAAGTACTGCAGAATTTAAATTTTATAAAAAAATAGAAAGACTATGTACAATTTAATTAAGTTTCAGGATAATATCGATACAAAAGTGTTAATGTGTGAATTTACAAAAAAGGGGTTTAAACCCAAACCATGATTAACATATCCGGAACATTTTTGGTTAACAAAAGATAAGAGATCCAAGTTTCATTACTAAAATACTAAATAACCTAAAAGTGCACGAAGAAAAAGCTTAAACTCCTCGAAAATCTTAATAATAAGAGGCCCACTAAATTCAAAATGGCGTCAGCCTGAACTTTTAGACCCATTTAACTATTAATAATCGCGACAAATATTTCTCATACCCATACTGAAAGAGCACACTATAAACACGATAAATTTCAAGAACAGAACAAGAAAATTTGGAGAAAAGAAAGAATGAATGGTAACGCCTACCTCGATCCTGGAATCAGCGAGTTCTCATTTTTACGACGTCAGTCCGGCAAAATAAAATGGACTCGTCCAAGTAATCTGGCAGTTATCAATAGTCTTTCGTCTTCCTCGTAACTCGTCGATGGCCGAGATGAAACTGATTTCTCCGGCGTCCTCTGCACTCGCCATTTCCTTCCCGCTCGCGCCACAATTCTCGGTCCAGTCGCTGCTGCCCTCCTCAGTTGGATTTCTGGGACTTTGATTGATGGAAATCGGACCACCGTTTCAGTATGTGGAACGCCGGCCGGTCTAAGATGGCTGCCTCCGTGTGTTGACAAGTGTCGAGTCTGGCATGGCCTGGTAGTTATTTTAATAATCCTTGAGACTGTGATTATTGCGTAGTAGATTGCTCGACATCCCAATGGGCCCCGTGGTAGTATTGATAGTGACCGTGGATACGTGAGAGTGACGTAAAGCTTGGTGGCAGTGTTGAGTGTGAGTGGTTGGAGTTTGATGGCAGTGTTTTTCCCTGCCGGAGTTTCCCATTTGAAAGGGGACTCTGTGATTCTCGAGATCGGTGTAGGACGTCAGATCCTCTTTACCTTATAACTCCAGGTACCTAATCTAACCTAATTAGTAGTAACAGGTTACATAAAATGTAGTCGAAAAATTCTAACCTAAATATCTCGTTTTCTATCTGTTCTCTAAAAATAAAAAATAAGAAAATAAATTCGCTCTCATTCATCACACCTTAGATGACAATAAGATCTTGTCTCTAAATTTATGTTCTAATTAGAGCTCGAGCCGGCCATGGGAATAATCACGGTCAAATGTTTAATTTTGTAATTCTTAAAAGCTGTGGAAGGATCCATAACGGGTGGCTAGTCACCACGGTACAAATTTTATTCTGCAACGATTCTAATTATAAATATTATTATAGGATATATATATATATATATATATATATATATATATATATAATAATAATAATACAATTGATGTAATATTGATAATTAATTGAATTTATCAAATTAAAACTGTCAATAAATAATATGAATATTATTCTAAAACTGGAGATCATAAATAAACAAATTTCATTTATTATCACAACATTTTATAGTTGAAAAAATCATTAAAACCAGTGCTTAGTTAAATAATTAATTTTAACCTGTAATGTGGAATTAAAAAATTTTAAAGTAATATTAAAAATTGTATACTTTCAAAGAATCGGCAGATGAAAATTAATGAATTTTACAACTTGACAGTTGAATTACTTTGTTAAAAATTAATTTTTTGGTTGAATATTTATCATTTTAGTTGAAAATTGGGCTTAAGACGATCTGAAGGTACCACATCATACCTGGCGTTTCAAAGACCCTTTGCTATTGTCTTGCTCTGGATCACCCAGACGATCGAGCTCGATGCTCGACGGAGCGCTGTGGTTCTCAACTGGCGGCTTCTATATTACGCTTCAGTGATACATTTAGATTTAAATTGAATCGTTAATGTGTTGTAATGTTTGGGTAACTGCAATGCAAAGTAACGTACGTTACTGCACGTTACTTTTAAGAAATTTGTTTATGATATTTATACTAAATTAAATGTCTTAATAAATAAATAATTATTTTCATTAAATAAGTAAATTTAATAAATAATTAAGTTTAATTAATAATTAAATGAAATATATAATTATACAAAAAGATTGGAAAGGGGGGGAAATTGCGAAAAAAAACGTTTGTTTAGGAACAGATTTTAAAAACAGCACTTTTTGACAAATATGTATGGAGTGTAATTGTCAATGAAACATGAGGGTTTTTTTGTTTATTAATTAGAGAAATTTGTAAACATTTTCATACTTCTCTAAAGAAGAATATTGTTTACAATCTAACATGTAAAATGGTTATTAATTTCTTTATTAAAAAAAAAAAAAAAAAAAAAAGGAATGCATGCTTCATTAACAAGTGGAGGATTAGGCCTACTGGGGATAACCACGTAAAAAAAAACGCGCCTTCAGCTCGACCTCCATGGTGGTTGAGAGCCACAGCGCCCCGTCCAGCTTCGAGATCGAGTCCAGCGCAGAACAATAGCCAAGGGTCGCTAAGGCGCCAGGTATGATGTGGTACCTTCAGATCGCTTTAAGCCGAAAATTGATCTCTTTGGTTGAAAAATCGTTTTTGTATTGAAAATTAATTTTTTTATCTGTAAATAATTTTTTTTACTTTATCATTTTAGTTGGATATTTATCTATTTGGTTTAAAATTGAATTATTATCTTAAAAATTAATTTTTTGAACTTAAAATTCAACTATTCCATTTTTGATTGATAATTTATCTTTTCAAGTATAACATTCTACTAGGTATTTGGGTAAAAATTCATGTATTCTGTTGAAAATTCGTTTTTCTTTTGTTGAAAATTAATTTTTTAAACTGGAAATTCAACTATTTTAATTTTCGAATAAAAAATGTATTCTTTTCAGTTGACAATTGAACTATTTTGTAGAAAATTCAGGAATGTCGTTGAAAATTTTCCTTTTTTGTAGAAAATTAATCTTTTCGGTTGAAAATTCCACATTTAAATTTTCCAGAGACAAATTTGCTACAAAATTCAACAGTTGAATCAACAACAGACGAATTTTCTACAAATTTCAACAGTTGAATTTTTAACAGGCAAGTTTTCGACAAAATTGAACAGTTGAATTGTAAACAGAGGAATTTTCTCCAAAATCTCAACTGTTTCATTTTTCAACTATACTATGGAAAATTCCACAATGCTAGCCAGTGTCAAAACGTGAACTAAAATCTGCGTTAACTTATTTCAATTTTAATCTTTTAAATGCACGTGACATATCGTTAGAATCGCCAAGAAACGTAGATTCCGAATATAATATTTTTAAATTGCTAAATGCAAAATTAAAAAAAAAACTTATGTTTCGTATTTTATTCCTCATTTGGACAAAGGAGGGCCCCCCCCCCCCCCCCCGATAGCAAGGCTCGAAACAGCGTCTCGGCTCACTCGACGACGTGCGGGGAAGTCGAGTGGAGAGGGTAAGTCGACCAGGTAGACGGCAATCAAAGTGAAATCAACGGGAATTTTAGTGGTCAACGCCCAGCTTATAAGTGCATACCGAAAACTAGTCTTAAAATTTATTTCCGAAAACATAATGAATAATTTCAGTAATAAAATGTTAAAAGAATTAATTGAAGAAAATTTTCAATAGTAGGTATACAATTTAAACTTACCAAGTGAGTACTCCCGCTTTTGAATATATAGTGGATATAATGTATTTGTATTTGTAATGTATTTGAAATACATTACTGCTGCTTCTACCTACTATTATTCGACATTGAAGATTTTGTACTCAATCTTATACGTTTTCATGCTTCTGAATTGTGCCTAAAGGACCTTATTTGTGCAGACTGTGCTCGAAAAATTGTCACGTATGCGCAGTTTGAAGATGGCTTAATTTAGGCACTGGTGAAAAAGCTGCGCATGCGAACTTTCGAAATGAGGTACTTTAGACACTGGCATAGGTAACTTTAAACACTGATGTTGGTATCTTCTTGAAATAAATTTAGATTTAACTTGAACAAATTTAACTTGAAACAATTTAATGATAGCATAGGTATCAAAAATAACTATTATTTGAATAGATGTTGTAAGATTTTTTTTTTAATTTTAACCAACTATTATAACCTTACTGGTATCATATAGTCACGTATATCTTTTATTTATAACCTTGTAATAGATAACCCTGATAAGCAGAACAGTGTTGTCTTGAAACGTTGCAATTTCGTAATAAATGGTCCGAGTTGAACAAAATTATTGTTGTTTTTTTCCTCCTAATAAGTTCATTATATTTTCCTGTTTCTTAGCCTTACAACTTGCTATCAAAAATGTACAGGTGATAATTAATTTGGTGCTTGAGGGTAGGGACTTCGTGGAACGCTTGCGTCACATGTATACAAGATATCTGCAAAGTTTCAATAATTTCCCATATATATATATATATATATATATTTCTTTTACATCGAAAAAAGGCTTTCACGAAACTTTTTTAAATTTCTTGTAAAATTCTGAGTTCCTGCACATGCTACTGGGTCATAACGAGGTTCTTATTACTGCCTCGATTTTTTGCCTGCGGTCTTTTTCTGTTACGTACCCTTCAGCCTATACCTGGATCACTTTAGGGCATTGGAATAGATGCCTGCCTCTCTCTCTATCCCCCTCCCCTTCTCACCCCCCTCTCTCTCTCTTTTTGTAAGTTTCCACAGAAAGAGATTAAAAAATGGTGGGTGGGACAGAGTTCCATAGAAGTAGTATAGCTAGGGGGCTTCTGCGGCTCCACTACGTAGTTCCAGCTGTCACCAACAGATGGCGCCACTGGTCAGTTTCCGAAGTCGGTAACTGTACTGTCGGTAAGGTTGATCCCTGACACAGACTCTTGAGTCGGCCAATAAGGATGGTCTCTGTTTTACCGACCGAAATCGCAAGAAAGTTTTATGTAGGTGGCGCATGTGGGATCAGGAATTCTCCAAATTCTGGAACTTTCTAGAATTTTGCTTTTCTAGGAGTTTCGATCACAGTGGATTTATTGCCCTTAGATTCTTAGTCGTTAAACTTTCTGGAGCACCTCAGTTGTTAAACAGTGATCGAAATTTCTGAAAATCTGGAACGAGTTCGTGGTTCGCTTAACGAGGTGAGTCCCTGCAATACCAACCAAGAATCAAATTCTGGGGATTCCCGGGTTTCCGGAAAATAATCGAACATTCTAGAGATGTTGACGTGAACTCTTATGATTTTCTATGCATCGAAGTTTCTGGAAGGCTTGAATATAAGCTCTTCCTTTTCAGGTTTTTAATATCCGTAAACTTTCCAGAAGCATCGATATTGGATAAAATCACAAAATTTTTGAAAATCAAGCGATTTCACAAAATTTGGCACACAAGGGTTTTCGGGGTCGCTGACTACGAATACGAGTTTTGATTTTATATTCAAAATGGCGGATCCAATATGGCGGACAAAATTTTTAAAAATCAAGCGATTTCCACCAAATTTGATATACAAGGGTTTTTGGGCTCGCTGATTACGAATCTAAGGTCAGATTTACAAAATTCCAGATGACAGATCCAATATGGCGGTTAATTTTTATAAATTTAGTCCGTAATCTTGGATGCGCCATCTTGAATTTTGTAAATCTGACCTTAGATTCGTAATCAGCGAGCCCAAAAACCCTTGTATACCAAATTTGGTGGAAATCGCTTGAGTTTTAAAAATTTTGTCCGCCATATTGTATCCGCCATCTTGAATATCAAATCCAAACTCCATGGGCCCAAGTCGATCCTATGATTAGTTTTTGAGTTATGGGCCTTAGAAGTTCCCGATTTTCGAGGAATCTGCGATTACACAGCCCACACTGCCCTACGAAAAAAAAGTAGTGCGGAAGGTCCGAACGACAAGACCATAGTATCTATATGTTTTTGTGGTCGCTGAATCCGAATCCGGGATCCGTTTGAGCCCATCAGGTCAAAATGAAGGTCAATCCAAGGTCAAATCTACAGAATTAGTTTTCAACGAAGTGAACCAATGTGGATACCTTCTTGAGGTCACCAAATCCTCTACATTGTGAGGTGCATAGAGAGATTAATGCCGCTTTGGAAAACCAGATTTACTATCTCATCTGGAAAACATCGTGTGATCACTAACAGTATCACCTTTCAGAGAGGTGTCTTTCAGGGCGACACCATGAGCCCTCTCCTCGTTTGTACTCATGTATTTTACATGGATGATCTTAAGATCTATGGTAGAAATCAAGAGAAACTACATCTAGCTGTAAAAATTGTCAAAAAGTGCACTTAAGAGATTGGAATGGAGTTCGGGTTACAGAAATGCGCCAAGGTTAATTTGAAGGAAGGAAAACTTAATGGCATCCCCGAAGATCCTGAGCTCGTTGACAGAAGCACTATACGACACCTTTGCGCTGGAGAGACCTATACATACCTGGGCGTGCCACAGAGCCGCATTCAGGACGTGACATCTATAAAGAATACTCTCCGATGCAGATACAAACGTCTCATCCGACGGATATGGTCTTCCGAAATGTCGGCGAGGAACAAAGTATCTGCAACGAACATGCTTGCCGTACCCGTAGTACTGTATTCATTTGGAGTGGTTCCATGGACGAAGGACGAGCTCAGATCCCTTGATATCGGGACGCGAAAGGTTTTGCACATGAACAAGAGCATGCACCTTAAGTCTTCTGTTCCGCGACTTTACATCTCACGCCGCCTAGGTGGTCGCGGAATACTGAATCTTGAATGTCTTCACAACAGACTCATTCTGGGTACAGCACATATAGTTGCAAATGGACAAGACCCTCTTCTTAATATGGTCAGGAAACACGAAGAAGTGGGCAAAGGGGCGTTTCTGTACAAAGCAGCGGAGGAGACTGCTGAAACACTCGGCCTTGACTTCAATATCATGGGTGAGCAAAATGCATCAAATCTTATCCATATTGAATACTCACTCCTGAAGGCCTGGATTAAGAAAGCAGAGGAGAAAAACTTCTGCGAACAGCTCCTCAACAAGAGGATGCACGGCATATTCCACAGAAATGTGCAAGATCAGTCGATATCGCATGAGCTAACGTTTGCTTTCCTTGCATCACCCGGATTGAAGTCGGGCACGGAGGGCTTCATTTTGGCATGTCAAGACGGTGTCATTTCCACTCTAGCATACCGTCGCCAAATTTTGAGCCAAGACATTCCCGATGATAGCTGCAGAGCGCGTCATGCACACCCCGAGCACCTAGGACACATACTATCTAGTTGTCCAACTCATGCGGGAACAACCTACATCCAAAG
Organism: Andricus curvator; assembly: GCA_932195095.1. Taxonomy (NCBI): domain Eukaryota; kingdom Metazoa; phylum Arthropoda; class Insecta; order Hymenoptera; family Cynipidae; genus Andricus; species Andricus curvator. The sequence continues at coordinate 35,999 of CAKNYM010053780.1, read as the reverse complement.
GCACAATGCGGCACTAAGAGTGCTTTATTACCATATCTGTCACTCTTACGGCTTTAGCCCACATACCTCTCCGCTAAACGCTCCTAGAGAAATAGAGTCAATTGTCGTAAATGAGAAGTGCCGCATATACTGGAACTTCATATTCTCGACAATTGTTTCTGTTGCGCACTCGAGGCCTGACATAGTTCTCCTTGACTTCGAGAAATGAACCATGTTCGTTATCGAATTTTCGGCACCAGCTGACAAAAACGTCACAGCCAAGGAGAAAGAAAAGAAAGAGAGGTATAAAGCCCTTATAAGGGAGTTGCGACGGTTATATCCGGAATATTCTGTTAAGCTAACTATCACTCTTCGTCTTGATCATCGGCGTTCTTGGGTCGTCCTTGGGTCGCTCAGTGTCCTCAGGATGCACGAGAATTTTGCCGGATCATCGTATTAACTTCGTCGCACACAGTAACCACCTATCTCACGGTCGTGAGACGTGGTTACAGCTGAAATTTTACCGCGATTTCGCTGGGAGCGGGTGCAATTTTTCAGATTAGCACCCGCTCCCGGCGAAATCCTGCGGTTGTCCTTATGACAAACTTTTTTTTATATATACTATATATCTATAGTAAATGTATAAGAAAACTGAGCCAATCAGCGAGAATCAAGTAGGTTGCCACACTGTATCTGGACCCTCTGTGGGTTCGTTGCACGCGGGGCTCTACCTGCATCAAGTTGCTAGAACCACCGATATTTGATGTGTATTCTTTAGCTAAATTCGAGAACGAACGATCGAGGTTTGTAGATATTTTGATTCATGGATTCTCAAAAGCAATAACCCCGTCTGGAAAGTTCGACCGTTCGTTCTCGAATGTAAGATACAGTAAAGTCCCACTTATTTCAAGGCCCCCTTATTTCAAGACCCGCTTATTTCAAGCCCCCTGTATGCGGTTATCTCAAATTACGCAGTTCCGTCAACCCTCACCACGGTCCCTGTACACTCTCCTCCGCTTCTGTGGCTGACAAATGAAAAAAATAGGTCCAAACAGCGCCCTCGTTGGTTTAAATTGAGTATTTTAGGATGACGTCATGGGAATGCAGACTTTTTGGAGAAAGTATTCTAAACGTAAAAGTCGTAAATGTACAAATAGTAATATTTCGCAGGTGTGGAATGTATTTTCTCAGTCACGTTCCATTCTTTTGTCGATTCACGACCTTTCAGTTTCACGAAATAAAATAAGACATCCTAAATTTCAGATTAGTGGCACGTCAAATTAGTAACCTCAAATTTCGGAAAGTTGCTTGTATTTCGTGACACTGAAAGGTCGTCACTCGAGCAGGGAATGGGACATGACTGAGAAAGTGGATTTTGCACTTGAGAAATATTACTCTTTAGACCTTTATCACTTACCTTTAACTTTAGAAATTTTCTCCAAAAACTCGTGTGCATTAGTTGCAGTCCTATACTGCAACCTAACCTTTCTGACGGCTCACATTTCGACCTAGCCGTCACTGGATTTGTGACCATGGCTCGATCCACAATGAATATCTCTGTTGTGCAGTTTGGAGTGTATCCTTTCTCAAAGCCATGCTTGTGCTTGCTGATTCGAACTTTGTCACCAACTTTGAACTTTGGCTTTCTCCTCGGTATATATCGCAGTTTTTTTAAGCATTGCACCAGCTCCTCTTCATCCTCGGTAGTGACATCTTTTGGCTTCATACCGATTGATCGATGTTTAGTATTGTTTTACTTGGAGATGAGAGTAGGCAAAATGTATATCTGCCTCTCAAGCTAAATTGTGGCCACATCTTATTCTTGAGCGTGCGATTAAATCTTTCAGAGATTGACGTCTTTAGATTACTATGCGTTGAGTAGAGATTGATGCCATATCGTTGCATAAGTTCTTTAAAATGTGAATTATAAAATTCTTTGCCTTCATCAGTGTGTACGTTTTTTGGTACACGACCATGCACAAGTACAGATTGCATTGCTGAAGTGACACCTGGTCCACTCTTGCTTTTACCAGGAACCGCCCAGGCGTAGTTGGAGAAAATATTTATAACGCTAAGTAAGTACTTTTAGCGATTATTCTCATGGGTATAGGGTAGCATTTCAACTAAATCTGCCTGCCACGTCTCGTCTATACCACGCGTTTGCACGCGACGACGTGGATAATTCTTTCTAGCAGGTTTATGCAGTTCTGTGACTACTGCCAATTTCTCCTTGTCCATTCTCGAGTGCGTTAATCGAGCGTCCAACTGGGCAATGAGTTCAGTGTTACGGACTGACAAATCTTGTTGGATGTCAATCTGCAGGTTTTTCAGTTTTTCGTTGATTGATTCTTCGAGTAAACGTATCATCAAATTATTATTGTCAATCTCTGTTCGCATATATGATGAGACTTGATACACAGTACGTATCTCGTTTTGTACAATACGCTTTGGCCTCACTAACGTTACAAACTCTCTTGCCATCTACGTCGTAATGGCCGTCAGAGGTAATCTTGAATCCAACACCAGGCGGCCCACGGCTTCCTGCAGCGGTTTGATCCAGGTGACGTCCAAACACGTCGATACTCATCGTAATACAGACGAAAGCGTTATGAGTACACTTCTAATAAATGATTTCAGCTTCCCACAGTTCCTCAATGATTGATATAGTTTCATTGTTGTGACTCGTGTTTCCTGCTGTTTGAGACCCTAGCAGTAGACGAAGATGATCAACTAGTTCGTTAGGGTCGTCCCAGTAGACGTAGTCAGTCTTTATATTTTTTCTTGCTACCATATACTGTGGCAGAGAACCTCCACTAGTTCAGGCTCGTCTGCGTGATACGTTAAACAATTTTGAAATAAAGTTCTTGTACTTATTATTGTTGCTAGTGCTAATGAATTCACTGGGACTGTATCGCTTCTTGTGTGCATTTGTAGCAATCAAAATTTCCTTATAATTGTTTCTATCGTCAGTGCTTATGTGGGATTCTTCTGGATTTTGTTTAAACAACAGTTCAAGCAGACCAACGGTTTTCAGATACTGTTTACCACCAACATTTATATATTGTCCCTCAAAACTAATTGGTTTGTCACCTATCATAAGGCTGACATCATTGAGTTTACGCACACCATAAACCATATCCAAATACTGCTTCCTATTTTGTTGCAGCATCCTCAGAAATTTGTTTGTTAAATACTCGTAATTATCAGCAGGCTCAGTCACGACATCTTCTTGAAGCATAGTTGTATCTTGCTCTCCTTCAGCATCAGCAGTCATAAAGGA
>CAKNYM010053780.1:15492-32730 GCA_932195095.1 Andricus curvator | reverse complement strand
TTTAGCAATTTGACTAAGCACCTCCTTCTCTTTGTGAAACTTTGACATGTTGACGTGTTGATGTGTCAATTTATAATGACATCATTTCCATTACATGACATATATTTATAGAGAGATAAAACAGTCAAAACCTTTTCTGTATCTTCCCTTATTGAGCTCACTATCCTTATCAATGACAACAAATCCATACTTGTCAGTATTCCAACATGTTGCACATAAGTCTTTAAATTGTAAATAACTCATGTCAGTGTTCACATGATCGTCATACATAGGTCTTAAATTCTTTTCATCCTGCTTGAAAAGTATCAACAGATTGACGTTATCTCGAACCAGATGTTTAGGTATTCGAGCGTAAGTTTGACATAAGTAGTAACTATCAACATGAGCGTGTCTGCCCATACAGAAAAAGGCTCGAATATTGTGCTGTTTCTCACAGGCAACATCATCAAATACAATTATCGAATTTGGTTGAACTTCACTTAGTGGTATTACTTCTTCATGCTCACTGAGGGGAAAATACTCAACTCCATCTACATCATTCAACACCCGTTCCACGAATTTGTAATTTGTTGGTTTGAGGGATTTCGAGTAGACTTTCAAATTTCAATCTGTTTGAGTGTAAGATTAGGGCAAGTAATGTATTTGTCTTGCCGCAATTTGATGGTCCACAAAACACTGCACGAATGCTATCTGGTAGAAGGCTACCATGTCGTTTCACCCTATACTTTTTTTTATTGAACGAGTGTATCGATATTAAATACCGGAAGTTTAATAGGTTGTGTCTTGAACCGCATCTTGATCTCAACTGTTGTGAAAGCTATAAATGCAGCGCTTATATAGCTTCCAGTTCAGTTGCGTGCTAACCTCCGTTCAGTGAAGAATGATTGTGCACCATAAAGTGAACAAAGCATCACGCCGTCATCATCGAGGTAAAGGACTGATCAACAAAGTCATCAACAACTTGTCGTTAGAGTTGCACTTACCTGGCTACCAATACTGTGGTCCAGGTACTAAGCTAGCCAAACGACTTGCTAGAAGTGACTTCGGTGTCAATCCCTTAGACGCAGCGTGTAAAGAACACGACATTACATAAACGCGAAATCGCGAGAACGTTGAAACGAGAAACGCTGCAGATCGCGTACTAGCCAGTAAATCCTGTCAGCGTGTTTTTGCCAAAGACGCTGGAATTAGCGAGAAAGCAGCAGCACTAGCAATAACTAACGTGATGAATGCCAAAGCAAAACTTGGTATGGGGTTGAAGAAGAAACCCACTTCAAAGAAGAGGAAACCTAGTGTGAAAAAGAAACCAGCTATAAAAAATAAGCTAATAGCCTTTAGAAAGGTTGTGAATGCAGCTAAGAGAGCAATGAAAAGAAGTAGTGATGCAAAACTGGCCCTCAAGTCTGCAATCAGAGGTGCACAGGAAGCTGTCAAAAACGTGGGCGATAAACATAAAGTGCAAAATCCACGAATTCTCTACCAATCCCTTCAAAAGTCGGTGGTGTTTTGCCACTGATTCCAATTTTTTCTGGACTCAGTGCACTTGGAGCTCTTACTGATGAAGCAGCAGGTGTAGCTAAGGTGGTAAATGATGCTAGCGCAGCCAAACCACAACTGGCAGAAACTCAACGTCATAATAATGCAATGGAGGCTATTACTCTAGGAAAAGGTTTACACCTAAAACCCTATAGAAAAGGATTAGGTCTTCATATGAAACCTTACCGAAAAGAACAGTGACTTCGTCTAAGACAGGTGCAAAAAAACTTTCAGTGAAACTACCTCACCAAGTACTCACTGACAACGATCTGTTCAAGTATGCTAAAGCTCTAAAGATTCCACATTTTCGTGGAGCATTCATGCGCAATCAACTGCTAGTAAAGGGACCCCGCCAAATTGAGTAAGCTGTCGTTAATCTTGATGAAAGTTACGGCTCTGGTACCCACTGGGTAAGTTATAGAAAGATCGGTGATAATGTCCTATACTTTGACAGTTTCGGTAATCTTCGTTCACCTTTGCATTTTGTAGATTACCTAGGTGTTGGTAGCGTGATAAAGTACAATCATGACAGATATCAGGACTATGACAGTGTGGAATGTGGACACTTGTGCTTGAAATTGTTATCTGGACAACTGCATATAAAAGACAAGTACTGTCTATATAAGAGCATGTGATGAACGGACTAGAGTCAGTACAAAGAAGAACATCATGATGGAAGAATCATTTACTCTCACGATAACAGAAAAACTTCTGTGCTAGACTCAGAGTATTTTGAACCAATAGAACTCTCGCCTTATAAGAACTCTGTACTTGGAATTGTTGAATTGCTCACATTTAATGCGATTCCTAACGTTCACACTGGAAAGAATGAAATCTATGTAGGTGATCGCGTAGTGACCATACCTACTGGCAGCTATGAGATTGAAGAGACTGAGAGTTATGTCCAGAAGGCTCTAGCAGTTGATGACATTACAATGAATATTAAGCCAAATAATAACACATTGCGAAGCGAGATAAAGTATGATCGCAAAATGAACTTTCAATCTCACGATTCTATTGGACGATTGTTGGGATTCGCTCCACGTGTTCTCGAAGCCAATAAGACTCATACTTCTGATCTACCCGTGGCTATTCTCAAAGTGAATGCTCTGCGAGTTGATTGCAATATCACTACTAGAGCTTACATAAATAATCGCAAAGTGCACACGATTCATGAATTATTTCCTGTTGTACCACCAGTATATAAGATCGTTGAAGTGCCATCACACGTCATTTACCTTCAAATCGCCGTGAAGACAATACATCAAATTCAGCTCCGCATAGTTGAACAGGACTGTGACTTGGTGAATTTCCGAGGATAGGCTATAACAATACGATTGCACGTCAAATCATCATCATAATGGGTATCATGTACAATCGCAAAGGAGTCTATATAAGAGCGTCAACATGTCGAATGCAAACCAGTTCTCAATCAGCACGCAAGTAGCTAACACCTCAGAACGTGCTCTTTCTGACACAGCTTGGCCTGAAGATCAAACCTCGTCGAAAAATAAACTGAAGCGTCCATTCAAGATATTTATCATGTCCTTTTGTTGCAATAAACATGGAAGAAATACTAAACATTCAAACACCAGTGAGATTTGATGAGTCTATAGCTCACTATGAGATTCATGCACATCAGCCTTATGCCTCATCATCATTCAACAACATTGATGAAATTCGAATTGCTGGCCAGCATCAAGATTTGTGTATACTACCAAGCAAGAGCTCACTGCATGTATATAGAAGGCTAACAAGGCCTAACAGAGTTACAGCTGTTACTGGTACAACACTACAGAGGGTCCAGGGACAGTGTGGCAACCTATTGTCGTTCTTGCTGATTGGCTCAGTTTTCTTATACATATACTATATATAAACATATGTGACGTGCGCCGAAGAAAGGGGGCTTACTCTAAAAAAATCGAAATCCAGGTTTTTACACCTTTCGATAGTTTTTGAGTTGCTCTTTTTAATGAAACCATCGAAAAAAAATTTCGAGCGTTATTATTGCTAATAATTGAGTGGTTAGGTATCCGAGAAATCTGTCTTTCGCTCGAGATCCGTGAAACACCTCCCACCACTCACCACTACATCTCCGCGTCTCATCTATACCCGTGCGTGAGCCGCGTCTCCGACCTATCTCTTTCCTCGTGAGAATGTAGTGGTAAGTGGAGAGGGAAGATTCCGTGAGTCTTCCCTCTCTCCTAAAAGTCGCGTCTATCCCGTCGACTTCGACCGCTCGCCCTGGAAAGTCTCACTTTTCAGAATAAGCCTCCTTTCTTCGGCGCACGTTACATATATATATATTTGATGAAGTTTGCTATGAACTCAATGGTATTGAGATTGATCGCTGCAAGAATGTCGGTCTCACTAGCACCATAAAAAACTACATCTCACTTACCCCTGGACAAATATATTTTATGGAGAATGCAGGATGGCTCGACATCCCTGAAGGAACAAAACGTCTTACCAATGATGAGGGATACTTTGATGTCACTATCCCACTCAGTATGGTCCTAGGATTTGCTGAAGACTATCGAAAGATCGTTGCTACAACTATGAGTTTTCGCTCATGGGAATTGTATGAATACCCCCTGCTTCGCACAACCTCAAGACATATGTGGACTGTGAAAACGTCAACTCAGTTGGAAAAACCACGCTACATTATACTGGATTTCCAGACAGGTAGAAAGGATAGGCTAGCCAGATATGCTAATCGCTTCGATCACTGCAATATCACCAATGTCAAGTTATTCCTTAATTCACTGTACTATCCATATGGTAATTTAAATCTGGACTTTGGTCATAATCAGTTTGGAATACTGTATGAGATGTATGCAAACTTCCAGACGGCCAACTATGGTAAAGAGCCTGAACCAATTTTGAAGAAAAGTGATTTCAAAGAATACGCTCCTCTCAGTGTCATTGATTGCTCAAAACAAAATGAGTTTCTCAAACAGACCTCCGCGGGCGTTCGTTTGGAATTTGAATCTGCAGACAATTTTCCCGCTGAATCTACAGCCTACTGTCTAATTATACATAACCGTATGATTCAGTACCAGCCACTGAGTGGTAGTGTAAAGAAGTTTATTTAAGATGATAGTGGTGGGGGTAATGACAGAAGTGGGGGGTAATGTCAGTGGTGGTGGGGAGAAAAGGTATAAAATAGAGATGATTTCAGCAATAGAGTTCAGTTTTCATCGATATGGAGTTAATCGTAGGCGCACAAGGTTTCAAGAAGCCCATCAACCAGTTCGTCTTCAAGGAGTTGACTATAATTCATCTTCAGGAAGACGCTCAACCTTTGGTCTACCTGGTTGAACCACCCTACTACTGGGACTCGCTGCCTAATATAAGAGTGAAAATTTATGGTTGACGCGCAATGACCATGGCTTGGAATGGACTGCAGGTGACATACCCTACGAAGAAGTGAGGCTTATCATTCGAGATACACTAGGTGGCGCTAGTGCAGTCTACGTTAAAGGTTTGGTAAAGAAAAAATGGTTGGACCAGTACGTGCAAAATGTGAATAATCTAGAAGATCTGGGCTGCCCTCCATTGAAAAAATTGTGCAGCTGAGTTTTTACAAGATGCAACCACCACCTTCAATTCTGAAATGCAAATTGTGCAGTGCGAAATTCTCTAGCTCTCAAGACCTGGTTCTTGACTCCTCGGGATCAGCCATCTATCAGGCATTACGCTGAAAGTAAAACCGACTACAATGATGAAGATATGATTGAAATCGTTAATACTTGAGATACTTCCTTGAGCAACACAATGCCCAAAGACTTTATGTTTTAACTACGTTTACCTTTATCACATTGTAGGTTAAGATTTTCTCTTGTAAATTCGGCTTAGTCTTTTTTCTTGAATAAACCAAACTTTTAATTTGACATCGAGTGAAGATTTATTTAAAACCATTTAGTTAGTTCAGAATTAGTTAAAAATTAGTTAAGAATTAATTAAGCTGATTTTAAATTTTATTCGGTATCTTTCCCCCCAGTGTTAAGTATAACAAACATCGTTGGGTAGAACTCTAAATTGGACTTTATTCAAGCATCGTTGGGTTGATATCAAATTTCAGCGCTGGACACATATCGTTGGATTGCATTTTCAAATTTCACATGATCTTGTTTCTTCAAGCGTTAGGTATTAGAGTGAGCGATCGTTATAATTAACTGCGTTTATTTCTCTAGAACTAGAAGTATCGAGAAAACGTGCCATACGTCACACCTTCTAGAAATTTCGATTTATAGAAAATCGTCAGAGATTACGTCGAAATTTCTGGAAGGTTCGAGACAATAAATGTCAAATATGTATCATAATAGGTGGAAGTTGAAACTTTCGATTGATATTTCCCGCAAAACCGTTAGAGATTACATTCAATATCGATGGTTCTAGAAATTTAATGCAGGCAACAGCTCCGCGTGTAACGAACGTTATAGCAACTTTGATCGATCTTTCTGAAACATAATTAGAGTAGGGGTAATAGGGTATAAAAGGAGCATCAGGTTCCATTGGCTACAGTCTATCGTCGAGCACAGTGCAGAGCTAGTCATCCAGTAAAAGAGAAAACAATAAAAGTGAAAAATGCCTTTGGAGAAGATGGACCTCAAAGTTATTAACGCAGTTGGCCACATGGATGGAGTTTTGCCTACAAGACAGCTTTCAGCTCTTACCCTGAAGAAGAAATACGCCGTATCAAAAATTCGTAAAGTACACACGAAATATGGCACAAAAATTGTGGCTGAGTTGTAAAACTAGTATGCAGTATTCTTGCGAGGCAGGATCATGAAAATATTTGAGGATGCTACTACGTGTGAGGAGACGCTTGAGAAGTTGGAAGAAGCAGCTGCTACAAAAAAAGCTCTATTTTCGTTATTTTGGAGGACACTATAACCTTTTCGAGTTTAAATATGTGCAATAAGTGCCATTTACTTTGTAAATTTTATGTAATACAAAAAGTTTGTGAACAATAAATAAATTATTCAAAGGTAAAAAAAACTGCGTATTTATTTAGTTGTGTTTGCTTCAATTAATTTTGAACATTTTAGTATTATTTAGATTTAATTTATGGATAGTTAGATTCAAATTACGCGCGCTTTCCGCATCGCTCAAAATGTGTGGAACTTCAACTTCCTTTCAGCGTTGGATATTTTCAGACATCGTTGGTTTGGTTTCAAATTCAAAATATTGCTCGCTGTCGTTCTTTTCAACGCTGGACTTCTACAAACGTCGCACAGTGGGAGGAGAATGGGCTGTCGGGTTCAAAAATCCGTCTACAATGCATTTCGCAACTAAATGAGACAAACCAAAGTGCAAAATACTCGAAAAGGGTTCTACTTTAGCGCATCACTGCCAGAAAGATGCAAAATTGCTCTTCTAACGTCCAAATTTTACACCAAAATTGCGAAAAAATTCTCCATCAAAACTTGTTGTACAACGAAGTCAATAACTGAAAAATCGATCCATTTAATCATCAATTATGTACCTATATAGTCTGATTCATGTAATACTTCTAACCTATATCCCCATAGATCGAATAACATAACCTCAAAAGCTAAAAAGTGTGTTTTAATGCAAAATTTCATACCCATATATTTTTTTGAGTAAATTTGAGTAAAATCTAGAACTCTGAATTTATCATGCTACTGATTACGTTATTTCGGATAAAAAAAAATTTGAAAAATAATCGATTTAATATACAGTAGAATAAAGTAAATTTCAGTCAAAGTCTTTTTCACTTTCACGCCTGATAAACTCAGCGTTATAGATTTCGGTCGGTAAAACAGAGACCATCCTTATTGGCAGAGTCAAGAGTCTGTGCCAGGGATATACCTTACCGACAGTTCAATTACCGACTTTGTAAACTGACCAGTGGCGCCATCTGTCGGTGGAAGCTGGAACTACGTAGTGGTGCCGCAAAAGCCCCCTAGCTATACTACTTCTATGGAACTCTGTCCCACCCACCATTTTTTCATCTCTTTCTGTGCAAACTTACAAAAAAAGCGCCTCTTTAAAATCGATGACTGTTGGTTTTCAAAGTATCGACAAATGTAATTTGGGATTGCTTATTCAGATATTGCAAAATAAAGTACAAATTTTATTTATCATGATTACTATAATATTTGTTTCTTATTTTGCATTAAATTTTATCCTCAGCTACCCTGAAAAATGTATCATTTTAATCCATTTATATTAATACAATTCATAATATGCATTGGTCTTGAAACATACGTATTTTCATTGTCTTGTTTTTATAATGGAAAAAAAGTTTGCATGATATGAGAAAAAAAACAATTTTGTTATTAAACATTTTATTGCAACTTGTGTCATTTTTCCATAAATTTAATTTGTTTATTTTCAAACTTATTTTTTACGAATGAAAGAAAATCTACTCGTTCTATCTAAAAATTATTAAGGGGGTACGCTGGTTGTTTTGAAGTTATTTTCAAACATTTTTATTTCCAAGTATAATTAAATTTAGAAGGTCAATTTTTTTACGTGTATAAGTACAAATCTTAAATCAATAGAAAAAATTTTTATTTTTTTATTTACATATCCAAAATGGCGGCCGTAAAAGTGTCCTCTGTTTTCATGGTGAAGGATAAATCTCTAGAACGGTTCGTCGGAAATCAAAAAATCAAATGGATTCTTAATTGTTATACTTTTGGCTCTGGCAGGTAGCGGAATAAAAAAATTTCATGAAAAATGCAAGTAAATCGGACCAGTGGTTCTCAAGAAATCGTGTTCACCATGTCAAAAAATGCTGTTTCGAGAAAAACGCGTTACACCTGTTTTTTTTTTTGGATTTTGAAAATGCTTTAATTCTGTTAATTTTCTTCCCATCGAAAGAAGTCGTGAGGATAAATTATTCGACTACAGACTAAACATCTACAGACACACAGTCGCACACACACACACGCGCTCACATAGTCAGACTCATTCGCGAAAATCTGTTTTTCGGGTTCCGCCCGTCTTAAACCCTGGACACTTGGCCCAACCGGGGGAGGGGGGGGGGGGTTTACACAAATCTAATACCTTCTCTGATGAGAATGTAATAATTTCACTGCGTTTCAAAAATGTCCTAATGCAGCTACCAAAACTATTATATTATTAATTATATAGATCACTTTAAATACGTATTAAATATCTCATTAAATATCTAATCGAGAAATTTCATAGGGATAGTTTCGAAATATATTAGATATCTCGTGGAAATTTTGATTGAAATTTCTTAACCTACCTTTTATTTTTTTATAATTTTGAACCTAACTTTTTTTCATTTTCATTGAAATTAAAAATTCAATGAGGATAATTTGCAAATTTTTTTGTCATATACTACAAAATTTGACAACAATTTCTAAAACACTTTGAAAAATTCTGTTTCAAATTTGGAAAATGCTCAAACTTTTTTAATTTTGGTAAAATAAAAAAATTGCATTGGGCTAGTTTCAGAATATATTTCATATCTGAATTAAAATTAAAACTAAAATTAAAATTGAAATTAAAATTGAAATTTAATTAAGTATAGCATAAAATTGATTTATCATACTATGAAATGAGAGGATATTTCAAAACGCTGAAATTAAAATCTAATAAATTGTGAAAATAGACACTTTTCCAATATTTAACATAAAAAGCCATAAACCAACAAAGTAACTAGAAATGAATCCTATGAAAAATATTAATTCCACGATTAATTCAAAACAGGCCTCCGTGAAAAGGTACCCTTACTCTTATATTTGTAAGAAAAAATATTTTAGGCGGTTTGGAATTTTTCTCTCTCGAAAATCTCATTGTCTAAAATGGTCAACTTTTTGGCTATCACCCTTATGATTACTAGTGATATTTTAGAGTCATTTCAATTGAAGCATATATTTTTATTTGATTATTAGGCGTATCACACTATTTTTGGTTGTAATACAAATACATAATCAGAAATTCAAAACAAACGTTTTTGCTCTTTTTTGAAAATATGCAAAAAAATGTTTTTTAGTTTGAGTAATGTGCCCACATTTTGGGAATGTATGTTGAACTTCAAATTTCTTCAGCTTGAAGTAAAAAAAAAACATTTCACCATTTTGCATTTTCGATTTTCTTTCGTGAATTAGGAATTTCGGGATATTGAATTTATTCCCGATTTCGGAACATTCGAAATATGACGAAAATGTTTTTTTTTTCGTGAAAGGTAAATAATAACATGTTTCTTTGGTTCAAGCTAAAGAAATTTCTGGTTCAATATATTGAACTTTTTCCAACGAAATTGTGTATTTATCTTATTCCAAAAAACATATTTTTTTTTGTAATTTTGTCTATAATTTTTCAAAAAATTCGCTGTAATTTATGAACAGGAAGTTTTTTTTTTGAATTTACAAAATTAAACATTTTCTTGTCAAAAAACGAGAACAGAAAATAATAAGCGATTTCAAAATCCTCAGCTGAAAGTTCCTTTTTCAAATCCTTGCATTACCTGTTTAATGGTTATGGCCCCATTCTGTTTGTTTGCATATATACCGGGACAGCCACGTGCAGACTACTCAAAAAATCTAACTCTAACAGAAAATGCCTTCGAAATGTTGAGCTTTAACCATCTTAAACCTAAGAGAAAAATGAGCTTCATCATTTATAATAACAGTAATATACACTACCGTCGGAAATTACCTACACGGCTAGCTACACGTTAAAAAAAGAAACAATAAACTTTTTTTGTTAAAAACCCGTTGTAAAGCTTATGAAATTTCGCGTTCAATGACCCTTAAAGGAGATATTTTTTTTTACTTTCCGACGAAAATATGAGACGTTAGAAGTTTTTTAACAAAATCCAAGAACTTCTAGAATTTTGTACGTCGACTTGAACTCGTGGCATGACCTAGTACAGTTTTAGCAAAAATCTTGAATATATATTACACAGACTTTGAAACCTTATTTTTAATGTACGACAATAAAACTTGAAAGATCTTTCTGGTTTCACGAGATGAGACTAAAAATGTCCAAGCGTATCTGTTGAATTTCAATTTGTGATCACCGCTCTCGGCCGCACAGTGAGAAGAAATGAGTTTTTTGGTTAAAAATAACTTACAGCCCACAAATATTCACCGTTTTGGACCTGAAATTTTTTTTAAAAAATCTGATAAAATTTTATCAAGAGTTGTCGAGCCTGATTTTGCGAAGTAGTTTTTCAATTTTTTTAATGAATAAAGCAATATGATGAAAAATTGTGTTTTTTATACTTGACGTTCCCGGTGCTCGTCAATAATACGAAAATTGTTGCAATCGCATATGTCTCATAGCGTAACATTATTTGCAGATGCTCCATCAGGATATAATTAACAAAGAAAATTCTAAACAAATTATTTGTTGAAACTGTGTTTTTGTATCATTTGCAATAAGTTTATGTTTATTTTAAGTTATATATTGCAAGAAATTGGGATAGAAAGAATATTAAAATGCAGAAAATTTCTCCTTAGATTATTCTTGTTAATATTAAAAACATATTTAATGAACGAATTCATTATTTATCAATAATAGAATATCGTTTTTTAATGCCAGTTCTTTTAATTAGGAACATTATGATAATTTCAATAAAATTCATAATTAGTTGACAAATTTTAAGTTTGTATAAAACCAAATTTAATTTAAAAAATGCATTATTCGGGCATCTGTCGGTATAAAAGTTCGTCATTTTTCAATGACATTGAAGAAGACCATTTTTTCGTCAAAGAATACCCAAATAATGCATTTATCTATTAAAATTGTTTTTAAAAAATCATCCAGTTTATCAAATAATCATGAATGCTGCTTAAATTATCGTGGAGTTCCCAATTGAGAGGACTGACCCCAAGTGCCAATTGCCGGAACTGAACACACGGCCCAGGCTTGGTCCAATTTCGGCAGCCAAAGCTTGGCTAATGTTATTGGGCCAATATCGGCATTTTAATCGGCCCAGTGTTGTGCCCGTACTGGCTGCCTATATTGGCTCTTCAAATTTGTCGATCTACCGCCGATGCTTGGCCCAGTGATGGCACATTATTGGACCAAGTGTCACTTTGATCACGGCAAAGCATGTTTTATGAGGAAAAGCCAGAGATCAGCCCAGACGCGGCGCATTACTGTTACAAACTTCGTCTTCACTCTGGCAAAATATGTTTTAATAGGAAAAGCCAGAGATCAGCCCAGATGCGGCGCATTACTGTTCCAAACTTCGTCTTTACTCTGGCAAAACATGTTTTAATAGGAAAAGCCGGAGTAGGCCCAGCAAAGGCGCATCACTGGGCCCAGTGTTACTTTTACTACGGCAAATCATGTTTTAAGTGGAAGAGCCAGAGTTTGGCTGGGACTCGGCGCACTGCTGGTCCAAACTTCGTCTTTACTTTGGCTAAACATCTTTCAATAGGAAAACCCGAAGTCTGGCCCAGCAAAGGCGCATCACTGGGCCCAGTGTATTTGTATTTGTATTTATTCAAAGAAGACCCTAGGGCTAAATAGCCCTCTGAGGAACAGGTAATGCAAGGTCATTACAAATTTGTGCAAGCACTGATCGGCAGTATACTTGATTAATCTTAAAATTTAATCTATGAACTAAATTAAATAAATAAATAAATAAGCAGAGTCGACCTCAGAGTAAGTATCAGATTAGTGATAAGATTATTGCGTAGTAATTAAAATTGAGTGATTAATTAATTAGTAGCCCTCTGTGTATGTTAAGGTATAAATGAAGAATGACAAACTGTATGCATAAGAAATAAATATTTGCAAAAGATAATGAATATAGAAAGAAATTCGAAGATGAAATATTCAAGAACTAAAAATGATAGTTTAACAGTGAGTAATTTCAAGATTTGTATTAGAAGTATTGTACAAATATTTGAAAAAGAGATTCTTAAAATGATACAGGGAAGGTGCATTTCTAATATCGTATGGAACTTTATTCCATAACCGGGCACCTCTTACTATAAATGCTCTTTGAAGCTGACATGTTCTGTGAAAAGGAATCTTAAGGATTTTATGTCTTTCACGAAGCTTAGACTGTGCTGGAAGGTCTCTGTCTACAAATTGGAACAGGTTAAATAGATATTCCGGAGCTTTGTTCTGAAAAAGAGTATAGAGCAAATTACCCATAAAGAATTGTCTTCTCTTGGCAAAATTAAGCAAACCAGCCCTATATCTGTATGGAGTTATGTGTTCGTATTTAGGCAAATTGTAGATAAAGCGGATGCAAGCGTTTAACGCACGCTCGAGCTTTAAATTTAAATCGTCGGACAAACCATCGTATACCAAACAACCGTAGTCAAAGTGGGGTAGGATTAGACTTTTAACCAAAAGTATTCGAGTGGAGGTAGGTAAAGAGTCCTTATTCCTATATAGTTGCTGTAGAATACTGTATGTTTTCCTCGAAATGCTCTGTACCTGTTCCTTCCAAGACAAGGTACGGTTATAAAAATATCCCAGATCTTTAACTACTTCCAAGAAAGGGATAGCGAGATTCCCGATACGAAGTGGTGGAAAAGATGCCAAAGTTTCAAGTGACGGAGATGAAGTAGGTCCAACAACAATTGCCTGAGTTTTTCCCGAGTTAAGAGTAAGTCCATTCTTCCAGGCCCAGAGGATCACACGATCAATATCCTCCTGGACTAAAACAAGTAATGCACTTAGGGTGGAAATTGGTCCCGATAAATAAATTTTGAAATCATCAGCATATTTGTGGTAGCTGCAATGTTGAAGTTCACTTCCAAGGTCAGATGGGAACAAATTGAAGAGGAGGGGTGCCAGAGTGAAGCCCTGTGGAACCCCACACTTGACCTCATCCCAGTCAGAAAGCCCACCACTACTATTAATGATTCTGTGAGACCGATTATTAAAATAGGACTCAAACCATTTGATGACAGAGCTTGAAAAGTTGAAAGATTTCAACTTTTGTAAGAGTAATTCATGGTTAACCATATCAAAAGCCTTCGAAAAATCAAACAGAACAACAATCGTGATCTCCCTGTTATCCATTGCTAATTTGAGATCCGTCGTTACCTTAAGGGAAGCAGTAAGAGTACTATGTTTTGCACGAAAACCTGATTGCATCGGGTCAATGGCCTTAGATAATTCAAGAAATCTGGAAAGTTGCAAGTGAACAATTTTTTCAAGTGGTTTAGAGAGTGCACATAGAATAGAAATTGGCCGGAAGTCTTTCGGGGTAGTACGTTTGGAAATTTTGGGAATTGGGCAAATAACAGCCTTTTTCCAGATATCTGGGAAGATACCGACCTGAAGGGAAGCATTATAAATATGCAATAGGATGGGAAAGATAATTGCAAGGGCAAGTTTAATCATTTTGATTGATATTCCATCAGTCCCAATAGCATTTGATTTTATTTCAATTGTTTTTTCAAAAAGTATTTCAGGTGTGATGTCATCGAAAAAGAAGTCAGAGTCATTAAATGATGAATCAAGAGAGGTAGTGGAAGATGATGATGTTAAGTCTGGTACTGGGAATGTAAAAAAAGTCTTTAAAAAGTCATCAGGCGGAAAATTACTATCTATAGATTCGTGCTTGGGCGGGAATAGGTGTAAACGTCTAAGGATATGCTAAATGTCCTCTTTTTTGTCTCTGTGTGCAATCTCCTTATAATTATATTGATTGAACGAATCTTTAATCTTAGTTTGAACTAGGTTCCTGAGTTTACGAAATTGAGCTAGTATTATACTGATTTTTGTTCTTTTTGCAAGTAGGCGCTTGCCATCACGTTCCCTCATTAGATTTTTAATTTCAGATGTGATCCAGGGGGCAGCTTTATCAAAGTTTTTAGGAACATGTAGCGGAGAAAATTGGTTGAATGCGGTTACTAGGTAATTAGTCAGAGTGTTGATTTTATTATTTATATCTGTATCTAGTAATATTTTTTCTCAATCATACGTCATTCGATGTTCCTGGAATGTATGTTCATCAATTTTAGAAAGATTCCGCACCAGTCTTTGGGTTGACTTTGAATTTAAACTAAAAGAAAATTTAAAGGCGATTTTAATCCAGTCGTAATTAGAGAGAAAAGGAATAGCATGTTGTTCGTAGGAGATAACCTTGTCAATATCGTCCACAATCATTAAGTCAATACGAGTACTGGAACGATCAGTATGGTGAGTGGAATCATGAGGTACAATCGAGAGTCCCGAAGAGTATACCAAGGATGTTAGATATTTAGAATGATTGGAAGTAAGATTCAAGTTAATGTTAAAATCTCCAGTAAGTATAATGTTATTAAAGTTGGGAATGAGTGAAAAAATTATCGATTCTAGCTCAGTGCCATAGGAGGCATTGGGTGGTTTATAGACCACTCCCACTATAACACTATCAGAAGTTGATTTAACTTCAACAAAGAGAAACTCGGTCGTGGGATAAGTAGCTACTGGACTCACATCAACCACGGTCCCACCCAGACTATCATGCAGGAAAAGACAAACTCCACCACCCCTTCTCTCGTCTCTGTCTCTTCGAAAGAGCGAATAGTTGTCAATTGTAACGAGGCTAGAGGGTATATTCGGAGTTAACCAAGTCTCGGAAACAGCTATTATATGGTAGGAACATGTACTGAAGAAATGCTTGAATTTTAGAAAATGTGCCAAGAGAGACTGGGCGTTCACATGACAAATGCTTAAGGTATCCATGGATATATTAGGAGAAACATTTCATAAAAAAACAATTCAAAAATAAAAAACTCACGCGGCACGCGTAAAAATTGACTGAGACAAAGAACAATTATCAACACACCCCAAACTAAGTGATAACAATTCAAATTATAAAATCGGTAATGAGTACAAATAAAAAAGATACAAAAGGGATAATAAACAGTGAAGAAAACAGTGACGTATGTCTCTAGACAAATTCTCAACAAAAGTGGACATGATTTCGTAAATCGATATCCGGATATTCGGAGAGCTATTAACATTATGATGAAATGAGAACATTTAAGGTATCCACGGCACACAATTAATCCAAATATTATACAATTATTCTCAAAAAGACCAAAATCAAGATTTAAAGCTACTAGTTTAAATATGAGATCAAGTTTGCTATCTGAAGATACATATATACAAGGTATAAAAACCTGAAAAATATTGCAGATATATTCACCGACGGACATCAAGTTAGCAAACAATAATAATATCATAAATAAATTTAAGTACCTCTTCAAAATTAATGCTAAGGTTAGTCGGAGAAAGGTTAAAAAATATTGGACTTAGCCCATGGTTGCTATTGAAGTCCCTCTACAGATTGCAGATTTGCAAGGTGTATTCTCGACGAACCGTCCTCCTTTCTACAAAAAATTCTTCCACCAGAAATCCAAAGATATCTGATTTTCTTGTCTGTTCGAAGACCGATAGCAATACCATATATTTTCCGGTTGAGTGGAGTTAAGGCCTCACGAAGATAAATGAAGCGTTTCTCATTTCCGGTCCATCCAATATTCGTTGTAGAAAAATCTCTTTTGAATTTACGTCTCTCTATCATTTTATCACGTAGCTCTTGGCGACTGAATTTAACTACAATGATCGGAGGGGTACTTGGTTGTGTGTGAGATGGTGCTTTGATGATTCGGTAGAGGTTGACAACTTCATTCTTGGCAATTGTTACATCAAGAGCCCTGGCAATTGACTCAACGCTGGCCATAAGGTCCTCGTTGGGCTTCATTGGAAGACCATGAATTTCAAGCGTAGTATGTAAAGCCGCTTGGTCATTTACATTCTGCGCATGCTCGAGCGCAACCACTTTAGCCTTAAGGTGCTTAACTTCCTTTTGAACAGTACAAATTTCCTCACTTTGTACTTTAGAGCCGGCTTCAAGCGTATCAATACGACGAGTGTTATTGGAAAGGTCAGTCTTTATTTCTAAAAGGGTAGAGTTTAACTTCTCATTAAAATCCTGTTGCCGGGTTTCGAATTCACTGAATCTCGTTAAAATCTCACTTTGGGCCTCCAAAACCACTTGACGTAAAAGGTCAACAAGACCCGGAGGTAGAGCAGGTGCATTGACGGAAGTGGGAGTAAAGGGTACGGAATTTAAATTTTCGACGTCACGAGAATGACTAATCTCATAATTGGCAGCAGAGTCGGTATTAACTGCCGTAGAGGTGGCACTAGTAGTCGAAAAACTACATCCCTTGCAGACATAATCAATCTGCCCTTTTTTAAGTTTTTCAAAAGTTTTTTTTTTTTGCGATACCAACATTAGCACAGGTCAAATGGAAGAGATTAGCACACTTTATACAGGCTATAACCTCAGGACCACCTCTTGAAATCACTATGTTGCACTCCGGACACGCTCCCATGGTATCGTAATTGAAACGTAGTAAAAATAACTATTTTGAAGAAGCTTGCACCGATTACAAACAATTGAACGAATTAACAAAAAGCTAAAAATCACCAACAAACCGGCCACAAGCACTTTTACGACACACCAGCTTTGTATACAGAAAAATCTGAGATACTCTAGGAATCTCAGAAAACTGAAGCGGAGCGAATCGAAACACGTCCGTAACCGACGGCTGCATAAGAGCGATTCCAGAAAGAGTGTGACTTTTAGTACCGGAAACCATGTTTTGAGAGGAAGAGCCAGAGATCGGCCCAGACGCGGCGCATTACTGTTCCAAACTTCGTCTTTACTCTGGCAAAACATGTTTTAATAGGAAAAGCCGGAGTCTGGCCCAGGAAAGGCGC
>CAKNYM010053780.1:0-15482 GCA_932195095.1 Andricus curvator | reverse complement strand
CACTGGGCCCAGTGTGACTTTTACTACGGCAAATCATGTTTTAAGAGAAAGAGCCAGAGTTTGGCCCGGACTCGGCGCACTGCTGTTCCCAACTTCGATTTTACTTTGGCTAAACATGTTTCAATAGGAAAAGCCAGAGTCTGGCCTAGCAAAGGCCAGAATTAGGTGCCAAGTACAGGCCAAAGCATTTAATCAGATCACGGTGCGACATTGACGGCCGAGGTTGGGCCGTTATTGGTATCCACTGGTGAGCCGACGACCCAGGTGGAAATTTCTGCACTACGCCGGAGTTCACCACCGGCGCAGTACTGGCCCAGTACTGGTCCCTAGTACAGATAATCGGCCATTTGCCCAGTATTGGCTAACGGCTGGCTCCACGATCGGCGCAGTACTATGCCGAGAGTATAAAAATAAAATAAAAATTTTAAATACGTTTAAAAATATGGTTCATGTGTTCTAAAATGTCTAAGATTTTATGTCAATCTTAAACGTTGTAAAATGGTATAAAACACCTAAAAACCAAACCTTACATGAAAGTTAAAAAAAATTTGTTATTAAAAAAGAGTCAAAATTCACGATCAAATTTCTAAGTTCCGTCGTTAAAAATTTTAAATGTGCATAAAAAATTACATTTCCTGTCATTGTAGAAAGTTGTAAAGTAATCTAAAACGCGAAAAAACGAAATATTACACAAAGATAAATTGTAATAGATACAAATTATTTATTTAAGAATTATTTTATTGATATTCCTGTTAATAGTTCGTATATTTTACATTGACATAACGTCGTATAATAATAAATATTAAATTCGATGAAGAGAGTTTAAAATTTGGTGTTTTAACTTTTTTGAGCTGTAGCTTATGAGGATGGCTTTTTCATCGAGTTTCAACTCGTAGGTTTAGCGCAATGGTTAAGACTCCCGACTGCTAGGTTATAGATTTAGGTATAGATGTAGGTTCGATACCCCGTTGCGTTAGAAATTTTATTTGTAACATAATATTTAAAAATGTAATATATGTATTCACTCTACACCAGGACCCATTAATATTCAAAGGCAAGATACTCACAATCAATTAATATTTATTTTTTAAATACCTTTTTTGTCATATCGTTAGAGCATAGCAGTAGTGGGTGCTAAAATTAAACAAAATGTTTGAACGAAATTTCAATTTTTGAAATGATAACAAATATTCGGACGATATGCAGTCGTATATAGATGCGTCCTGAAAACTATTAAATGATTTTTTATTATTTTTTAAATTAACTCCGGTGATGGCGGCCAGAGTTTGGGCCAGAATTGGCCGCCAAGTGCATACTGGAGTTATCATTCCAGCAATGGCACGATATTGGCAGCCGAGATCGGGCCGATATCGGTACCCATTGCTGAGCCGATAATGGCAGCCAGTAACGCATAAGTGATGGCGGCCAGAGTCTGGGCCAGAATTGGCCGCCAAGTGCATACCATAGTTATCATTCCAGCAACGGTACGATATTGGCAGCCGATCTTCGGCAATATTTTTGCCGATACTGGGCCAGTGCTGGGCCGTATCTAACTTCGCACTTGGGACATTGAAAAAAAAATTCCTTCGACAAATGCCTGAACAATGCATTTGTTTATTAAATTTGTTTGAAAGAACGCATTCATTTATTAAATTTGTTTTGAAAAATCATGAAATTATGAAATTCTTGTCATTCTAAAAATCGTTCAAATTTTAATTTTAAGCACTGATACTTGTCAATAATTTCAAGGCACATCTTCTTTTTCTCACGCACAAATTTATTTATAGGTTTTGTAGTTTTTGACTTAATTGATAAAAAGTAGATATTCAAAAAAAAATTCAATCTTTTTTCACTTCAACGCGCGCTCACTTCGAGCCATTTTTCAGAATATTCTGAATTTATTGATACTAAATTGCGTGTTGAAGTCTTCTGAAACTATATAGAAAAGAAAAACCTATATATTTCAATAAACAAAAAAGTTGTTAATTTTCTTATGAGACTTTTAAAAAATCATGATTTTCAACCTTCAAGCGCTTTATTTATCGAGCAAATTTTAAGCAGCGGAAAACTTCCAGTAAGAAAGTTGTTGATTCAGGTTCAAAGAAGTTTTCTGGGAACGCTTAGCTCGATTGGATTATTGGTTAAAAAATTATGAATGTTTTAAATTGCAAGCGGCAAGCTTGACCTTTATATCATCCGCTGCCGCATTTTCGTATATAAAACTTTTCAAAAAAAAACGTCGTTGAACCCTGATCAACGTCTTTCTTATTGAAATTTTGTTGTTGTTTTAAATTCGCTCGATAAACTAAGTGCCTGAAGGTTCATATTCATGATTTTTGCACAGTCTCAACAAAAAAATTACCAACTTTTTTGTTTATTAAAATATTTGCGTTTTTATTTATTATACAGTTTCAGATGACTTAAACACGTAATTTAGTATTCAATAAAGTTGATAAATTCTGGAGATTGGCTAGGTTAGCGCGAGTTGAAGGGGAAACAGATTGAAATTTTTTGTTTTGGAAAAATCTACTTTTTCCCAATTACTTCAATAACAAAAAAACCTATAAATTTTTGCAAGAGGAAGATAATATGCCCCTTGAAATTCTTTATGAGTATCAGTGTTTAAAACTTAAATTAGAACGATTTGTATTGTGGACTTTTAGGACAATGCCTTTCGGGCTGAATCCACGCGTATCCTCTTTTGATCGCCAAAGGTTCAATTTGAACTTCTCGTGATTGTATTTCTCCTACTCTCTAAATCTGATCGCAGTTAAAAGTGACTGATTCATGGATACATAAAATGTGTCAGTAACTTATTATAATGATTTTCATAACTAAATCTATAAATAAATATTCACTTCACCTACTTTGCTTTACAAAAAATATATTCTTTCTCACCAAACTTATAACATGTTTATTGTTTCTCAAGATTCAAGATATGATTTTGTTTTTAATGTTGTGAACGATTTACTTACGAGCAAACATTATGAAATAATTAGTAATTGATTCTTAATTAATAACCATTAAAAAATATTTTTTAAACATCTTTTAATATTTCAATATTTATTTCTTTTTAATTTAAATTGGATTTTAAAATCAAGAAATTTATTTCAATTGTACTAACAACAAGAATAAAATCAGTAAAATTTATGAAAAGCAATAAGTGAGGCCCCTTCTTGAATCATGAAGGTCAAGTGAATGATCTGTCTCACTCCAGGTACTTATTGCAGTAGCAGTAATTAGGTCATAAAATTGGAAAATTTTTAAAGGGCTTAAGCTTCTTATAGTCCAGACGCCAACCCCATTTCCGTCGGATCGACGAGGTCCATTCCATTTTTTTCTTGATTCTTATGTAAAATGATCTCCAGAATCCAAAACTGTGTAGCAGAACTCTGGAAAATGTCCCGTTCTCGAGATATTCGCAATTAATTATTTTTTTATAAACGTTACATTAAACATTTAAAATTTGCAATTTTGGTAATCTTTTTTTCTTCTCTTGTTAGATAAGCTCATGAGAAACTATAGTTGTACTGGCATTTTTTCGCTCTGACGAATATTTAATGCACAAAATCAATTAACGTGTAAAATAAGTGACAACAAATACTTTTATCAATAACCAAAAAAGTATTTAATGAATGAGAAAAAGTAACACTGTTTTGAAAGTAATAACTGAAATACACAATTTTGTAATTAATACTGTTTTTTAAAGTTAATAACTTGCAAGATAACAGAGGTTTTGTTATAAGTAATTTTAGCGCGTTACAAGAAATAGTCATTTTGCATTGAGCGAATTTGTGTTAGAGAAAAAATTCATACGAAAAACTATACTTACCTACTTGATAAATACAAATATATCTGAAATTATCAATAAATTGTTTAATTTTATGCAAATTGGGATGATTGTTTAAATTGCTCGCTTTGCATTGATGTAACTCTTTCGGAAAAAGTAATAAAGGTGTCAAAATTGGTGTACTTATTGTTTGAAGTTGTACTAAAAATATGGTATGCGTAAAAATTTCAAAATTTAAATAGATGGACCAGTACAATTGTTTAAATGTTGAGCGACTATCTCTGCTTCTGCGCGTGATAGACGGGAAAAAATCTGAAAATTTTAGGAAATTACTACGAATGCAGTCATACCAATAAAATTTTTGTTTTTTTATTCGTTGAAGAGTTATTAATATCTATTTTTTTGAAAAGGACGACAATAGACTTGAATCTGATACTCAAGGGCGTCGATACGGTGCAAAGGTTAGGGGCAGACTGAAGTTCTATACGCATAACCCTTGCACAGTGTCTTCGCCTTTGGATCTCCAGCGTGCCTGCCATGTGCGCGCTGACCGCCTGCTGCCAAGTTTACTGCATTACTAATAGGTCTATTGTCATCCTCCCCAAAAAAATACATTTTAATAACTCTTCAAAGAATAAAAAAAAAAAAAAAAAAAAAAATTGATTAGCAGTTTGAACTCGAAAGTTCATTGCCTCACTACCCGATTCGGGTAGTGTTTCTAGGTGGATATTTACTACCAATGTGGGCCCACCACATCCACGACGCGACGGGCCAACAGCAACGCAGTATTTCCTGAACGGTCACCCATCCAAGTACTAACCGCGCCCAACAATGCTTAACTTCAGCGATCTTACGAGAACTGGTGTTTCCAGAGTGGTATCGCCGTTGGCGATATTATTCTTCAAAGAATAAAACAACAATAAATTAATTGGTATGACTGAATTCGTAGTAATTTCTGAAATTTTTTTAGATTTTTTCCCGTCTTTCTATCAAACGCAAAGAAGCAGAGATGGGCGCTCAAAATTTAAACAATTGTACAGGTCCATATATTTAAATTTTGAAATTTTTGCGCATACCATATTTTTAGTACAACTTCAAAGAATAAGTATACCAATTTTGACACCTTTATGTCTTTTTCAGAAAGAGTTACATCAATTCAAAGTGAAGAAATTAAATAATCATCCCAATTTGTATAAATTTAAACAATTTATTGATCATTTTAGATATACTTGTACACTGAGAAACCCTTGTTTGTATTTCTTGTTAAAAATCACACTAGATTTTACTATCTGAACTTTGCAATGAGGGGCAAAAAGCAAATTTTAATAATATTTACTAACCTCAATAGTAACTCGTAGCTACTTAAAGAATTATAAAATATATTGGAATAAAAGTTAAAACTATTGCATTTATTGTAAAAGACATTTGAAGTATTTATTAACCTCTGTAGTAAAACTGCAAGTCTGCACTACTGCCATTTACTAATTTTGATAGGAGAAAATAGTAAATTTGTTGGATTAATATCTGTAGAAGATAACAGTATTTACAAAGTACTGTAGTAAAATGATGCGCAGGGAACGTGCGCACCGAATTACTAACTGGTTAGCAAAATATGCTACAGTGAGAATAGTAAAAAATATAAACACGTGTTGCTAACTTTCACACAAGCCTACCTACACACATATTCTACATTTAACGCATAATTCACATTTATTTAAATTAAGAATTGACAACATTAGAAATTACATATATGTATATATTCTTAAAAGATAGTATTATATTATAAAGCTGAAACAGAAAAATCGGGTTAGAAGAAAACGAAGCTGGCGGGAATCGAACACGCGTCTCCGGGACAGCAGTCGGGCGGTGATCCATCTACCTATAAGACATTTTGAGACTCAGAATGAAAACTTCCATATGACCTAAATGATAGAAAGTTTATTGGTTCTAATTCATTTAATCCTTAATTGATTAATATTGATGATATTTTTATAATTTTAAACAACAAAATTTTTAATGTAATTAAAATAAGTAAATATTTTTTTATAAATTACGTTTTTTTGCGGATTTTGAATTGAAACATAAATTAAATGTCATTTTCGCTACCTAAAAATAATTCTAAATTGTAAATCTTCAAAATTAAATTATTTTAAATATAAATGAAATGTAGGTAGAATATTTATTATAAATTTAACTATTTTTATAACAAAAAACACAATTAGAAGTAAATTTAAAGCATATATTTATATTTCAGGAATACAACATTTTGAAAATTCTTTACGCCACAGTAAAATCTTAACCTCCAATCCGTTGATCGGCGATCGACGCACGTCGGATGCACTCGGCTGCGCTCGGTCCAAGGCTCGATACCGTCTGCTAAATCAGTTAGTAATATTTGGGACCAATTTTAATAATTGGTATTAACCTTTGTTACAAAAAGTAGAAAATGTCCATAATACACATCGTGTTCCTACAGACAATAGTAATTTCTTCTACATATTTAGTATATTCTGTTATTTAAAATACTTATTACTTTTATTCTTTTTGTACAATTTATTAATTTCTCTACTAATTTTTCCTACATCGGATTTTACTACAGAAAATAGTAAGGCTTGCTATTACCAAATAGGAAATCTTCTTATAAAAATAGTATAACTTATTATTTATGTATTAAAATGTCGAAATTTAAGCATTTTGCCCCCATTTGCTATCCGTTTTAGTAATTTTTCTAACCTAAAGTTTCTCAGTGTATTCGTCAACTAGGAAAGTATAGTTTCTTGCAGGAATTTTTTCTCTAACACTAATTTGCTCAATGAAAAATGACTATTTGTTGTAACGCGATGAAATGACTTATAACAAAAGCTCTGTTATCTTGCAAATTATTAACTTTAGAGGAACAGTGTTCATTACAAAAATGTGTATTTCAGTTGGTACTTTCATAACAGTGTTACTTTTTTTTCATTCATTAAATACTTTTTTGGGTATTGACAAAAGTATTTTTTGTCACTTATTTTACACGTTAATTGATTTTGTGCATTAAATATTCGTCGGAGCGAAAAAATGCCAGAACAACTATTGTTTCTCATGAGCTTATCTAACAGGAGAAGGAAACAAAATTTCAAAAATTGCTAATTTTAAATGTTTAATGTAACGTTTATAAAAAAATAATTAATTGCGAATATCTCGAGAACGGCACATTCGCCAGATTTCTGCTACACAGTTTTGGATTCTGGAGATCATTTTACATAAGAATAAAAAAAAATCGAATGGATCTCGCCGATCCGACGGAAATGGGGTTGGCGTCTGGAATATTAACCCAAACTTGTAAGCTGTTTATAGCCAATAATACTTACTGTTTTTCCCCAAACATATTTCCCAGAACTTGGCAATTTAGTGTAAGCATCTGGTACTTTTTACCATATTAAGTAGGTTATGGGGCGTGCATAAATTACGTAGCCTTTTAGGTTTGTTTTAGGGGGGGGGGGGATTCTTCTATGCTGTCTTGCATGGGGGGGGGGGGGGTACGTGGTCAAAATTATTTTTTACGTAAGATATTTTCACGTCTGTGAATAAAAAAAAATAAAAGTTTAGCAATTTAGTAGAAAATTTAAATATTTAGTCGAAAGATGAACTTCTTTATTCGATATTCATTTTGCTAGTTGATTTATCTGTTTTGGTGGAAATTCAAGTACTTGCTTGAAAATTAGTTTTTCCTTTGCAGAAAGTTAATCCTCTTGGTTCAAAATTCAATTATTTTGTTACAAAGGAAGTGTCTGCGCGTACCGAAAAATTCCAGCTATACGTACCGAACTTTCGGTACAAATAGCCCCTTTTCAGCTCCCCCTACTCGTATCGAAAAAATCTTGCTACTTGTACCGAATATTCGGTACACGTAGCCAAGGCCTAACAATTTTTATTCAAATCTCCTGTTCTAAATATAAAATTAAAACCTTTTTAGTTAAAATATCAACTATGACATTTTCGCTAAAATTCATCTTTTTGGATGACATTTTTTTGTTTATCAACTGAAAAATCTTCTTGTGTTGAGGATTCAAGTACTGTGTTGAAAATTCATCTTTTTGGTTCAAATACACTGTTCTAAATTTAAAACAAAATTTTTTTTCGGTGAAATATCAACTATTACATTTTTTTGTTGCAAATTCATCTTTTTGTTTGAGAATGAATTTTTTTTATCTGGAAATTTAACTATTCCATTTTTACTAGAAAACTGATTCCAATATCTTTATGATTAGTTGAATACAATCATTTTACAATTTTTTTATTCATTATTATAATTTTAATAACAATATTATCTTTTCATAGTAAATGAAAAATTTTTATATAAACTAAAAATTACTCAAATATAAAATATTAAAAATTCAGTTTCCTCATGAGATTAAATAGTAATCATTGATGTTTAACTATAAATAGCCTCACAGAGTTAAAAACAAAAACAGAAAATTAATTATATTGTGATTATGTTGTTTGTGCTCGTATAAATATGCATAAAAGAAAAAATTTTCAAAAAATGACTGTATAAAAATCCACGATTTTGAGTGTTCTTTTCCAGTAACCTGAAACTAAATTAAAAGTTTTGAATAGAAATAAAAAAAAATTACCCACCATATGAGAATTTTTTTTAAATTTGAAAATTGGAAAAAACCCATTATTTTCGTGTGCGATCGGAGCAAACATTCCGACTTCATTTTAGATACAGCAGCATATCTAAAATGGAGTGTATCTTAAATAGAGTCGGAGTGTTTGCTCAGATCGCACAAGAAAATAATGTTTTTTAATTTTCAAATTTTTGAAAAATTCCCATATGATGGGTAATTTGTATTGGTTTCTATTCAACACTTTTAATTTAGTTTCAGGTTACTCCAAAAAAACACTCAAAATCATGGATTTTTATACAGTCATTTTGTGGACAAATTGTTCTTTTTTTCGCATTTATACGAGCACTCACAACATAATCACAACACAATTATTTTGTTGTTGTTTTTAACTCCGTGAATCTATTTCTACTTAAACATCAATGCTTGCTATTTAATATCATGAGGAAACTAGTTATGTTTCGAAACGTCATAATTTTCAATACCTTTAAACCTATACAATAAAAAAACAATTGTCAGCTACTTCTTGTAATTTTTTTACCTACCATGCACAGTGGTCAAAATTAGGAATTTACTGTTTGAAATTGGCTAGAATCTACAATTCTTAACCGATTACGATGTTTTTTTTATAAATGCTCAGCATTAAATACACAATAGTGTCTATACATTATTTTCTTAACTTTATCCTTATGTTATTTATTGTGTAAATAAATAAACTAGCAAAATGAGATTTTTTTAGAGTATTAGTTTTGATCGTCGAGGAAAAAACTTGAATAAAGTTTCTGTGCATCAGAATCAATGCAGATGCACTATAGGATCATAAATAATTAGTTTATGAATTAAGATAATTGCTATAAATAGATTATATTAAAAAATACTTGGACGGAGAGCTCAAAAGCACAACAAAATTGTTAACTAAACCAAATACTGACAATTAATATTGTTATAAACATTTTAATAAACAAATAATACATTAAAAAAATTTTCTTAGCTTTATATTTTTCTCATCAAGCCAGTTGCAAATATGTTTTAAATTAATTAATAATCATACACATTTACAGTACCAGCCAGAATTGTGAGTACACTAAAAAAAATCATTATAAAAATATGGCTCTTTTTTAGTAGTTATCTCAGCAAGAAATTAAGTTAGAAAGATTTTTAAAAAATGTTAAAGGCTTATTAAATGTCGCGTCGAATGAGCCCTACTTAAAGTATTTCGGTTAAACAGGGATCGAGATAGCATGTGAGAAAGACCGACCTACTCTCCGTTTTTGATCAATGTTCGATTCTCAACTTACACTTTCTGCATGCTTAATTTATCGGTGAGATAATCGCGAAAAAAGAGAGGCATGTATATATAACGATTTTTTTAGTGGACTGGCAATTCTGGCTGGTACTATATAAATATTAAATATCTCTTGTTGTTAATAACACAAATTATAAACAAATTCCGAAACTAGTCCCTTTCACGTATACGAACATTCTTTTTTCTACTGAGCAATAGTCCAGACAACTGAATACAAATATTCCATCAAGGAAATGTGTAATTGACTCTTAGTTGTTATTGTTACTAACAAATTATTAAATAAATATTCTATTCTAACTGTTTTAATGTTTTTTCCCTAATGTGAATTTAAGATTCATTATAGAGTAAATTTAACAATAGATTAATTCAAATTGCAAAAAATCTATTGGTCATAAGTAGTTATTCATATACAAATACACGCGAACTGGGATTTCAGGAAACTTGATTTGAGCGTTCCGAAAACTGATGCCGCGCGGCGGTTACCGATAGAGCAGTCGGGGAGGGGGGCGCGTGCTCAGTGATGCGTGACAAAGAAGTAGCATAGCGATAAAGCGCTGTACCCTAACGGGCTAACTGGATATCTGCATCACGTTGCGTCAGTTCACTCTCAGTGTACATACGGCCCAGATATTTATGTTCGGAGAGCCTGGCTTTGAGCCGAAGGTCATAACCAAAACCGTGCACAAATTCAAGTTCGAGTGTACTTAAAGTGACTAGTTTATGAATTTTCTCATAATTTATGTTATTAAAAATAAGAAGGATATAATGCTGATAATATTCTGTGATTATCAATCACTTTAAAACACATTTTCAATTGATTTTTATTGAGTAAGCGATACACTTTCTTAACAGAATATTACAATTCAGTTGTCTAGAATATACTTAGTAGAAAAAAAAGAGTTTTTTCTATGTGAAATGACAAATTTTGGAACTGGTTTATAACTTTTCTCAATAGCAATAAGAAATATTTGATATTTATAAAAGTGTGTGGAAATTAATCAACTCAAAACATATTTTAAATTTTTGTTTGAGAAAAAAAATCTTAGCATATACAAAAAATCACATCGTGGGTGTGGTGAGCCCACACTTGTAGTTATTTATAACTACAAGAAAAACCTAGAAACACTACCCGAATCGGGTAGTGTCACGCCTACCCTGAAAGGGAAATGGTTTAATGGCATATATATAAAATGAATATGTATTTAAGCATTTGTTAATAATAATAACAATTAAGAGTCAATTCAACATTTTTTTGATGGAATATTTTTATTCAGTTGTCTGGGATATTGTTTAGTACAAAAAACAATTATTGTATATGTGAGAGCGCCTCATTTCGGAATTTCTTTATGATTTTCATTATTAAAAATACGTAATATTTGGTAATAATTTTTATGAGTATTATTTCTTTAACCCTTTCAGGGGCAGGTGCCACTATAGTGGCACCCTAGTTTTCCTCGGTTTTTTCTTTATAGCTTGAATAATTTAAGCTCTAGATGGCTCTAATCTTTTGTCATTGAATAAGGGATGCATAGAGAACAGGTTTCTTGGCTCAAAATTTAGAGGATCACTATATATAATTAGTTATAAACAATTAACAACAACAAAATGTAGAGATTTTCAATTAAATTCGGCTATGAGCTTATTTTACAACAAAATTTACTGATATTTGGTATACCGGGGTTTTCAAGGTCGCTGATTACGAATCCAGTGTCAGATTTAAAAAATTCAAAATGGCGGATCCAATATGGCGACCTTATCGTAAGAAAAATTCACAAAATTCAATTATTTCAGTTGGTATTACTTATATAGGGGTTTTTGAGGTCGCTGAATACGAATCCAGTTTTGGATTTCAGACATTCAAAATGGCGGATCCAATATGGCGGCCTAATCGTAAGAAAAATTCACAAAATTCAATTATTTCAGCTGGTATTACTTATATAGGGGTTTTTGAGGTCGCTGAATACAAATCCAGTTTTGGATTTCAGAAATTCAAAATGGCGGGTCCAATATGGCGGCCATTTTGAATTTTGAAAATCTGACTCCAGATTCGTAATCAGCGACCACAAAAACCCTTATGTATAAAATTTTTATATTTATAGGCTAATTTTTGAAAATTACGTCCGCCATTTTGAATCCGACAATTTGAATTTTGAAAATCTGACTTCATATTCGTAATCAGCGACCCTTAGAACCCTTGTATACACTATTAGGTTTGAGATAGGTGCAGCAGAAAAATGTGCCCCTGAAAGGGTTAAAGTACTTGAGCACTTTTAGTGAACAATTTTTTTATGCCGTTGAGCTCCTCATCAAAGTACTTGTTAATTTAATCTATTTTCATCAATTACCTCCAATCCTAAACTAATTATTTATGTTCCTTAAGTGTACCTGCATTCATTCTGATGCCCATAAACTTTATTCAAGTTTTTTCCTCGCCGATCAAAACTAATACTCTAAAAAAATCTCATTTTGCTAGTTTATTTATTTACAGAATAAATAACATAAGGATAAAGTTAAGAAAATAATGTATAGACACTATTGTGTATTTAATGCTGAGCATTTTTAAAAAACATCGAAATCGGTTAAGAATTGTAAGTTCTGGCCGATTTTTAACAGTAAATTCCTAATTTGAACCACTGTGCGAGGTAGTTAAAACAAAATTATAAGGATTAGCTGATCCTTTTTCCTCATCGCAGGCAAAAACTCAAGGCAGTAAGAGAAATTTTATATAGTTTCCTGAAAGACTTTCTCAATGGAAAAAAAAATTATGGGAAGTTATTGAAACTTTGCAGATATCTTGTACACATGTGAATCAATAGAGGGGTTCAAAAATTCAACTTTAGATTTTTGATGATCAACACCCCCCCCCCCCAATTTGTTAAACTTACAAAAAAAGAAATTACCTATTTTTTCAAATCAGTCAACATTAAACCGTGCCCCCAATAACTATTAATTTTGACGTTCCCAAACCCCTTGTATTGTGCCCGTAAAATTCCTCAACAAATTCAAACTATTAGTTTTATGTAAAACTCATGCTAAGGGCGGTATTTTTTTTATTTTTCCTAAATTTGTTATTGATATTCAATAAGTCACAAGTTTCTAAGGATTTTTAAACTAATTTTTAATTTTTAAAATAATTAGGATTTGTTTAAACAACTTTTTTTGCTGCCTGTATAAACCGTGAAAAATTATTATTTTTTAGGGTAAACGATACAGTTGATGAATTTCGAGAATAATATTTCTAACTTAACATATTTGGCAATTACTTGAACGACTTTCATTTGTGTTAACAATTTTTCCCCTGTCAATCGAAAAAAGTATTTTTTTCTGGAGTTGATGAAACAATTAACGAATTTTAAAAGTAACATTTTTTGTTTAGGATATTTGGCAAATGTTTAACAATTTGTCATTCTGTAAATCGTGAAAAGTTATTATTTTCTGAAATTAATGTCGCAGGCAATGCATGTTAAGAGTGTATGTATTTAATCTCTCCCTTTTACGGGTTTGAGGGCCTCCGCTCCCTGTACATATGTTTACATTTCATCCTTTATCTAACTTAACCGCTGCTTATATTCTAATGTTTCGCCTTACTTAAAATAACAATAATATTAATACTATTGATTCTTAAACTTCTAAAAATGAGCGATCTTTCAGGGCTTCCGTTTTCTCTTACCATCAAATACGTTATCACCGATTTAAAATTTTTGATAGTTACTTTCCTTTAAACAGGATTACCCGTTTGGCTCTGGCCTGTTCCCTTGCTTTCTCTTATTTCTTCCGGCTTTTTCATCCACGTCACTCCCTGTCCATTACCATCCAAAATCCATCTCACACACTCATCCACACTCAACTGTCCATTTCCTCTCCTGTACACCTCTCTAACACATGTGCCCATGACTCCAATTCGTATCCACATACTCTGCACAGATTGTCCTCTTCAGCCATCCAATATCTACAAGCTCTCACTCCTTCTCCCATTCTAAACCGTACCACCCTATTCCATTTGTCTTCCTTTTCCATTTTTTGCAAATATTCTGGTTCCGTCCACCCTTTGACCATCTATTGTACCTCGAATCCATAATCTTTGTCCATCTCTCTTCTCCTTGTTTTACTAATAGCTTTAACTCTATGTCCCACTCCAGTACCCCTTCTTTTAAATCACAAATTCTCCTCATTTTTTTCCTTTCTTCCTCCCATTTCGAATTTCCCAAATTGCCTCTCGTTTCCTTGTTCCGAACTTTGTCCAAGCATACTTGTGCTATTCTGCTCCCCTCTCCCCTTTTCAGCTTCTCTTCAAACCTCCAGGCTCTCTTAATTTGTCTAGTTACCATTTTTTCCCTTCCTAGTTCTTCCCTTAACATGTATCCTGGACAACTCCAACTAACCCCCATCACCCATCTCAGAAATCTCTCATGCATGCTTTCCACTTTCCTTCCATCCCCAGACCTCTACTCCATAACACAACACCGACCAAACCATCGCACAGTGTAGCCAAAAGCACTTTTTGTGGACAAAAGTCTGTCTACAACCCAATTTTCAATGGATTTTGACGTTTTTTTTAAATTACCGTGAGGCTTTCGGGTATATCGAGTCGGTGCTGGAATTTTGATTTAGCTAAACCAAAATTTGTTATTTAACAACAAAATAAACAAAATTTTTATTCTAACTTTTCAGATATACCTTTTTTTGTAAGATCTGCGAATTGACTAAAGAAAAGCTTGAATCTGTGTAATTACTATCTAGCAATAACTTTCAGTAGGTTATAGTAAGAAAAAAAATTGTTTAAAATGTTTTGAACAAATTAATGAACAAAAGCCATTTTTTGTGATTTGCAATGGTTAGTTATTTGAAATTCACAGTTTTTATATAGAATAATATAAGAGAAATGTATGCCTGATTATGATTATTTGAAAATATCTGCTGCTTGGTAGCATTATTTAAACAATTTTTATAAACAAATACACAGTTTTCGTATGTCACAAAGAATAGGCTCCATTTTTTTTTTTTGCAGAATCGACCAAAAATGTATTGTAATTCACATTTTTAACATTATTCTATGAATAGGGCCAATTTTTTTCGCGGAACCTACTAAAAATGTATTCTTAGTGACTTCTTAGCTGTAATCTTGTTTAAATTGATAAAAAATATTAATTTTTTAAACAATTTTCATAAATAAATGCACATTTTTACAATTTTTCCAAGAATAGGCTCCATTTTCTTTGCGAAATCAACTAAAAATGTATTTTCAATGACTCTTTGCTATGATACTTTGCCAACGGAAAAGAAAAGTTAATTATTTGAACAATTTTTATAAACAAATGTACATTTTGGTCACTTTTTCGTGGAGTAAGCTAGGAATGTCTTACCAATGACTCCTTGTTGCCTTGTTTCTTCAATTAACAAGATCTGTTCATAATTTAAACAATATTTGTGTAGAAATGCATAGTTTGACCATTCTTTCATAAAGAGTATTAATTTGCTTTGCGGAATCAACAATAAATGTCTTGCCAATTATTCCTTTTGGTCACATTTTTCTAATTAGGAAAAGGTGTTGATTGTTTAAACAATATTTATAACCAAATTCACAGTTTGACCATTTTTCAATGATAATTTTTTTTTGCGAAGTGAGCTAAAAAACCCAAGGTCATTACGTCTATCAATCAAAGGTGTGATGGGGTTTTAGTTATAGTATTATCAAATTATGTTTTTTATTGGAAATCGTATTTCGACAACAACCGAAGATGCTAATAATTTATTCCATAAATATCATGAGGGT
>CAKNYM010053779.1:51994-64141 GCA_932195095.1 Andricus curvator | reverse complement strand
TAATCTAAAAAAGATTTTTTTTAATGGAATATAAATAATATTCATTTTAAACAAATTAATTTTTAAGCAAAAAAAAAAAAGAATTTTAAACAAAATCGTTAACGTGTCAACCATTTTCGCACAGGAAGAATAATACTCTATCAACAAAAAAGAATTTCCAACAAAATACATTAATTTTAAATTAAAAATTTTTTTTTTAATTTTAAAAAATTATTTTTACTGCAAATGTAATTATTCCATTTTTGGTTGAAACTTTATATTTTTTAGTTGAAAATTCAACTATGTGGTTGAAAATTCATGTATTTTGTTGAAAATTCGTCTTTTTTGGAAGAATATTATTTTTTTCTGTTGAAAATTCATTTCTTTGGTTAAAAAATCATTTCTTTGGCTGCAAATTGAACTATTGTGTCGATATAATTTTATTTTTGTGTGAAATAATTTTTTTTTTAAGAATAATTTAACTATTACATTTTTGGTTAAAAATTAATTTTTAAAAAATAAAGATTCGTCTTCTTGATTGAAAATGATTTGATTGAAAATTCATCTTTTTGGTTGCAAATTTAACCCTCTGGGCACCAGCTGGGTGTGTACACACCCAGTGCGCTTCTAAAAGTGAATTTTCTGAAAAGGGAAGCGTCGAGGTGGCGGAGCAAATATGCTGTAAATTAGGGGAAAACTGTAGGCTATTCGAAGGGCATAGGGCCCTCCTTTGTTTTTGCCTGGTTTTCGTACAGGACGGTCGCAAAGTCGGTATAGGGTGGCTACGCACCCAGGGTGTGCTTGATAAGTTGAAAAGTGAATAAAAAAATTTTAGTGAATTTTTCCATTGAATATTGCTTATTCAGCTTATTTAAAAGTGTTTTAGTGAAAAAAAAAATATTGATTGGAAAATAAGAGTCCAGGCTACTTTGGCACAGGTACGAAAACAATGACTCTATTACTGTTAGCTAAAACGTTCTAAAATACAATAAATATATTATATTATGAAATAAAAAGTGTATTAACAATTTCCTATTCTTTCAATAGCAATAATGGCAGACAGAGATGAAGCTGAAGTTGTAAGACTTCTACAGGAAGAAGTATTAGTAGATTGGGAAGGAGCAACGTCATCTAGGCGTAGATGGGTGCGTTGACTGCCTTTTTTTCTGACTGAAAAAATTCTCTGCTCATTGCTCACGAAGTTCTTTATAAAATGAGCCCAGCATGAAGCCAATTTTTCTATTTTTTAATTAGATATTGTAGAAATCGTATAAATTTCAATGTTTTCTTTAATGTTCAATAACTTTCGAAATAAGCAACATTTTTCAATGTTCTTGGGCTCATTTTGATGCTATTTTTTCACCGTAATACAACAGTTTATTGAATATAAAGCGTAAACAATTTCTTATCGAATAGCAAGAACTTGAAGTTGTAACAAAAAAGTTGAAAAATGTGAAAACACTTTATCTGTAGGCAAATCAGAATTACAATAAAATAAATATACATTTTGAGGAAATTACATAGAAACTTTATGATCTGCAATTTTTTCAACTTTTTGTTATATATTTGCTATAATACATTATTTATATTACTTTTCTGCCTCGACCTTTCTAATACTGTGCACAATTTTACAGGACGCTCTCGTGGTAGGCCTAGCTTACGTGCCCGAACTTGTGTCCCAATTTGCAAGCAACACCGTCGCGCAGTGTGCATAAATTGCTCAGATGAGTAATTAGGATAAATTTTTAGTATTTTTTATTATTAATTTTTGTATAATTTACTTTATAAGATGTATACCCTCAACTTTACTCAATTTTATACCAACAAATGCAAAAGACTTTCAGAAATAAGCATTTATCACATTTTTTTACCATCTTTGTTTATTTAAACAATTGTTAGTGAACAATAATTTTTTTTTGCATTTGGGTTAGATAGCTGACACTTTAAGCTTTAATTTACACTCATCGTTTGTTGAAAAAGAGCAATTAAAAAAAAACTAACAGCCAAAAATGTAAGTATTCAGATTTGGCAAAAAGTGCACCATCACTTGGTGAGATAAATATATTTTTTTTTTTAAATAGAAAAACTACTTAAACAGTTTTATAGGGCAAAGTCTACAGATTATTAAACCCACTGATTTTTTTCAATTACATAAAAAACAAAAGAAATAACATTAAAAAACCGAAAAAAGTCATTTTTGCAATTTTTTCGAATTTTTGTTTACATTTGTTTGCACAAAATTTAAACAAATAAAGATATCGTTTTGGAATTGGTCTAATATTCTTCTAGACATTCTTCCGATTTCATTTCACTCCTTTTTATATAAAAAAATGCACTTTAAACATATTTAAAAGATGATTGAATTTCGTGGGTGCCTGCGCACCCAGCTGTTACGGAAGAGGTCTCCAGAAAATGCTGGTCTTCAGAGGGTTAAATATTTTGTTGAAACTTTGTTTTTTTTTTTTTTTATTGAAAATCATCTTTTTTACTGAAAATGTAACAATTCCATTTTTGGTTAAAAATTTATCTTTTATAGTTGAAAATTCAACTATGTGGTTGAAAATTCATGTATTTTGTTGAAAATTCGTCTTTTTGGAAGAATATTATTCTTTTCTGTTGAAAATTCATTTCTTTGGTTGCAAATTAAACTATTTTGTTGATATAATTTTATTTTGATGTAAAATAATTTTTTTTAAATAATAATGTAACTGTTACATTATTGGTTGAAAATTAATTTTTTTTAAATAAAGATTCGTCTTCTTGATTGAAAATGATTTGATTGAAAATTCATCTTTTTGGTTGAAAATTTAAATATTTTGTTGAAACTTTGTTTTTTTTTTTTAATTTAAGAATTGAACCTTTTTGTTGAAAATTCGCCTTTTTTGGAAGAATATTATTCTTTTCTGTTGAAAATTCATTTCTTTGGTTAAAAATTCATTTCTTTGGATGCAAATTGAACTATTTTGTTGATATAATTTTATTTTTATGTAAAATAATTTTTTTTTAAATAATAATGTAACTGTTACATTTTTGGTTGAAAGTTAATTTTTTTTAAATAAAAATTCGTCTTCTTGATTGAAAATGATTTGACTGCAAATTCATCTTTTTGGTTGAAAATTTAAATATTTTGTTGAAACTTTTTTTTTTTTTATTTAAAAATTGAACCATTTTGTTGGAAATTCGTTGTTTTTTGTTTGAAAATTATCTTTTTTAAATTGAAATTTCTTCTTTTTGGTAGTAAATTATTTCTTTGAAAATTTAAATATTTTGTTGAAACTTCGTTTTTTTATTGAAAATAATTTTTTTACTGAAAATGTAACAATTCCATTTTTGGTTAAAAATTTATCTATTATAGTTAAAAATTTAAGTATGTGGTTGAAAATTCATGTATTTTGTTGAAAATTCGTCTTTTTGGAAGAATATTAATTTTTGTTGTTGCAAATTCATTTCTTTCGTTGAAAATTGAACTATTTTGTCGAAAATTCCATTTTTTATCTGAAAATGTAACTATTCCATTTTTGGGTTAAATATTTATTATTTTGGTTGATAATTTACCTATTTTGTTGAAAATTTCTTTTTGAACTGAAAATTTGACTGTTCCATTTTTTTGGTAATCATTTATCTTTTTAAGTTGAAAATTCGTTTTTCTTTTGTTTGAAAATTAATTTTTTTAAATTAAAAATTCCTGTTTTTGGTAGAATATTATTGGTTTGAAAATTGAATTATTTGCTTGAGAATTCATCTATTCGGTTGAAAATTTAAATAATTTGTCGAAAACTTCATTTTTTTTGGGTTAATGATTATTTTTTACTGCAAATGTAACTATTCCATTTTTGTTGAAACTTTATCTTTTTTAGTTGAAAATTCAACTATGTGGTTGAAAATTCATGTATTTTGTTGAAAATTCGTCTTTTTTGGAAGAATATTATTCTTTTCTGTTGAAAATTCATTTCTTTGGTTGCAAATTGAACTATTTTGTCGAAAATTCCATTTTTTATCTAAATATGTGACTATACCATTTTTGGTAAGAAATTGAACCATTTTGTTGAAAATTCGTTGTTTTTTGTTTGAAAATTAATTTTTTTAATTTGAAATTTCGTCTTTTTGGTAGTAAATCATTTCTTTGAAAATTCTTCTTTTTGATTGAAAATTTTAATATTTTGTTGAAACTTCGTTTTTTTATTGAAAATCATTTTTTTACTGAAAATGTAACAATTCCATTTTTGGTTACAAACTTATCTTTTTTAGTTGAAAATTCAACAGGTGTGGTTGAAAATTCATACATAAAAATTTTGAAATTTTTATGAATAATAATTTTCTACCAAAAAGACGAAATTTCAACTAAAAAAAAATTTCAATAAAAAAAAAAACAAATTTTCAAAAAAATAACTAAATTTTTAATCACAAATGCATTTTCAGTAGAAAAGTCAATTTTAACCGTAAAGAACGAAGTTTTAACAAAATATTTAAATTTGTATCCAAACAGATGAATTTTCAATCAAAAAGGCGAATTTTCAACCAAAGTATTTTCAAACAAAAAAAACGAATTTTTAGTTTGAAAAAATAAATTTTTGACCACAAGTGACATCGTTACAAGAAAACAAATTTTCTACCAAAAAGGCGGATTTTCAACTGAAAAAAAAAATTTTTAACTGAAAATTCTAGTTTATACTTAAGTTTGCAGTTGAAAAAATTAATTTCTAACCCCCTCCCAAAAAAAAAACTAATTTTCAACCATAGAAATTAATTTTTAATTAAAGTAGATTAATTTTTAAATAAGAACAATAATTTTCTATGAAAGGAGATGAATTTTCAATTGAAAAAATAAATTTTCAAGAAAAAAAAACTTTTCAACAAAATTGTTAAATTTTCAACTTTAGAAATGAATTTTAATCTAAAACAATAAATATTTAACCAAAAATGGAATAGTTTAATTTTCGGATAGAAAATGGAATTTTCAACAAAATAGTTCAATTTTCAACGAAAGAAATTAATTTTCAACACAAAAAGATTAATTTTCAACCAAAAATGGAAAACAGTTAAATATTCAGACCAAAAAACAAATTTTGAAGAAAATTGTTAAATTATCAACCAAAATAATAAATATTTAACGCAAAAATGGAATAGTTACATTTTCAGATAAAAAATTGAATTTTCGACAAAATAGTTCAATTTTCAAAGAAGGAAATAAATTTTCAACAAAAAAGAATAAAATTTTTCCAAAAAGACGAATTTTCAACAAAATATATGAATTTTCAACCACACCTGTTGAATTTTTAACTAAAAAAGATAATTTTTTAACCAAAAATGGAATTGCTACATTTTCAGTAAAAAAAGTGATTTTTAATAAAAAAAAACGATGTTTCAACAAAATATTTAAATTTTTCAACCAAGAAGAAGAATTTTCAAAGAAATAATTTACTACCAAAAAATAGAAATTTCAACTCAAAAAAGTTAATTTTCAAAGAAAAAACAACGAATTTTCAACAAAATGGTTTAATTTTTAACCAAAAATGGTATAGTTACATTTTTAGATAAAAAATGGAATTTTCGACAAAATAGTTCAATTTTCAACGAAAGAAATGAACTTTCAACCGAAAATAATAATATTCTTCCAAAAAGACGAATTTTCAACAAAATACATGAATTTTCAACCACATATTGGAATTTTCAAATATAAAAGATAAATTTTTAATCAAAAATGGAATTGTTACATTTTTAGTAAAAAAGATGATTTTCAATAAAAAAAAAGTTTCAACAAAATATTTAAATTTTCAACCAAAAAGATGAATTTTCAATCAAGAAGACGAATCTTGATTTAAAAAAAAATTAATTTTCAACAAAAAATGTAATAGTTACATTATTATTAAAAACAAATTATTTTACACAAAAATAAAATTATTTTTCCAACAAATAAATTCAATTTTCTACTAAATAAATGAATTTTAACTGAAAAAGATAAATTGAAAAAATGGATTAGTTAAATTATCTACCAAAAAAGACTAATTTTCAATAAAATAGTTCAATTAAACAAAAGGAATTATTTTCAAACAAGAAGATTAATTATCTACCCAAAAAAATTAATTTTCAACAAAATACACAAATTTTTTAAAAATATACCAATTTAAACAAAAAATACTCAAATTTTCAACAAAAAAGTTAGATTTTCAACCAAACAGATTAATTTTCAACAAAAATTCTGATTCTTCAACAAAAAAATAAATTTTGAACAAAGTAGTTTCACCGCTTCAACCAAGTAGTTGAATATAACCAAAAAAGACGAAATTTTGAATTAAATTGTTAAATTTGAAAAAAATTAATATTTAACCAAGAAGTTTAATTATTTACCAGAAAAAGCGAAATTTCAACAAAATACATCAATTCTCAACAAAATAGTTCAATTAAAGAAAAAGATACATTTTTAACTAAGAAAGTTAATTTATCTAGCAAAAAAGAGGAATTTTGAACATAACACATTAATTTTTTCACAAATTAGTTGAATTCTCAGCTAAATTTCAGAATTTTGAAACAAAAAAATTAATTCTTAACAAAATATTACAGTTGCATTTTTAACAAAAAAAAAAAAAAGTTCAACCGTCCACCAAATAGGTGAATTTTTAACCAACATAGGTGAATTCTCAAAGAAAAATGTCATAGTTGATATTTCAACTAAAAAAGCTTTTCATTTCAAATCAAAAAAAGTTGAATTCAAAAAAGACGAATTTTCAAAAAAAAAATGTTCAAGAAAATAGTTTGATCCTCTGCCAAAACATATTAATTTTCAACCAGACAGTTGCAGTGTATACCAAAAAAATGATAAAATTTGTACACGTTTCAAACCAAAAAGAATTGAATTTCAACAGAAAATAATTGGATTTTGTTACTGGCTTCTATTAATAATTCAGTTCGCATTTAAGTGGAACAACCAGAATTTTTTTTTAAACATTGAAATTCATTGAGTTTTGATTTTATGTTTTCGACTAGAGTAGTGCAATAGGTTTTTGTCGAAAGAATGATGATTTTTGATCTACTAGTCTAAATCAAAATGGTTATAGATTTTCTATAACAAAAATTCTTTTCTAGCTCTATCTGCAGACCTGGGTTCGAATCCCAGCGGAGCAAGAGAAGAATTTTTTTTATAGAAAGACTATGACCATTTTGGTTTAGACAAGTAGATCAAAAACTGTCATTTCATCAACGCAAAAAACTAATAACATTCATTTTAAATACTTTAAAAATATTAGGTTAGAAAACTGGAAATTTTGGTCCTGAAAGATTTTGTTTGAATAAATTACGCAAAAAAATCTTCCATTTAGTTTAACAAAAGAAGATAGGTAAACTTCCCTCAAAGTAAAGATGAACATATTGTGACATCCAACATCCATCAAAAAAGCCTCATCTCTCAACAAAGTACTTTTCAAATCTTTAGATTGCCTTAAGGTTTGAAAAGTTCGTAGTCACTGGAATAATTCCTCTCTACAACCGCCGACAGTCGTTGATTGTTAAGGATAAATATTGTCCATCTTTTTTTCATCTTTTCTTGTTTGGACCAGAGAACTGCCCGGGTAAAAAAATTTT
The DNA here is from genome assembly GCA_932195095.1 of Andricus curvator. Classification (NCBI taxonomy): domain Eukaryota; kingdom Metazoa; phylum Arthropoda; class Insecta; order Hymenoptera; family Cynipidae; genus Andricus; species Andricus curvator. Next base: position 56,584 of record CAKNYM010053779.1, on the reverse strand, counting down.
GGTATGGGATTGATCTAGGAAAACATCTGTGAAATCGTATGGGAGTGATCTCTCAGATAGTATAGTAAAAGTATGGCATTTGAGACGATCCCATACTTCATGTATGTTTGAATGAAGTATAGTGGATGTATAGCTCAAATATAGCTAAAGTATAACAATGTATAGTTGAAGTATAGGGGAACTATTTTGAAAGTATATCTGAGAAGTATAGCTGCAGTATAACTGAAATATAGATAAAGTATAGCTAATGTTCAGTCAAAGTATGGCTGAAGTACATATTTTAAGCATAGCTCAAGTATGTAGATTATGTCTAAAGGATAGGAAAAGTATGGCTATAGTAGGTATAGCCGTATCATTGCTGATGGGAGATAATCAGTTATCTGAAATACATGAAAATAGAGATCCAGAAGCATGATTTTCACAAGGTCAAAGAATATTGTTTTTAAATTCTAAAATAAGTGAAATGCAAATAAGTAAAATGTTAATTGTGACATGAATTATTTAACTTTATGAAATTTAACACTAAACTTTTCACCTAAGTAACAATTTTATCAAACCTTTTTATGCTACCAATATTATATTTAGGAATCAAAGATTCTGGATCTCTTACCAATATATATATATGACATAAGAGTCATATAAGTAGTCCATTGTATATCCATTGCATATTGTATATCCTCACGAATAATATTCAAAACATATTTGCCTCACGAAATCACTTGAATCGCGAACTTTTTACATTTTTGGACGAGCTGTCATTTATGATTCATTATGTTTTATCACGTTGCTAGGGTATCTTGAAGAACAAATGAGTGCAATTCTATGTCCGATACTTTTGCCATACTTAAGTATATATATATATATATATATATATATATATATATATATATACCATTAAACCATTTCCCTTTCAGGGTAGGCGTGACACTACCCGATTCGGGTAGTGTTTCTAGGTTTTTCTTGTAGTTATAAATAACTACAAGTGTGGGCTCACCACACCCACCATGTGCCAACAACACTCATGTCAGTATTCTTGAATGGTCACCCATCCAAGTACTAACCGCGTCCAACGCTGCTTAACTTCAGTGATCTGACGAGAACTGGGTTTTTCAGCGTGGTATGGCCGTTGGCCATTTAAATTGTATAAATAAAGTATAATCTGTACTTCAGCTATACTTAAGTATATATGAAGTATATCCCATACTTCAGCTATACTTAAGTATATTTTAAGTATATCCCATACTTCAGCTATACTTAAGTATAAATGAAGTATATCCCATACTTCAGCTATACTTAAGTATAGATGAAGTATATCCCATACTTCAGCTATACTTCAGCTATACTTTAGCTATACATTAACCATACTTCAGCTTTACTTTATATATACTTTATCTATACTATTTCAATATACTTGAAGTATGGGATCGTGTCATTTACCATACATTTTATATACTTTGGAAAGTCAATGATTGATCACTCCCATACTTCTGATTTTTACTCGGGTGACAGCAGATCATAAACCTCATGATCATCATTCACCAAGATTTGTCTTCGACTTTAACAAGAGAGGTGGAAAAGACACGTCAATGTTCAATCCGAAGGGGTAAGGTGAAGGTATGAGAAAAGGAGAGGGAGAAATAAGAGAGGAGAAAATAAAAAAAAAAGGAAAGAAAGAGTAGAAGGGAAAGGGACGAGCGAAGAAAACCCGCATTCAGTGCCGGACTTGATCAAGAAATTCTGGAGAAATGTTAATAAATTTAGAGTCCATATTTTACATTTTGGATAAATAGTATTTTATATAAGTACAAATTATCTTGTGGAATATACTTTTCTGGTTCTGAAATGTACTTGAGGAAGGAAGGTCAAGATTTAGGATATTTGCATGGGATGGGAGTTATTTATGAGGATGAGGAAAGTCAATCTTTTTATTATTGATCTTGATGAGGAGGATAAAAATGAGATAATTTATCTAGGGCCCAGGATATCCTAAATCCGACACTGGTTACAGGACATTAACCTTTCCCGTTGGCTCGTGCAGGAACAAGACTTGGCTAAGAGCAGCCATTACACAATCGAAGTCTTTACTCGCCCAAGAACCACTGAGTCCTCGCCATCTTGGTACCGGATGACCATGCACGAAACGGTTCAATTTTCAAAGAAAAAATTGCAGAAAATTTTCTTTTTCTTTTTTTTTCTTTCAGAAACAATCTGTAAGAACATGAACTCAAGGAAAGTCAACATTTGTAACAATGTTGCATAAGTAGTCTAAAACAAGAGAAGTATGTTTCCAAAAGCCAATTAAAAAAAAACTAAACTTAAACACAAACTTTTTCTTTTAGAAACAATCTATAAAAACATAAATTCAAAGAAAGTCAACTTGTGTAACGAAGTTGCACAAATAGTCTAAAGCAAAGAGTAGTATGTCAAAAAAAACATACAATTTTTAAAACAACCCAAACCCAAACACAAAATTTTTCTTTTTAGAAACAATTTGTAAATCATGAACTCAAAGAAAGTCAACTTGTGTAACAAAGTTGCTCAAATAGTCTAAAGCAAAGAGTAGTATGTCAAAAAAAAACATACAATTTTTAAAACAACCCAAACCCAAACACAAAATTTTTCTTCTTAGAAACAATTTGTAAATCATGAACTCAAAGAAAGTCAACTTGTGTAACAAAGTTACACAAATAGTCTAAAACAAGAAAAGTATGTTTCCAAAAATCAATTTTGGAAAGAACCTAAACCTAAACACAAACTTTTTCTTTTTCTTTTCAGAAACAATCTGTAAAAACATAAACTCAAAGAAATTCGACTTGTGTAACAAAGTTGCACAAATAGTCTAAAAACAAAACATAAAATTTAAAAAAACCTGAACCTAAACTCAAACTTTTTCTTTTTTTTTTTAGAAATAATAATCTATAAATCATGAACAAGAGAAGTATGTTTCCAAAAATAAATTTAAAAAAAAACCTAAACGCAAACTTTTTCTTTTTTTTTTTAGAAATAATCTGTAAATCATGAACAAGAGTATGTTTCCAAAAATCAATTTTTGAAAAACCTAAACTTAAACACAAACTTTTTCTTTTTTTTAAACAATCTGTAAAACCATAAACACAAAGAAAGTCAACTTGTGTAACAAAGTTACAAAAATAGTCTGAAACAAGAGAAGTATGTTTCCAAAAATCAATTTTGGAAAGAACCTAAACCTAAACACATACTTTTTCTTTTTCTCTTTGGAAATAATCTGTCAAAACATAAACTCAAAGAAAGTCAACTTGTGTAACAAAGTTGCACAAATATTCTAAAACAGGAGAAGTATGTTTCCAAAAATAAATTTAAAAAAAAACCTGAACCTAAACACAAACTTTTTCTTTTTTTTCTTTTTAGAAACAACCTGTAAATCATAAACTCAAATAAAGTAAACTTGTGTAAAAAGTTGCACAAATAGTCTGAACCGAGGGAAGTATATTTCCAAAAATCAATTTTTAAAAATGTAAACTTAAACAAAAACTTTTTTTTTAACACAATCTGTAAAAACATAAACACAAAGAAAGTCAACTTGTGTAACAAAGTTTCACAAATAGTCTTACAAGCAACGAGAAGTATATTAAAAAAAAAAACAATTTTTAAAATAACCTGAACACAAACACAAATTTTTTTTTTTTAGAAACAATCTGTAAATCATGAACTCAAAGAAAGTCAATTTTTGTGATAAAGTTGAACAAATAGTCTAAAAACTACGGAAGTATGTTTCCAAAAATAAATTAAAAAAAAAACTGGACCTAAACGCAAACTGTGTTTTTTTTTAAATAATCTGTAAATCATGAACTCAAAGAAAGTCAACTTGTGTAACAAAGTTACAAAAATAGTTTAAAACAAAAGAAGTATGTTTCGAAAAATAAATTTTGGAAAGAACCTAAACCTGAACACAAACTTTTTCTTTTTCTTCTTTTTCTCTTTAGAAATAATTTTTAAAACATGAACTCAAAGAAAGTCAACTTATGTAACAAAGTTGCACAAATATTCTGAAACAGGAAAAGTATGTTTCCAAAAATCAATAAAAAAAAGAAAAACCCTGAACCTGAAGCTAAACACAACCTTTTTCTTTTTTTCAGAAACAATCTGTAAATCATAAACTCAAAGAAAGTCAACTTGTGTAACAAAGTTGCACAAATATTCTAAAACAACAGAATATCTTTCCAAAAATGAATTTTTAAAAAACTTAAACATAAACTTTTTCTTATTTTTACAAAACAATCTGTAAAAACATAAACACAAAGAAAGTCAACTTGTGTAACAAAGTTGCACAAATAGTCTAAAGCAAAGAGAAGCATGTTTCCAAAAAAAAAAAAAAAACAATTTTTAAAATAACCTAAACCCAAACGCAAAATTTTTCTTTTTAGAAACAATCTGTAAATCATGAACTCAAAGAAAGTCAATTTTTGTGACAAAGTTGGACAAATACTCTAAAAACTACGGAAGTATGTTACCAAAAATAAATTTTTAAAAAACCTGAACCTAAACGCAAACTTTTTCTTTTTTTTTTTTAGAAATAATCTGTAAATCATGAACTCAAAGAAAGTCAACTTG
>CAKNYM010053779.1:13203-28906 GCA_932195095.1 Andricus curvator | reverse complement strand
TAACTTTAACTTTAACTTTAACTTTAACTTTAACTTTAACTTTAACTATTGTTTTGAAAATTCATTTTTTTTGTTAAATTTTACTTGAAAATTGAAAATTTCCATTTTTAGTGAAAAACTCCACAAGTTGGTTGAAACTTTAACTACATTGTTGAAAATTAATTTTTCTAGTTAAAGATTATTGACTTTAGTTGAAAAAGGTTTGTTTAGAAATTTAACTATTTTCTTGGATATTCGTTTTTTTTTCAAAATATTTTTTCAACTGGAAATTTAAAACCATTTGATTTTTAGTGAAAAATCGTCTTTCTTAGTTGAAAATTAAACCATTTTGGTTTAAGTATCACTATTTTGTTAAAAGTTCCTTTTTTTTGCAAAAAAAAATAATTTTTTTAACTGAAAATTTTTTTTTCAGTTAAAAATTCAACTATTTGGTAATGCAACATATTAGTTGAAAATTCATTTCTTTGGTTAAAAATTGAACTAATTTTTTGAAAATACGTTATTTATTTTGATAAAAAATAAATTTGTTAGTTGAAAATGTAACTATTCCATTTTTGGTTGAAAATTTATCCTTTTAAATTTTTTTTTTCTTTAAATCCCAAAAAATAATAAAATCAGAGAAATTCTCATAAATATTAAAAAAAAAGATCTTTAATTGCGATTAGTCAGTATTGTTGCCCGTTAGGATTATCTAACGAAGGAAAGTGGTGCAAGGCCGCTTTCTTTCTCGGCCGACTGTTACCGACGATAGGCCATAAGATTGTGTATATAAACACTCTCATCTACTGTCTTTCTTTCTCTACCTTCTCCGGTTATGTGGAATCGAGGGGGAAAGACATCCTAAGAATGTGGAATATTTTTTTTTTAATTCGGGAATTTTCTAGAAAATATATGAAATTAAAAAAAAAGTTGCATTTTCCACCAAAAAGATTAATTTTCAACTCAGCTGTTGCATTTTTAACTAAAAAATATCAATTTTCAACCAAAAATGAAATAGTTATAGAAGTTGTGGAACAGAAACGAATATTCGAGATAAAATTAAAATTTTGAACCACAAAAATCAAATTTCAACCAAAAATATCAATTTTCTACTAAAATGATGCATCTCCAACCAAAAAATGAATTTTTAACAAAGTAGTTCCACTTTCATCCAAGCAGTTGAATTTTCAAAGAAGAATTTTCAATTTCAATTTTAATTTATATTTTTTTTCAATTTTCTAACAAAAAAGAAGAATTCTCAACAAAAAAGTTAATTGTCAAACAAATAGTTGAATTTTTCACTAAAACAGACTTCTTCATAAAATTGGTAAATTTTCTACAAAGTAGATTAATTTTTCACCAAATACTTGAATTTTCCACAAGAAAGAATGATTTTCTCCCAAAAAAATAAGAATTTTCAACCAAAAATAAAATAGTTATATTTTCAATTTAAAATAAGTACATTTTCACAAGAAACAAATTGAATTTTCTACAAAATAGTTAAATTTTCAGAAAAAAGATTTGTTTTCAGCTAAACAGTTGAATTTTCAACTAAGAAATGTCAATTTTCAAACAAAAATGGAATAGTTATAACAGTTAGGGAACAGAAACGAATTTTCGAGATAAAATTAAAATTTTGAACCAAAAAAATCAATTTTGAACCAAAAATATCAATTTTCAACTAAAATGATACATTTCCAATCAAAAAACAAATTTTTAAAAAAGTAGTTCCACTTTCATCCAAGTAGTTGAATTTTCAAACAAGAATTTTCTATTTTAATTTTAATTTTAATTTCTATTTTTTTCAATTTTCTAACTATATATATATATATATATTATTTTTATCGGCAGGTATTATGTTTCTGATTTTTCCAAATTGGCATAATAATATATTTTTGTCATACCTTGTAGTTTCCTATAAATAATCCCTGATGAGGGAGTTTAAATTGACTCCGAAACATGTTGGTTCCTTGGTAGTATAAAAAAGACGGATAAAAGAAAAAGTGAGAGGTTGGTATTTTTGGTTGACTTTTTCTCCTTTTCTCCCTCTTTTTTCAATTGGTTATTTTTGTCTCTAATGAGCCGAAAAGTGAGGTGATCTAGAAGTCTATTTTTTAATTTTGAATCTTTTTCATGCTCATTTTGCATAAAATTATTCATGATAAAATGGATTTCTGTTCTATCTTAATTTTAAAACAAAGGAAGAATTCTCAACAAAAAAGTTAATTGTCAAACACATAGTTGAATTTTCTACTAAAAGAGACTTCTTCATAAAATTGGTAAATTTTCTACAAAGAAGATTAATTTTTCGCCAAATAGTTGAATATTCAACAAGAAAGAATGATTTCCTCCCAAAAAAAGAATTTTCAACAGAAAAAGATAAATTTTTAACCAAAAATGAAATAGTTCTATTTTCAATTAAAAGTAAATACATTTTTACAGAGAACGAATTGAATTTTCTACAAAATAAGTTAAAAAAATTAAATTGCCAGAAAAAAGATTAATTTTCAGCTAAACAGTTGCTTTTTCAACTAAGGAATATCAATTTTCAAACAAAAATGGAATAGTTATAAAAGTTATGGAACAGAAACGAATTTTCGAGATAAAATTAAAAAAATCAAATTTTAACCAAAAATATCAATTTTCAACTAAAATGATACATCTCCAATAAAAAAATGAATCTTTAGCAAAGTAGTTCCACCTCCATCCAATGAGTTGAATTTTCAAACAAGAATTTTCTATTTCAATTCTGATTTTAATTTCTATTTTTAATTTTCTAATTTTTTTCCTTGAATTTTCTAACGAAAAGGACGAATTCTCAACAAAAAAGTTAATTGTCAAACAAATAGTTGAATTGTTTACTAAAAGAGACTTCTTCATAAAATTGGTAAATTTTCTACAAAGTAAATTAATTTTTCGCCAAATAGTTGACTTTTCAACAAGAAAGAATGATTTCCTACCAACAAAAAAAAATTTCAACAGAAAAAGATAAATATTTAACCAAAAATGAAATAGTTCTATTTTCAATTAAAATTAAATAAATTTTCACAAAAAAGAAATTTAATTTTCTACAAAATAGTTTAATTTTCAGAAAAAAGATTCATTTTCAGCCAAACAGTTGTATTTTCAACTAAGAAATATCAATTTTCAAACAAATATGGAATATTTATTAAAGTTATGAAACAGAAAGGAATTTTCGAGAGAAAATTAAAATTTTGAATCACAAAAATCAAATTTCAACAAAAAATATCAATTTTCAACTAAAATGATACATCTCCAATCAAAAAATGAATTTTTAACAAACTAGTTCCACTTCCATCCAAGTAGTTGAATTTTCAAAGAAGAATTTTCTATTATAATTTTAATTTCTATTTTTAATTTTCCAATTTTTTTCTCAATTGTCTACCAAAAAGGGCGATTTCTCAACAAAAATGTTAATTGTCAAACAAATAGTTGAATTTTTTACTATAAAAGACATCTTCATAAAATTGGTAAATTTTCTACAAAGAAGATTAATTTTCCGCCAAATAGTTGAATTTTCAACAAGAAAGAATGATTTTCTACAAAAAAAAAAAAGAATTTTCAACAGAAAATGATAAGTTTTCAACCAAAAATGAAATAGTTCTATTTTCATTTAAAAATAAATAAATTTTTATAAAAAACAAATTCAATTTTCTGCAAAGTAGTTAAATTGTCAGAAAAAAGATTAATTTTCAGCTAAACAGTTGCTTTTTCAACTAAGAAATATCAATTTTCAAAGAAAAAAGGAATAGTTATAACAGTTAGGGAACAGAAACGAATTTTCAAGAGAAAATTAAAATTTGCAACCAAAAAAATCAAATTTAAAACAAAAATATCAATTTTCAACTAAAATTATACATCTCCAATCAAAAAATGAATTTTTAACAAAGTAGTTCCACTTTCATCTAAGATCTAAGCAGTTGAATTTTCAAACAAGAATTTTTTATTTTAATTTCTATTTTTAATTTTTTTTTCTTCAATGTTCTACAAAAAAGGAAGAATTCTCAACAAAAATGTTAATTGCCGAAGGAATAGTTAATTTAGTTTAGTTTAGTAATATTAAAAGAGACTTCTTCAGAAAATCGTTAAATTTTCTACAAATTAGATTAATTTTTCACCAAATAGTTGAATTTTCAACAAGAAAGAATAAGTTTCTACCAAAAAAAGACGAATTTTCATGGGAAAAAGATAAATTTTCAACCAAAAATGGAATAGTTATATTTTCAATAAAAAAAATTATAAAAAACAAAATGAATTTTCTACAAAATAGTTAAATTTTCAACCAAAAAGATAAATTTTGAAATAAAATGATGAGTCTTCAACGGAACTAGTTAAATATTTAGTTTATAAATAAATTTTCAGCCACAATACAACAATTTTTTTAACAAAGTAGTTACATTTTCAACCAAAGAGAATAATTTTCTACGAAACTGATGCAATCAAAAAATGAATTTTCATCAACAAAAAAGACGAATTTTCAAAAAAAAAAAAAGAAAAATAAATTTTCAATAGTTACATATTTAATTGAAAAAATTAAATATTTACAAAAAAAAAATAATTTTTAACAAAATAGTTAAATTTTTAACTAAAAAGATAGATATCTATCTAAAATTACGAAGCTTTAACCAAAATAGTTAAATTTTCAGTTTAAAAATAAATGTTCAACAGAAAAACAAAAAATTTGTACATTTTCAAAGTTGTGAAATTTTCAACCAAGAAGATTAGTTTTGCACTAAATAAGAAATTTTAAATAAAATACATGAATTTTCAACAAAAAATGGAATAGTTATATTTTCAATAAAAAAAATATTGACAAAAAAAAAAAGAATTTTTAGCAATATAGTCAAAATTTTAACCAAAAAGATAAATCTTCAACTAAAATGATGAAGCTTCAACTAAAATAGTTATATTTTCAATTAAAAATAAATTTTTAACCAAAAACAACATTTTTTAACAAAATAGCCCAATTTTCAACTAAAAAGGTAAATCTTAATCTAAAATGACGAAGCTTTAACTAAAATAGTTCAATTTTCAGTTTAAAAATAAATTTTCAACCGAAAAACAAAAAATTTGTACATTTTCAAAGTAGTGAAAGTTTCAACCAAGAAGATTAATTTTGCACCAAAAAAGAAATTTTAAATAAAATACATGAATTTCCAACCAAATAGTTGAATTTTTAAGTGAGAAATATAAATTTACAATTAACAACGGAATCGTTAAATAAATTAATTTTCAAACAAACTTTTTTTAAGAACAAATTAGTTAAAATTTCATCAAAATAGTTGAATTTTCAACAAGAAATATAAATTTTTAAACAAGAAAATTAATTTTCTACAAAAAAAGACGAATTTGCAGCAAAATACGTGTTTTCAGTAAGAAAGAAAAATTTTCACTATGAATTTTAAACTAAAATAAAGAATCTTTAACCAGAAAAATAAATTCTTAACAAAGTAGTTTAAGTTTTAATCACGTAGTTAAATTTTCAGCTAAAAAATCAATTTTCCAACAGAAAAAATGAATTTTCAACAAAAATTAAATTTTTTAACCAAAAAATGAATTTTTAAGAAAGTAGTTCTACTTCCAGCCAAGTAGTTGAATTTTCAAACAAGGACATTACATTTTTACCAAAAAGTTGAATTTTCAAGGAAATACATGAATTTCGAAAAAAAAAAAAATATAATAATCAAACAAGTAATTTAATTTTCTACTAAAGTAATTGAACTTTAAACCAAAAAGACGATTTTTCAACAAAACTGTTGAATTTTTATAATAAAAATTTCTTTTTCACAAAATTGTGGAATTTTCTACAAAGTCAATGAATTTTTCACAAAAGAGTTGAATTTTCAAAAAGAAAACATAAATTTTCAACAAATGATAGAATATAAAAATTTTCAATTCAAAAAGTTAATTTTTCACCAAGGAAAAACAAATTTTCAACAAAATAGGTAAATTTTCCACCAAAAAGATAATAAATAAAAAGATCATAAATTTCTAACTAAGAAAAACTAATCTTCACTAAAAATCAAATTATTTTAAATATTCAGTTGAAAAGTTTATTTTTTAACAACAAAAAAACGAGTTGTCAAGAAAATAGTTAAATTTCCAAACAAACTAATTCCAACTAAAATCAAGAATTTTCAACCAGAAAAATGAATTTTTTTAAAAGTGCGTTCAACGTCAGGATACAGATACAGAAAAGGTACTAGGTAAATTTGGGGATCCAAGAAAAAATTATAACGGGGAAAAATTAGTTAGCTTATGCTTAGAAAAGGGTCTATTTATTACCAATACTTGGTTTCGACATAAAATGATCCACACGTACACTTGGTGTAAAGGAAATAACCGCAGTGTAATTGACTTCGTTATTGCGGATGAAAGACTAAGAGCACTAGTCAAAGATACAAGAGTCATGAGGGGTTCCGAATGCAATACTGATCATTATCTTTTAATCTCTAAAATAAACTTAGGCTGGGGATGGAAAAGAAAGAGAACAGAAAAAACGAAACAAACTCGAATAAAGATTGAAAATTTACAGAAACCGGAAGTGCGAATAGAGTTTCAAAATAAGTTAAGCGAACGCATAGATAGGGCAACTTGGGAAGCGCTTACGAGCAATAAAGATATAGAGGGCGCGTGGGCTTTATTACGGGATATCATTGTTAAAACTGCAATTGAAGTGTGTGGTACGGCAGTGGTAGGAAGAAAGTCTGGTGATGCGTGGTGGAATGATGAAATTCAAGCAGCCCAGCAAGAAAAGAAAAAAGCGCACAAGAGAACATTAAACATGACAGGTCTTAGCGATGAGGAGAGAAATAGACTCAAAAATGATTACAAAGACAAAAAGAGGAAAATGAAACGACTAGTCAAGGAGAGTAAAGAAAAAATCAGAACAGAAGAAGAGAACAAAATACAGAACTACTTTGAAGGAATTATGAAACTATTATATAAACAGTTGAAGGAAAGTAAGAGTACAGAGTTTGCCAGCATGAGAAACAGCAAAGGTGAAATGCTATATGATATAGACGAGATAGTAGACGCTTTAAAAGACTCTTTTAAAGAACTATTAGGAGGTGAAGATATAGGACAACAAAACTGCGACATAGAACATAATGCATTAGAAAACCCAATTGAAAGAGTCTGTGTCACTGACGTCCGAGACATAATTAAGAACTTGAAAAACGGTAAGGCTGCTGGCATAGACAGTATTAGTGCTGAAATGCTCAAATACGGTGGCGAGTACATACCTCACAGGTTGTGCGAATTAATAAATTTATGTATCGAGACGGGGAAAGTCCCAGACGATTGGAAAAAAGCGATTATCGTACCAATATACAAAAGAAAGGGAGATAAAAACAACTGCAGTAATTACAGAGGTATCAGCCTGCTAAGTACCGCAAGTAAAATATACTCAAAAATACTTATTCGTAGGGTAATGGAAATCACAGAAGAAAAGATATGGGAAGTCCAAAGTGGTTTTATGCCAGGAAGATCATGTACAGATCAGATATTTAGCCTAAGACAGATCACAGAAAAAAGCTTGAGAGTAGGAAAGAAAGTTTTCTGTGCATTTATTGACCTAGAAAAAGCATTCGACACGGTAAATAGAAGTAAACTTTGGGAAGTTCTTAAAGAGTACGGAGTAAATGGAGGGCTCCTGCAAGCAATAAAAACAATATATACAGGTAGTAAAGCGAGCGTAAGGGTAAACGGGAAACTGAGTGACTGGTTCGATATTACGCAAGGCGTGAAACAAGGATGCGTTCACCGAAAAAACGATATTCTAATATTAAGAGTGTCATATTCTTACAGGCATATTCTTATTAATATTCTTAATGAAGTAAGCGAAATCTTTACTTTATGAGTATCTTCTAACCAAAGGGGAAAAATATTCTTAAAATGAGAATATGAGTGGAGAAAGAAGAAATGCGCGAAGGAAAATGCGCCTTGCTCTGTTCAGTCAGTTCTTTCAATGTTTTGTGCGTATTAGTTTTGTGCGGTTAGTTTTTCGAATTCATAATAATTAACAAGCTCGAAGAAATGCAATTCATTCCAAGGATAAATCGCTTGCCTACATCCATCTTCTTCTCTTTACAGAAAATGTTAGAGTGAGAAAGGTCTGATGTCACATTGAGGTTGAATACCGGCGTTCCACAACGCGACATAACCTCTCTACATTATTTATTCGTTGACATGTGACATCAAACTTTTCTCACTATAATGTTCTCTGCGAAGAGAAAGAGATAGAGCTAGAGATGTGCACATACGATTTATCCTCGGAATTGGTTGCATTTCTTCGAGCTCGTCACTTATTATCTAATTACTGCGACAGATTTCGGATGAAAAATGGAAGAAGTGAAAACGTGGCTAGAAGACCACCAACTTGGCGATCTCGTCCACTTATCTGAATCTAAGTATAAGAATGATTTCTTTTAAAGTTATTTTGTGCCTTGTTTTTTGTATTTAATCTCTTCTCCTGTGATGTAGTCCTAAAAGAAAAAGTGGCCTGGCGGCACTTTTCATAAACTCCATTAGCATGTGGGAGGGGGGGGGGGCGAAAAACTAATGTTGGTAACGAGGAGAAGGGTTATAAGTGGAAATAACTTCACGAACTTAGATTTCATTTAGAAATTAAACACAATAAGAAAATCCAACTATATTTTTGGGCAAAAGTTCATTTTTTTAATTAAAAAGGCCACTATTTTATATTCTTGTTTCGGAATTCATCTCCTTTGGTTAAATATTCTATTATTTGCTTAAAAATTTAATTATTTTGTTGAAAATGCAACTACGTTGTTAAAAAAGTCATATTTTTATCAAAAATTCAACTACTTTGTTAACAATTTATTTTTTTAGTTAAAGGTCCCTTATGAAAACGAAGTATTGAATCAAATACTTACCAATACTTCTTTTCCATAAGGTTTTCATCTCATTGGTTGAGAATTTAACTATTTTCATGAAAATTCTTTCCATGTTTGGTTGAAAATAAACTTTTTTAACTGACAATTAAACTATTCCATTTTTGGTTAAAAATTTATCTTTTTTAGTTGAGAGTTCAACTTTTTGGTTGAAAATTCATGTATTTCGTTGAAAATTCGTCTTTCTTGCTAGAAATTTAATCTTGGTTGAAAATGTATCCTTTTTGGTTAAAAATGCAATTGTTTGGTTAAAATATTAACTGATACATGCTTCGTTGAGAATTCATCTGTTTTGGTTGAAACGAGGCTTGAAAAGTTCATTATTTGACTTAAACTCGAACTGTTTTATCAAAAAAAAAATTTTTATATTTGAAAAGTCAACTATTTGCTTTTAAATGAACTTTTATGTTCAAAATTCTACTGTTTTGTAGACAATTCATCTTTTTATCTTAAAAATTCAACAGTTTGGTAGATAGTTGAACTATTTGGTTGAAAATTAAACTTTTTGGTTAAAAAATCATATTTTTAAGTTGAAAGTGTAACTTTTTGTAAATATTTCGTCCTTTTGACGTTGAAATTAAAAAAAAAAACTTCGGAAATTCATGTGTTTTGTTGAAAAGTCGTTTTTTTGGTTTGAAAATTAATCTTGTTTGTTAAAAATTCAATTTTTTGGTTAGAAATGCAACTACTTGGTAGAAAATTTATATATATATATATATATATATTGTTAAAAAGTAATCTTTTTGGGTACAAAATTATTCATGTGTGTTGAACGCTCAACTTTTTGGTTGAGAATTCTACTATCTTCTTAAAAATTCATCTCTCTTGATTGAAAATTATCTTTTTTGTTAAAAATGTATGTTTTCCGATTTCAAGTTCACGGTTTACTAAATCTTTGTTTGCTCAAAATTTAACTATTTTTTTAGAAATTGAACTAATTTGTAAAAAATCTAATTATTTTTGGAAAATTTAACTATTTCGTTAAAGTCATCATTCTTGTTCAAAAATTCATCGTTCATGGTAGAAAAGTTATCCTTCTTGGTTGAAAATTTATTTTTCTTGGTTGAAAAGTAACTTTTTTGTTGAAAACTGAACTGTTTTTGAAAAAATTCGTCTTTTTGGCTTGAAAATTTTACTATTTGGTTGAATCTTTAACTATTTTTGAGAAAACGGTTGAAAATTCAACTATTTTTTTGAAAATGCAATATATGTTTCGGCTTGAAATTTTAGGAACTTAAAGTGTTTGTTATTGAATTCAATATGTTATCTATATTAATTTTATTTAAAAGACTTTACAAACGTAAAATCCGTCTTTAGCCAACGGCTGCGTTGCTCTTTTTACAAAAATTGTCAACCCAGTGGGCACACGATAATTAACACGTTCTGAAAACGTTTCAGAAACGGTTTTTGTCACATGTCCTAAAAACGTTCGTAAAACGTGTAAAATCGTGTGCCCACTGGAAAGGTACTTTGCTAAGGGCGATTAATGGCGTACCGACTATAATTTTTTTTTGCATCATGTGCATGTTTTCTCTGTAGGTCATAAAATAAATACAATGAGAAGAGTTAGAGGTCTGACAGAAGTTCTGGTAAAAGAATTAACTCCAGACATTGGATTGCGGATTGAGCTGTTGGAAAGTTTAAAAGAATTGAAGTCCAAGGTATCTGCAAATGCACGTTTGATTCGGAAACTTTTAAATTGCAAATAATGAAACCATTAATTTATTATGCAGGTGCTAATTTCAGTTAGGCTTAACCGAGTCGTCATTTTCATTTTGACTCAAATATTTTACTTTTAATTGTCACTATAAAAGTTTGAGTTTTTTTTCAGCCTGAAGATCCATTGAAATTAAGTGGTGTCAATCCGGGTACTGACGTGAATAGGGCCGATTTAATATCCTGCAATGAGGTTTTTGACGACGCTTACGATGAATTTGGGAATCGTGTGCAAATATTCAAGATCGTGAGTATCACTGCAAGTCAGGTAAACTAAAAATATTTCTTAACATGGAAACAAGTTATCTGTAGTCAAGTCTTTGTTTAGTTATGTTTCATTTGATTACAATTTTTTTTTATTTCATTTTACTTTTGTGATCTACTTTGATGAAAAATAAATTATGAAATTATATTGTGTAATATTAATATTAATTGCTTACATATGTAGAAATTTTAAATGAAAGTTCATGGAGTGATAAGAGATGATAGATAAAGATTTTTTTTAAACATATCATCAAACATGTCACACAGAAAAAACAGAAGTGAATTTTCGTTGCAGGTAATTTTCAAGTAAATAAAGTTGAATTTTCTCGCATCGAAACAAAACAAGATTTCAGAGAGTTGATATGGTAACCATTTCCCATGTTTTGGGTAAATTTTAACACGTGAAGTTAATTTTTTTTGCAGGTAAAGATTACTCTGAAATCGCTGTGAAGATTACATTTTGTTTTTTCTGTGCAGTAAGTTACTTATGTAAACTTAACAACGGGCATACCAGTGAACTGACTGTCGCTCTTATCATTACAGTTTTCTTTTTAGTTTTTTTGGGATTAAATTTATCTATATTGGAATTTTCTTATAATTAAAAAGAAAATTATAACCGTGTATAAATATTTAAATTATATAAATACACATTTTCAAATTTATGTAACCATAATTTTCATGATAAGCAATGAAAGAAAATTAATAATTAATTAATTAAAACTTTCTGTTATTTACAGTGAAATAAAATAAAATTATATAAGACCGCTACAATATATATAGATCTATAACTATATATACATTATATATTTTCATTTGTGTGTTGTCTATAACGTGAAATTGCAATGTTATGATACTAATAATAATTTATATTGTATCATTTACTGAAAAAATATTTTTGAATTAAAAAATATTCAAATCTGACTATAGTCTAAGATTAACTGTACCTTATTATGTTATAGATAAGAATATATATTCTTAATGTGAGAGGGCCTCCATTGTACATTAAGAATATATTGACGCCTATTTAAGTTGCAACTATTCTTAAACTTAGTGGGAAATTCTTAAAATTAGACCAGAATATATATTCTTGAAGTAAGAGGGCCTCCATCGTACATTAAGAATATATTCTTGGCGCCTATTTAAGTTGCAAATATTCTCAAACTTAGTGGGAAATTATTGAAATTAGAATATCGTTTTTTCGGTGTTATGTCCTCGTGGCTATTTATCATATTCATGGATAAGTGTCTAAGAACTGCACTCTTCGACGAAGAAGGTGTAGATCTCCAAACAGTTAAGGTACGTGGGTTAGCTTTCGCAGATGACAAGATTGTTATGGCAGAATCAGTCGAGGACTTGCAAAGAATGTTGAATAAACTTCATACAAGCATGAAGGACATGGGACTCAAAATTAACGTAAATAAAACACAAAAATCATGGTGTTTGAGGGAAAGAGTGAGAAAACAATGTGCAACATTGTCCTAAATGATGAGAGATTAGAACAAGTTGACAAGTACGTATATCTAGGTAGTCTATTCACTAGCGACGGGAAAATAGATGGGGAGTTAGATATGCGCATAAATAAGGGTAAACAGGTTATCGGTAGAGCAGGGTCCATCCTAACAAATAAAAACATATCAAAAAAAGCTAAAATGGCCATACACAATTCTATATTCGTACTGACTGTACTATACGGTAGCGAGACATGGACATGTCAAGAAAAGGACAGGTGTAAAATTAACGCGATCGGCATGAAACCTCTGCGCATAATATGCGGGAAAACACTGATGGACAAAGTCCGAAACGAGACAATCCTCAAAGAATGTGGTGCAAAAGAGACAATAGTTGACACATGGGAAAGAAATCAATTAAGATGGTTCGGACATCTTGAAAGAATGAAAGATGAACGACTGACCAAACAAGTGTATAAAGGTAAAGTAAATGGCAGAATGCCCAGAGGTAGACCGCCGAAAGAATGGTTAGAATCTGTAAATGAGACATTAATCCGTAGAGACATAAGAAGCCATAGAAACACAAGAGCTTGCATGAAAAAATGCATGGACGTGAAGGAAGCCAGAGTAGTATGCCAGGACAGAAAAGTGTGGCGACAAATAGTTTGTAAACAGAGTGACAGTAGAATGAATGACGCCTGAAACAAAGATCTTGGATACTAATGGGCCCAAGTGGAGAACCATACATAACAATTTTGTGAGGCTCTTCACTTGGGGTGATCGCTAGAGAGATTGATCAGCAACCTGGGTCGGAGCAGTGTTGCGGAATAAACGTGTCATTTAAATAAATAACACGAGAATTCCAGATCAATCTAAAATATATATACCTAACCCCTTATATACCTATCTACCTCATACCTATATACCTACCTACCTTATACCTATATACCCATATGCACACTACTACTCTCCAACCGAGCAAGTCACGCCTACCCCGAAAGGGAAATGGCTTAATGGTATAAAAACATAGTTCAACTTTAAACCAAGAAGTTGAATTTTCAACTAAAAATGGAATAGTTAAATTTTCTCTTCAAAAAATTAATTTTCACCAAAAAAAAAAACGGAAAAATTCAATTTTCAGTAAAGAAAATTAATTTTCGACAAAAAAAGACAACATTTTCATCAATATAGTTGGAAACAATTTGTAGAACTACCTATGTGATATCACTCCAAACTATCTAGATTACTCTGGATTACAATTTAATTACTTGGTTTAAAAAAATTACTGCGAATTGCCTAGATTACAAGTGGATTACTGTGATTACCTGAATTACTCAGAATTATCTGGATTACAAGTGGATTATATCGGATTAGAACTGTATTACTCCAGCTTGGAAGTGGATAAAATGGCATTACCCCGAATTACAAGTGGATTACAATCGGATTTCTTCAGATTACACCTGGATTACCACGGATTACAATTATATTACACTACGAATTACTTGAAGTACTCTGTATTAAAAGTGGATGACTCCACCTAACAAGTGGGTTGCTCAGATTACAAATGTATTACCCGGTATTATAGAAGTGGATTACTCTGGATTACAATAGGATTACGGCGGATTACAAGTGGATTACTCCAGATTGAATGGGATTAAAGTGGATTACAAGTTAATTACTGCCGCTGGCAATTGGATTACCATTTTTCAATGTGAATTACAAGTGGATTACAAGTAGATTACAAGTGGATTACAAATGAATGAAAGCGGATTAGAACTGTATTACGTACTTCAGTATAGAAGTGGTTTACAAGTTCATTACCCTTGATTTCAAATGGATTATAAGTGGATTGCTTACGATTAAAACCAGATTACTACGGCTTACAAGTAGATTACTCCGAATTACTTGAATTACCCTGGATTCAAGTGAATGATTCCGTCTAACAAGTGGATTATACAAGTTGATTAGAACTCGATTATTCTGGATTACAATACGATTACTGCGGATTACAGTTGGATTACTCCAGATTGAATGTAAATTACTTCGTAATACTGGTAATACTCTGCATTACTTGAAACACTTCGGAGTATAAGTGGATGACTCAGAATTGCAAGTGGATTACTCGTATTAAAAGTGTATTACCCCGAATTTAAACTGTATTAATATGGATTAAACGTGGATGACTGCGGCTTGCAAGTGGATTACTATCGCTGGCAATTGGATTACTATGGATTATAAGTGAATGATAAAAGCTTGAAAGTGGATTACTGACATTACAAGTATGTTAATCCGAACGAAAGTTAGTTACTCTGGATTACAAGTGGATTACTCTGGAATGCAATTGGATTGGCGGATTACAAGTAGATGAATCGGATTACAAGTGGATTACTCAGATGAAAAGTTTATCATTCCAGAGAAGAGATTTATTACTCTGGATTACATGTGGATTAATCGAATTGTAAGTGGATTACAATGGATTACAAGTGGATTATTCTGGAACACAAGTGAATTACTCCGGAAAACAAGTGGATTATTCCGACTGAAAAGTAGATTACTCAGGAACACTTGAAATACTTCGAAGTACAAGTGGATGGCTTCAGCTTACAAATGGATTATAAGTAGATGAATCCGGATTAAAATGGATTATTCATATCACAAGTTTATTATCCTGAATAACAAATTTATTACTCTGGATTCCATGTGGATTACTCCGAAATACAAGATGATTACTATGGATTAAAAGTGAGTTATTCCGGAACGCAAGTGGATTACTTCGGATTACAAGTGGATTACTCCCCATTAAAATTGGATTTCTCTGGAATACTGGTATTACTCTGAATTACTTGAATCACACCGGATTACATGTGGATTACTCAGATCACAAGTTTATGACCCCAAATAAGAAATTGACTACTCTGGATTATAAATGGATTACTCCGAATTACAAGTGGATTAATATGGATTACAAGTGAGTTATTTCGAAACCCAAGTTTATTACGGCGGATTACAAGTGGATTACTCCCCATTAAAATTGGATTTCTCTGGAATACTGGTATTACTCTGAATTACTTGAATCACACCGGATTACAAGTGGATTACTCAGATCATAAGTTTATGACCCCAAATAAGAAATTGACTACTCTGGATTATACATGGATTACTCCGAATTAAAAGTGTATTACTCCGCGTTACAAGTGGATTACTCCGAATTACAAGTGGATTACTATGGATTACAAGTGAGTTATTTCGAAATTCAAGTTTATTACCGCGGATTACAAGTGGATTACTCCCAATTACAAGTGGATAATCATGGATTACAAGTGGATTACTATGGATTACAAGTGAGTTATTTGGAACTCA
>CAKNYM010053756.1:0-30155 GCA_932195095.1 Andricus curvator | reverse complement strand
CCCAACCCCTCACCTCCCTCCGCCACCTCCCTTCTTCCTCCTTTCTCCATTTTTGTGTTTTGAGTATCCATATTGATCCCACGAGAAGCTAGGGAAATAAAGGTCCGCCCCTGCAGAGCCCCGCATGCAGGGGGAAGACTGTAATTACTCGGGGAGGCTACAGAAAGTTATAAATTAAATTTCTCAGATTCAAATAAACTCTGTTTTCTATTGTTTTGTATCATTGCATGTAGAGCTTTCCTATATTTATTTATTAAGTTCTCATGTGAAATGATCTGAATATAACATATTGAACACTTGCTTCTAATAGAAAATTCGTTAATTTATTAAATATTAAACTTTGAAAATTGAAGAAAATTCAAAAATTAAAAAAAGAATTATTTTCCAACCATTAAATTTTCAATTTTCAAGAATTTAATTTTCAACTTACATCAATTTTAAGCAGTTAGAAATTCAAGAAAATTAAAAATAGAATTCTCCACCAATTCTCCGCCAACGGCGATACCACGCTGGAAACACCAGTTCTCGTAAGATCACTGAAGTTAAGCATTGTTGGGCGCGGTTAGTACTTGGATGGGTAACCGTTCAGAAATACCGGCGTGCTGTTGGCCCGTCGTGGGTGTGGTAGGCCCACATTGGTAGTAAATATCCACCTAGAAACACTACCCGAATCGGGTAGTGAGGCAATGAACTTTCGAGTTCGAACTGCTAATCAATGTATGTATGTATGTATTCTCCACCGTTGAATTTCCATCAGTTGAAAATTTAATTTTCATCCATTTTTAATAATTAAAGGTTCAACTTGAAAATTGAAGTTTCAACTGTTAAAAAATTGAAGGAAATTGAATTTTCAGGAAATAATTCATGGCGCTATACTGTTCCAATCTAGACCGCCACGAGTCTATACTGGCGCTATCTCGCGTAACTGTGCTGGGGCGGTGCGCAAATGTAACGCTCCAATCGACTAGCCGCTATCTAAGCCGGCTGTACTGACGCATTCTAGCGAATCTAGCCAAATCTAGCAGACCTAGATGCGATCTAGATTGCAAATTTAATATTTTTTTTATAGTTAAATAATTCCTGACAAAAAAGCACTATGAGCTGTATTGAGAATATCAACCATTTCAAGATTTCTACAAAAAAAGTGGAATATAGCTCATATGAATTTTTCTGGCAAAATGAATTACTGTAAAAATCTATAAGTAAATGTTCACTTTGTCATCTAACATATTTTTGTTCCAGTTTTTCGACATTCTGGTAAATAAATACAACAGGTGCGTCTTCAAAGTTTATTTTTTAAGCCCTTAACGCTAAATACCCGTCCTGATGGACGGCGTTTGTTAGAACTGATTCTGAGGCTTGAAGAAATTCTCTTTCCGTCAGTGTTTCCTGAAAAAAATACAATGTTTTTATAAATGATCATTACAGAAAATAAGACATTTTTTAAGTTCACTTACAATAATTTATCCCTCTTTTGTCGAACTGCTCCATACTGAATAATTTTTTTAAATAATGAGTCATACATATTATATAAATACTAGGAAACAATCACGCATACTACGCGAGCAATTAATTTTTTTTTGTCTCACGCAATTTTGAAATTAAAATTAATAAGTAGCAATAATACAAAATTTGTGTTTTTCATAGTATCTATTATATAAAAACAAAAGAAAAACAAGGACAATATGTTTGATATTTGATATCTGAACTTCAGAAATAATATATAATATTTTGGTACAATATATACGTAGACAATCAAAATTTTGGTTTAAGAATACTAATTTCCGAGGAAAAAGCTAACATAACCTCAAATTGTTTAAAATTGTAGGTCTAGTTTTTGAAGTCAAACTATTTTTGTCTCAAATAACCGATTTCTGGTTAAAAACGCTAACGTACCCTATCACTGTTCAAATATTGTAAACATTTTTTGAAACCTTATGATTTTTTATTAAACAATCGCAATTCCAGATGATAAAGAAACCACATAAAACATGTATAATATTTTCAATAATTTATTGGATAATTTGAAAGTTTTAATTTAACCGCGCAAAAGTGTCAGAATGCACAAATTTTTCCCAAGTCGCAAAAGGGTTTCTATAATTTTGTTATTAAAAGAGATTATTTGTATATCACATCAATAGATTTAAAAAAGCCTCGCGTTATTTTTGGACGAGGAAAGCACGAGGATTTTTCCAATGGGGATATTCATCTACAATATATTTGTATGTTATCATATGACTCACCACTTTTCTGGCCGGTATTTTTTACAAATTGTTTACATTTCATTGTCAATCAGCAAAAAATATGTTATTTACGAAGACATGCGACTAAATGTAATCAAACATGTGACTCAAAAAATGTTATAAATATGTTTTGTAAGAGCCATGACTATTAACTCTCGACTACCTTGTGACGATTCATCTTTTTTTGTTTATTTGAAGAGAAACGAAAGATATGTAACAAAAACTAGAGTGGAAAAATAAACTCACATAACCTATAAATTTACATTGTAGCATTTACGCGTACCTGTGGACATCTTGTTAGCCAGTAGTTCTTATGCCCTCATCACTCAAGTTGCAAAACACTAGATTATAAACGTAATTTTATCGACCATAATCGGAAATATACACAAAATAGTAAAGCGAAGAACCAAATTCTCAAAACGAAACGTACGCCCACTAAATAGCGACATGGCGAATATCTGATTCTTGCTTTCGATTCCAGTCATTGTTGCCAACCTTTTTGGACACAGTTTTGAAATTTAATTGCATGTTAAAAGTTAAAAACGGTTGGTAGCACTGAATAATGAATAATGGGAAATACATATTTTGAATTCTAAATAAAACTTGTAAATATTGAAGAGCAGCCAATTTCAAAACCCATTAAATATTAGGTGAATAAATTAATGTTTTAAAATTTAGAAGCAATACAATCATACATTTACATTTTGTACAGTATTTTGATGCTACTTATTAAAAAATTAAAAAGGAAATTAGTTCAATGATTTTTGTTTGAATAGTTCCGTATAGATTGTGATAAGTAATTTTAAGATAATCAATCTTAAATCCAAATTTTTTTTAATAGAGACTCTAAACTCATGATTCGTTCCAATTCACAGGGTTTGCTTGTGAATATTTTAAGATTTCTATTAATTGAGTCCAAATAATTTTACCCCAATTTCTTGAAAGAAATCTTTTTGTTTAAAATTTTTGTAAAAAAATTGTATTAAATATTAGCAATTTTGGAAATGCATTTAAATTTTTGTTTGTTTGTTTCTTTTTCTATTTGGAAAATGAAATAATCTAAATAGATTGGTTCAGAATCACCGAAAAACATAAATATTATAGAAAACTAACTACAGAATGTAAGTATTTCTGAATTCTATAAAATCGTATACAATTATTTTTAGTATGAAATGGAGAATAATTTATTTATTTTATATTTTATATACATATATATTATATATATATATGTATATATATATATATATATATATATATATAATTTATTTAAATTTGTCACAATTAATTGACAAAGAATGTCGAAACAGGTTTTGAAATTCACCTTAAAAAATTTATTTTTATTTAATGGCCTGTAAATATTTCATTGAAGTTTCCTTACGGCTATTTGTTGATATTAAATAAAGATATTTTAATTGTTTTTATCATTTGAAATGCAAAAATTTATTACATTTTTCACACAAATAGAGCAACTAATTTTTTAGATTCACGTAAGGTAGGGTAACGTAAGATCTTTTAAATCTGCGAAGAATCTTTCTATCTTTCTATCTTATAAGTATTTTGGCACGATATTTACATAGAATGTGCGTGAAAATTTTTTGTAGTACATAATATTAAGAAATGTACACTCTTTATGAATTCGAGTTTTGGTTTCAATTTTGAAAGAAATTTACATATTCTTTTGAAGGAAAGGTATAACGAAGACGTGTTTTCTTCCGTTAAATCTTTAAGTTACTGACATTTTCAGAACATTCGATTATTTTTTTAATGACGCCTTCTTTTTCTAAGTCCAAATAGTTCTCGAGCTAAGCTAGATTTTAGACAGAATGTCTATATTTATATGATGTCAAATTCCATCTAGCGGCATTAGTGGGTCTAGACAGAACTGCATGATGGATTTTGCTATCCAGTAAGTATAGATAGCGCCAAAAGACCGCCGAGCTAGTCCGGCGTAAATAGACCGCCACGAATAATCCAGTACTGGCGCTAGGATAATTCTAGTCAGCCAGGAATTATTTCCATATGGAATAAATTAAAGAAAATTGAAACTTGAATATTCGACTCTTGAAAATTGAAGAAAATTGAAGAAAATTGAAAGTTAAATTTTTAATGTTTGAAAATAAAGTAAAAATAGTATCAAAATACTATAAGTTGAATTTTCACGTAGACTTTTTCAAAATATTTTGTACTGCTGGAGAAACACTTGCAACACTTCTTTTTTAGATGGTAACTGTCGTCTGCAAAAATCTGTAGTCGGCTCCCCCACTAAATGCATTTCTACCGAATCATTATTTTTGTGCGTATTTGACATTTTTCGGTCATCCGTACACTTCGAGGGTTTAGGCCAGGCATGGAAGGGTTTTATAAAGGAAAAAAATGGTTACAGACTGAATGTTACACAGAAAAAAGTGGATAGTTAAAAAAACTCTGTGAACCAGCAGCTCTAACTATTTCAAATTGAACCGCAGCTTTTCGTCGGTGAATTTTGTTAAAATTACTATTTCGCATTCAGGTGATTTGAACTGACTTCTTAAAAGAGTAGGATGAACAATTTCAAATAGTAGGATGCACTGCACCACTTGGTAACCGTCCAAACTTAGGAGAATAAGAGTTACTATTTCGTGTAGTATGCCTTACTTCTGTGAAGAGTAACTTTGCCGATTTCGCATTGTAACGCATATATGTATATGTATATATTTGCACTGCACGCATTCTATACACGATTTATAAATAGATTAGCTCGAAACTTTCGACAACAAAAAAAATGTAAAATGTCGATCGATTTGAAAAGGAAAAAATTATTTTAGATATGATTACTGCACTTAATTCACGATTATTCTCACACAATTGCACGCACAGAGACTTACACATATGATCGCACGCTCAAACGCTTTGAAAAATCGCCCCCGCTGTGGAATCGAACCCTACCTAACTACCTAAAACCTGTCCTAAAACCTAAATCTAGCGCACGCATTAGTCAAGTGAGCTACGGAACCGCTTAGATTTTTCTGACAAACTCTCGATCAAGCGGTTTCTCTGAGAAAAACGTGGCCAGCTAAGAAATTATAATAAATGTTTACTCAAAATTTGTTTAATTAATCTCTTGCTGAGGATTTCTAATATTTTGTAATGAGCTTGGGAAAAATATTTTGCTTAGAATTATTAACTCACACAGTAAATATATTATTAGTAATTTATATGTATATTATTATAAAATGAATTAAAGTACAATTTTTAAAAGTACATATTTTGTATTATTGAAAATTAAGGCTTGAAAAAATGTTTTCGAATGAAAGTTTTTGAATTTTGATTTTATTATCATCTCACTTTATTTAAAACGCAACATTTATTTACATAAATGATATATAAATAAAAACTAGTTTAAATATCGTAATAATATAACAAATGCAAAATCGATATCACTATTTTAAGATGAGACAAACGTTGAATAGTGATATAAATTTAAATTTTTTGCACAAATAAAATTTTTCTCATGACATATGGGGATGCTGAATTAGAATAAAAACTGTTTAAAACAAACAAAAAATATTCGGTTCCGAGAAATTAATATCAGGGTGCACAGTCTTCCCCTGTTTTTCTTAGTTTCTCCTTTTTTCTTGAAATTCCCCTTGCCCCCCCTATTCTCAAAAACCTTCCCCTTTTTCCCCCTTTCTCTTTAAATATACGATATTTAAGATTGTACCCATTATTGAATAATAATTGAAGCAATTATAGTACTTAAATACATTATTTATGAATAAATAAGGTACACGTTCCAAGTGCAGACCATTAGAAATAAATACTCTGAAACAAATTTGAAGATGGAACATTTTAAAGCAAGTTGAAAACGTGAAAACTGCAGATAGAAGTTATTATCCAATATAAAATTGGAACAGTTACAAAATATATAGTATTTTTCAAATAAGTATTAGAATATTAATACATTCTAGTTGAAATGTACAAAGTTAAATACCTAATTAAAAAATGGAATATTCCAAACTCATCAACAGCCATACCACGCTGAAAAAACCAGTTCTCGTCAGATCACTGAAGTTAAGCAGCGTTGGGCGCGGTTAGTACTTGGATGGGTGACCATTCGAGAAAACCGAGTGCTGTTGGCACATCGTGGGTGTGGTGAGCCCACACTTGTAGTTATTTTACTACAAGCTATCAACCTAGAAACACTACCCGAATCGGGTAGTGTCACGCCTACCCTGAAAGGGAAATGGCTTAATGGTATACATACATCAACTGCAATTTTAAATGTTCTAACTTGAGCAATTTTTAAATTTTTCAAATCTTCACTTGAAAATTTAAGTATTGTTGAAACTTTTTATTGTTGAAAATTGATTTTTTCAAACTCACAATTGAACTATTCCATTTGTGTTTGAAAATTGATATTTTTTAGTCGGAAATTCAACTATTTGGTTGCAAGTTCAAATTTCGTTCAAAAGTTATATTTTTTGGCAGAAAGTTGGTTAAAAATGTAACGATTTGGTTCAAAATATATTTATTTTGTTGAAAAGTTGTCTTTTTGGTTGAAAATCAAACTACTTTGTTAAAAATTCACTTTTTCAAACTGAAAATAGCAATTTTTGGTTGAAAATTATTTTTTGTATTGAAAGCTTATATTTTTGAGTTAAAAATTCGAGTGTATTGTAGAAAGTAGGTACATTTTTTGGCACAAAAATTCAATAATTTGTTAGACAATTTGTTATTTCATTTGAAAATTAGTTTCTTGAAATGAAAATGTAGCAATTCCATTTTTGGTTCAAAGTTGATCTTTTTTATTTTGAAAATTCAAATATTTGGTTAAAAATTTTTGTAATCTGTTAAAAATTCGTCCTTTTTTTGTAGAAAAATAATCTTCTTGCTTCAAAATTCGACATTTTTAATACAATTTTTTTTCTTTATCGGCTAAAAAATCTTTTTCGGTTGAAAACTCAACTCTTGTTGAAAATTCGTGTTTTCGGATTATAGATTCAACTGTATTGTAGAAAATTTGAATTTTCTCTGTAAAATTAAATATTTTGGTGGAAAATTCAACTAATTGGTCGAATTTTGAACAATTTTGTTAAAAATTCATTTCTTAGTTAAAAATTCATCATTTTAGTTAAAGTTTTTTCTTGTTTGTTGAAAAGTAGGTTTTTTAACTAACAATTGTAATGTTTGGTTGAAAATTAACTTTTTAATTATTAATTCATATTTTCGTGTTGAAAAATCAACTGCATTGTAGAAAATTCTTCATTAAGGCTTCAAAATTCAACAATTTGGGAGAAAATTCAGTTTTTTCAATTGAAAATTAATTTTTTGAAACGAAAATATAACTATTCGATTTTTGGGTAAAAACTGATGTTCTTAATTCAACAATTCAACTATTTTGTTCAAAAATTGTCTTTCTCGTTGAACATTTAAAATTGCGAAAGCTAAAAATAAATTTCTTGTTCAGTTACAATTTTTTTGAAAATGTGCAAAACATGTTTTTTTTTTTGATCGAGTCATATGCACACATTTAAAAAAAAGTTGAATATGTCGAAACTGAAATTTATTCAGCTTGAACCAAAGAAACATTTTTTTATTTTTGTTTTTCGGGAAAAAATGTTTGTCGGGAATTAGGATTTTTGGGATTTCATATCATATTTTTGTATATTTTAAAAAAATTTTAAATAAGGCAAATTTTTTTTTAATGAGAGAAAATTTTTTAATTGTAAATTTAAGAAAGAGAACAGAAGATATAAACCGATTTCAATTCTTTTAAATTTACATTGAAAGTATTAATTATAGTCAGGATGAAATGCCAAATCTTGTAAAGAAATATTCATGAGAACGAGTTTAAACATATCAAAATTGTGTATTTAACTAATTTCATTTTTTCCCGGACTTTTTTATTTCACTCTGGATGGATTTCCAAACGATCTAAGCATATCCAATTTTTAAAAATAAATCTTTAATGGCAGAAATCATTGAAAAATCATTGAAAATTATTTAAAAATGTAACATTTCTTACGAAAAGGTTATTTATTCTTTTCGACCTTTTAAAAGTAAATGTTTCATCTTTCCCCTGTTTCCCCCCTTTTCGTGCGAAAACCACCCTATTTTCCCTTTTTTGAGCTCCTTTCAAGCTGTGATCCCTGTAATATTAAAGATCGCGATATCATAGTAGTATGGTAGATTTTATTGTTGTTGAAAATATGAAAAAAAATGAGAAAATATATTTTTTTTTCATAAAATCCCGCGTGAAAAAAGTTTGCATGGCTCACGCATGGCAATACACTTGGAAATATCTGGCTAAAGCATGGGTCACGGCTGAATGGTAGCATGATTAAAGCCTTGCTCGTGTCCGTCTTCGATGCTTAGGACACGCTAAACACAAATGAATATTTTGAAGAACATGCAAGTGATAGAGAATATTAGCCAGCGTTGAAAATTAAAATCTTGAGTTTGCCAATAGCCGACACCCGAGTGCACCGGAACGTGCACCAGGTCGTTCAAGACGTCACCTACGAGCACTTTTTTAAAATTTAAATGGTGTCAATAGCCAAAATAACTACCAATGGTGAGTCGCCGATCAGGGTGCACCGGATCGCGCACCAGGTACTTGAGCACGTATTCTACGAGAACTTTTTACAAATTTTAATTGTGTCGATAGCCAAAATAACTACCAATGGTGAGTCGACGATCAGTGTGAACGTGATTGCGCACCAGTTCACTTAGCACGTATTCTACGAGAATTTTTCGAAAATTTAAATTGTGCCAACATCCAAAATAACTACCAGTGGTGAGTCAACGATCCGGGTGCACGGGATCGCGCACCAGGTAGCTTAGCACGTATTCTACTGAAACCTTTTTGGAATTTAAATTATGCCAACAGCCAAAATAACTACCAATTGTGAGTTGACGCTCCGGGTGCCCCGGATCGTGGACCAGACCGTTCAAGACGTCATCTATGAGAACTTTTTTAAAATTTAAATTTTTTCAATAACCAAAACAATTCCAAGTGGTGAGTCGACGACCCGGCTGCACCAGATAGTTTGTAAATTTCTGGAAAAATTAGTATTTCAAAAATTGACATATTCTCGTGGAACTGAGGTTCCGTTAAAGTGACTTCAACCCAATGGTGCAAAAAACAAGAATTTTTTTCTTGATTTTGGGTCTGGGACGTCTTACAACTATTTTTCGATCACAAACAAAATCTTCCCCTCAGCCGTTTTTGAAAAAAAATTAAATAACCCCATTTTTCTCGGAAATGAAGCGAGATATAAAAAAAGATAACAGTGCACAATCATTGTTTGAAGAAATTTCTACAAAAAACCCTTCATAATTTTTTATCCCACTTCGTTTACTTGAAAAATCTTAGCCTTTAGTTAACACTTAACACTTTTTATCCTTAGCTGATAACATTGCTCAAATAACAAAATATCTTCAGACAATTTGAATAATAATATTTATCTGTTATAATTTTGTATCTGGTATAAAACACGGGAAAGCGAATTTTTCCTCAAAAAAAAAAAAAATATATATATATAATTATTTTTCGAAATACCGAAGTGAGTTGAAAAATTATAAGGGGAGTTTTTTGTAGGAATTTGTCCAAGGAACAATTTCGCCCTTTTAAATTTGTTCATATCTCGCTTGTTTTTCGAGAAAAACGGGGTATTTGGATTTTTTAAATTAATAATTGACTCGAAAACGGCTCTAGCAAAGATATTGTTTTTCATAAAAAAAAATAGTTGTAAAAAATTCCCAGATACAAAACAGAAAGAACAATTCTTAGTATTTGCACCTTTGAGTTGAAGTCATTTCAGCGGAACCGTAACCGTGACCTATTTTTGTGAAATGAAAAACTGAATTTGTTAGACCTGAAGGTTGTGAATACCGTGAAGTTAATTCCATAGAAACATTCTTTTTTTATTTTATTCTGTAGTCATAGACGTCATAGATACACATAAATGTCCTACATTCAGAGAGACTGAACAACAAGTTTTAATCTATCTCGAAGAAAATAATAATGAAGTGGGTACTCTTACAATGGGTGAAGCAAAGGAGTGTCACCGTTATGGAAGAAACGGAAGGAATGCATGGAGTTGAAGAGGTGGATGTGGATTCTAATGGCAAAATTTTTAAAGCTATTTTGAAAATGAGAAGCGGTAATAAGAAAATCTTTATTGCTAATGTTTTTCATTTTGTACTTGTGCTTTATTCGTTAGATATTTTATGTTTTTCATTTTAGTTTAATGTTTTGAATTATTTTTATGATTTTTGTTGATTTCCAAACTAATTTTAATATTCTACCGACAGAGGATAAAAAGTTTTTAAATTCCCTTCATGTAACACCGGAGGGGGAAATACTGGGGAAGAAAAATCTCACAGCGCTTAAGAAAAAGGATACAAAATTGTCAGTAGTCAAAAAATCGCAAAAGGAAGGCCAATTGAACTTGAATAGAAATGTTCTAAATTTGCCCCTACTCATCCCCGTGAAACCGAGCAATTCGGTTTTACAAGAGCCGCTAAGACCGCAAGTGATATCCAAGTCTGCTTATAACGAAGCTACCTCTCTTGAAAGTAAATTTGTTTAGTTTTTCACTTCATTATGATAAAATGAGACATATTTTTTCAGTATTATATTATTCTAATATTATTTTATTTGTTGAAGAAACCCAAGTGTCAGGCCTACCAGTTCTAAATTTTACTAGAAGATGTGATTCTCCTCCAAACCCAACCAGTAAAATTTTTCTTAAGATAATTATGAGACTTAAGTTTATCTTAAATTTTAATTTTGGGACATACTATTTTTTCCAGAAATTTATAAACTATCTGGAGCAGCCGGGTCGTCGACTCACCACTTGGAATTGTTTTGGTTATTGAAAAAATTTAAATTTCAAAAAAGTTCTCATAGATGGCTGTTGGCACAATTTAAATTCCAAAAAGGTTTTAGCAGAATGTGTGCTAAGCTACCTGATGCGCGATCCCGTGCACCCGGATCGTTGACTCACCGCTGGTAGTTATTTTGGATGTTGGCACAATTAAAATTTGTAAAAAGTTCTCGTAGAATACGTGCTCAACTACCTGGTGCGCGATCCGGTGCACCCTAATCGGCGACTCACCATTGGTAGTTATTTTGGCTATTGACACAATTAAAATTTGTGAAAAGTTCTCGTAGAATACGTGCTAAACGACCTGGTGCGTGATCCGGTGTACCCTGATCGTCGACTCACCATTGGTAGTTATTTTGGCTATTGACACAATTTAAATTTCAAAAAAGTTTTCGTAGAATACGTGCTAAACGACCTGGTGCGTGATCCGGTGTACCCTGATCGTCGACTTACCATTGGTAGTTATTTTGGCTATCGACACAATTAAAATTTGTAAAAAGTTCTCGTAGAATACGTGCTCAACTACCTGGTGCGCGATCCGGTGCACCCTGATATGCGACTCACCATTGGTAGTTATTTTGGCTATTGACACAATTAAAATTTGTGAAAAGTTCTCGTATAATACGTGCTAAACGACCTGGTGCGTGATCCGGTGCACCCTGATCGTCGACTTACCATTGGTAGTTATTTTGGCTATCGACACAATTAAAATTTGTAAAAAGTTCTCGTAGAATACGTGCTCAACTACCTGGTGCGCGGTGCGGTGCACCCTGATCGTCGACTCACCATTGGTAGTTATTTTGGCTATTGACACAATTAAAATTTGTGAAAAGTTCTCGTAGAATACGTGCTAAACGACCTGGTGCGTGATCCGGTGCACCTTGATCGTCGACTTACCATTGGTAGTTATTTTGGCTATCGACACAATTAAAATTTGTAAAAAGTTCTCGTAGAATACGTGCTCAACTACCTGGTGCGCGGTGCGGTGCACCCTGATCGGCGACTCACCATTGGTAGTTATTTTGGCTATTGACACCATTTAAATTTTAAAAAAGTGCTCGTAGATGACGTCTTGAACGACCTGGTGCACGTTCCGGTGCACTCGGGTGTCGGCTATTGGCAAACTCAAGATTTTAATTTTCAACGCTGGCTAATATTCTCTATCACTTGCATGTTCTTCAAAATATTCATTTGTGTTTAGCGTGTCCTAAGCATCGAAGACGGACACGAGCAAGGCTTTAATCATGCTACCATTCAGCCGTGACCCATGCTTTAGCCAGATATTTCCAAGTGTATTGCCATGCGCGAGCCATGCTTTAGCCAGATATTTCCAAGTTTATTGCCATGCGTGAGCCATGCAAACTTTTTTCACGCGGGATGGTAGTAATTTCTACAAATATCAATGTGAAAAGGTTGAGAAAATTATTACTACGTTAAAATTGGAAATTATTTTGAACTAAAATTTTATTACAAATTATTTTTTAATTATTGTTTCAAAAAATGATATCTCGAAAACAATGTATTATTCTACTAAAAAAAATTCTTCCAAATAATATAATATTTGAAATTGTAAGTAAGTTCAGTGGTACAACTAGAAACGTGTAGGCCCCTCCTCAACATTTTTTAGGAGGTCCGTTTGAAATTAAAAAAGAAGGACGACTTATAACTTGCTTATCAGTAAAACAACAGATTTTCGCTTCTCAATCTATAAGACTATGGAATTTTCTGCTTATGATATTTTTAATTTCTTAGAATTAATATATTATAGTAGAAATAATGTAAAAAGAAAGTATTCTTTTTATATATAATTCTTCAGAATATTTCTAAATTCTTTTAAAATTTTGTACGAAACAAAAGAACAGTATTGAAGTATAAAGTAGAGTTATTCACTATGTTCATTTATTATAAATATCTCAACTGATATTATGATAAAAGATAAAACATTCTAAAATAGTTTCCGATAATTTATTTAATTTTGTAAAATGTCAGTGCGCGGTTTGTCGTATAGATTGAGAAGCGAAAATATGTTGTTTGACTGATAAGCAAGTTATAAGTCGTCCTTCTTTTTTAATTGGAAACGGACCGCCTAAAAAATGTTGCGGACCGAGCCTACACGTTTCTAGTTGTGCCACTGAACTTACTTACAATTTCAAATAGTAAGGCTAACAATCTCGCGCAGTGCTTATTGCAATGCGAAAAAGCAGATCGAACTCACTTGCAAAAGTCAAACTCACAATTCTCTGCTTACTATGAAAATTAGTTATTCATACAGTTTACATGTTCAAATGTACTATTTCAAATAGTTATTGAAGCTACTTGTTCTAGTAATCTTTCTTTTTACAATTTGAAGTAGTAATGCTGACTTTAGGTTTTGTATATTTTGAGATCACTATCTCATTCAGTATCAAAAACTATTTGAATTGTTTCTTGTACAATGCGAACAAGTAAACTTCAAGTTAACAATACATAAAAGTGAATCTAACTATCTACTTTTTTCCGTGTACCAAAACCCCTTCTCCATAGGCTGTTAATGATTATATAAAAAATCTAAATCGATTGAACAATGGCCAAACATTTTCCTATTTTAAAAAGTACATGCATTTCGGCTAACTTCATGCGAAGTCCCTAAACCCTATTGGTAAATTCAGTTAGCCATTGACATATAATGTAAGTCACAGCAGGTTACAGTAGAATCAGCCAATCAGCTGTCGAGAATCGGGAGCAAGGTTCGATAAGTCGATAATGTAAAAAAGAGATCCGATAACTCGATAATTCAAGTAGGCGCAACTTTCAAAAGTCAACATTTCTGGATTAATTATTACAATGAATTAATAAAATAGTTGAAAATGAAGAAAACAATAAAAAATAAGTCGAGTTAGTTATAATTCATTTTTAGTCACTCTAAACATAGAGGAAAGGGAAGAAACTGTTTTCAAAATGCAAAACAAATTCAAAATTTTTAGTTATCTCGAAAACGGTGAGAGATACGCGAAAACTGAAAAAATTTTCAGGGCTTCTAAAGGGGAAATGGTCCTCGGCCACCCCGACCTAAACCAGTAAACAAATGTTCCAAATTGAAAAGAAAACCCAACATTTTGAATTATCTCTAAAAGCGTCACAGATACGTGAAAACTAACAACATTTTCAGGGTTTCAAAGAGGGGAATCGCTTTTGACTAAAATTTTAAGATTTTTGCAGAGGGGGTTTGTTTTTGACCAACTCGAAATAACACAACTTAAAGATTTTTTAAATACAAAAAAATGAAATTCATGAGTTATCTTGAAAATGGCGAGAGATACGCGAGAACTGTCAACATTTTCAGGGGTTTTTAAAGGGTTCGATCCTCGGCGACCTCGACGCAATCCAGTATACAGATTTTCGAAATTAGAAAAAATCAGAATTTTGAATTATCTCGACAGCGGTCAGATGTACGTGAGAACTAAGTAAATTTTAAGGTTTTCCTGGAAGGGGTTTGTTTTCGACCAACTTGAACTAACCCAATAAAAAGATTTTTAAATACATACATACATTGATTAGCAGTTCGAACTCGAAAGAAGAAAAGAATTTAAAAGATTTTTAAAGGCCAAAAAAAAAATTAACATTTTGAGTTTTCTTTGAAAATGATGATAACAGTAAACAGACTTGAAATATTTTTGAAAATCTAAAATTTGAATCATCTTGAAATCGGTCAGAGATTTGTAAAAACTAATAATTACAAAGAACTCAAACCAACCCAATAAAAAGTTTTTAAACATTCAAGACAATAATACAAATAAATTTTCCACAAAAAGTTGACTTTTCAAATAAAAAATATGCATTTTCCATCAAAATAATTGAATTTTTGACCCAAAATTGACCCGAACGCTTCGCGCTCGATCATATATTTATCTCGCGCTTCGCGCTCAATTATGTATTCACCTCGCGCTACGCGCTCGGGCGTATTTACATCGTGCTTTATGCTCGGTTCCTCTAGATTTTTGAACTTCGTGTTCGACTCGATGAAAAGAAAAAGTTTGTTTGCAAATTTTCCAAAAAACTAATACCTTCTCATTATCATGAGCATGTAAAAAATCAATTTTCTAACAAAAAGGGACTAGCCACATTTTAATTTAAAAAAATTTGTTTTCAATAAAAAAACTAATTTTCAACAAAATAGTTAAATTTTTGAGCAAAGAAACTTACTTTTAGCTAAAATAATGAATCTCTAACCAAAAAAATGAATCTTCAACCAAGAAGATGAATTTTCTACCAAAAAAAGATACATTTTCAACAAAATAAGTTAATTTTCAACCTTCGCGCGTTGCACGGAAGTTTGAGCGCGCCTCAGGCGCGCACCTGTTGGATCTCGCGCTTCGCGCTTGAATGGGTATTCATATCGCGCTTCGCGCTCGATGATATGTTTATCTCGCACCTCGCACTTGATACTGTATTCACCTCGCGTTACGCGCTCGGACACATTTGCCTGACACTTTAGGCTCAGTTCCTCTAGGTTTTCACACTTCGTGTGCTCGCTATTGCGCGCTTCGCGCGCTAATACTCTCGTTGTAAGCTTCATCGTTATGACCTGCTTTTGGTTTAATTATGTCAGTTTTACATAAAAAGAAGACCTAATTTACTTAGGGTTCTATCGACCTTAAGGAACACATTATCATCAAGTCACTCGCGCTTCGCTCTCGATATTTGGTTTAAACATCATGTAAACCTCGCGCTTCACGCTCGTTTCTGTTCATCGTATAATAGAAACCCAAAAGTTTGAGCGCGCTTGCTGCGCGCAATTTGGTCGTCGCGCTTCGCAACGACCATATGTTATGTTCAATGTTCTTCAGATAAAAATGACTGAAGTTGTATTTGATTTAAAATGAAGAAGGTAATTCCTTTACTTCAGCGTATATTTCTGTATCTTTATAATTAATCCTACAATCAGAAAGATTTTTTCCCACTATCTGAAAAGGGGAAAAAAAAGTATCTAAGTCGTTTTTGGAACATATATCTTGCTTTTTCATTCATAATCAAACCGACCCCTTAACTACCATGTGATTCCATATATACTCCTGACCATATTTCAACACCGCCTTTCAACACCCCATTTTCTATGTTTCCACTTTCGCATCCCTTTTTCTTTGCCTCAGGTACACATAAGATATCTAGCTTCCTTACGCGCATAGTTTCTCGTAATTCTATTATCTTAAGATCATTCCCCCCCCCCTAGCATTCCAGACACCCAGTCACCATTCATCGCCTGAAACTCGACCTTTACGTTTACCGTGTGTATGCATTTCGCCAATCAAAGTTTCAGTCCATTCCGAGGCTATTTTATTGTTTGTATTATTCATTGTTTAGATTGTGCACCCAACTACCCCCTTTATGCGCGAAATTTGTTTTGCGAGTCGAAATCATGTCCAAGTTAAGTAGTTATTCGTCATACGGTGGAGAGTCTAGTTGTAACGTTAGTCCCAACAAAACTTCTTTTACGAGGGGGGGGGGGGGGGAGGAATGGAAACCGAGATAGAGTCGCAATCGGTTGATGTTTTATGCTGAGAAGGTCACCGGCCTTCAGCAGCGTTGTATTTGATTCATATGTTATGTTCATATGTTCCGATCTGCCAATTCCCGGCCTACCTCTAAGCAAGGAACCAAAAACTCTTTTTTGTTCTAATATTTATGTATATATATATATATATATATATATATATATATATATATAGTTTTATATATTTCGTCTATTTGAAGCATAGTTCTTGGAATATAAATGTAATAGTCGAATTTTTTTAGAGCAATTATTTTAGTAAACAAAGACCAAAACGCATTCTGAAATAAAAGTCACATTTTCAGTCAGAATAAGTTGTTTGAATTATTATTTTATTTTATTGTTTTAATCGTTAGAAATAGTATTGAGGGCATTCAAAAATTAAATATTTTGAAAAACCATACACGAGATAAAAAATAAATTAAATAAGCAAAGTTTTGATGAGAATGTGCCCGCTTATCGGGCCGATTTTTTCACTGTTAATGTTATTTTTTACGAATAAAACAAAAACTACACGTCCTGCCAAAAGTGACCAATAACAAATTTGTAGATCTTGTTTTGAGTGCACAATTTTTGTTTGATCATCATTTGTCGTATCTTGCATAGTTTGACCGTAAAATTGAATTTTTGGATTTTACATTTTTTTTGTGCAATAAAAATGTGAATTTTCAATTTTTCAAGAAAATTCGAAAAGTCATTATGATAATCTCGTAGGCGATGCAAAAAGGAACATTTTTCCTGTCCCGGCTTTTTTTCGTATCGTGCGTTGTTTGGCTGAAAACGTTAATTTTATTTTCTTCTTTCGGATTTTGAAAATGCCGTAACTCTGAAAATTTTGATTTTATCGAAAAATGTCATGAAAATAAATTGTTTGAATTTTCGAGTACGATGAGTGGTCGCGCATATAATTTCCAACATTTTGAAAAAAAATTTCAAAATGCTCTCACTTTTTGAATTTTCATCCAAGATGGCCAACGGCCATACCACGCTGAAAAACCCAGTTCTCGTCAGATCACTGAAGTTAAGCAGCGTTGGACGCGGTTAGTACTTGGATGGGTTACCATTCAAGAATACTGACATGAGTGCTGTTGGCACATCGTGGGTGTGGTGAGCCCACACTTGTAGTTATTTATAACTACAAGAAAAACCTAGAAACACTACCCGAATCGGGTAGTGTCATGCCTACCCTGAAAGGGAAATGGTTTAATGGTATATATATGGCTGGCTAACGAACTTGACCTTTAGTTTAGGAGACTAAAAGAGTATACCAAAGGCCAATCCAATTGGTCAAATCTTTCGAAAGTTATCGTGCTCACAGTCAGACAGACATACAGACACATTCGTAAAAACCTGTTTTTTGGGTTCAGGGAGTCTCAAAACGTG
Source organism: Andricus curvator (assembly GCA_932195095.1). Classification (NCBI taxonomy): domain Eukaryota; kingdom Metazoa; phylum Arthropoda; class Insecta; order Hymenoptera; family Cynipidae; genus Andricus; species Andricus curvator. Next base: position 12,132 of record CAKNYM010053756.1, on the reverse strand, counting down.
GACATTTGACAAAAACCGGGGGGGGGGTCAAATTTTACATGAATCTAATACCTTCTCTAGATGAGATTGTAAAAAATATAAATTTTCGACGAAAAATATAATAGTTACATTTTCAGTTAAAAATTAATTTTTAATTTAAAAAAACTAATTTTCAATCACAGAAATGAATTTTCAACCAAAAATATTAATTTTTAAAAAATACATGAATTTCGGAACAAATTTTTAATTTGTAAGGGAATTTTCTACCAAAAAGGTTAATTAGTCCAGAATATTAATCTTCTTGGTGACTAATTCACCATTTTGGTTGAGTATTCATTTATTTTGTTAAAAACTATAGAAATTTTCAACTGAATAGCTGAATTTTCAAGTGAAGAAATTAGAAAAATTCATTTTCATCGAAAAAAATTCAGTTTCATCAGAAAACAAACGAATTTTCAATAAAATAGTTAAATTTTTAAGCAAAAAAATTATTACATTCTCATCTAGAGAAGGTATTAGATTTGTGTAAAATTGGACCCCCCCCCCCCCTCCGCCCCGGTTTTTGTCAAATGTCCACGTTTTGAGCCCCCTGAACCCAAAAAACAGGTTTTTACGAATGTGCCTGTCTGACTGTATGTCTGTCTGTGAACACGATAACTTTCGAAAGAATTGACCGATTGGACTGAGCTTTAATATACTCTTCGAGTCTCCTAAACTAAAGGTCGAGTTCGTTAGCCAGCCATTTTTGATGAAAATTCCAAAAGTGAGGGCATTTTGAAAATTTTTTGGATCGTTTTTTTTGAAAATTTGGAAATTATATGTACAGCAGCTTATAGTATTTGAAAATTCAAATATTTTATTCACGACATTTTCCGATAAAATGAAAATTTTCAGAATTACAGCATGTTCAAAATCCAAAAGAAAAAACGAAAAATTCAGATTTCCAGCCAAACAACGCACGATACGAAAAAAAGTCAAGACAAGAAAAGTGTGTCTTTTTGCACGCCTCACAAGATTATCATAACGACTTTTCGAATTTCATTGAAAAATCGAAAATTCACATTTTGATTGCACAAGAAATAATGAAAAATCCAAAAAATCAATTTTACGGTCAAACTATGCAAGATACGACGAATGATGGCTGGACTAAAATTGTGCATTCAAAAAAGATCTATAAATTTCTTCTGGGTCATTTTTTGACAGGATCTTTATTTTTTTGTTTTATTCGTAAAAAATAACATCAACAGTGAAAAAATCGGCCCGATAAGCGGGCACATTCTCATCAAACCTTTGCTTATTTCCCGTATTTTTCATCTCGGTTGTGTTTTTTCACAATATTTCATTGTTTTTATGTTCTCAATACTATTTCTAACGATTAAAACAATAAAATAATCATCATTAAGGCTCCTGATACTTGAAAATTTGTATTTTTACATTCTCATCTAGAGAAGGTATTAGATTTGTGTAAAATTTGACCCCCCCCCCCCCCGGTGTTGGTCAAATGTCCACGTTTTGAGACCCCCTGATACGGAAATATACGCTGAAGTAAATGAATCACCTTCTTCATTTTAAATCAAATACAACTTTAGTATTTTTTATCTGAAGAACATTGAACATAACATATGTTCGTTGCGAAGCGCGACGACCAAATTGCGCGCAGCAAGCGCGCTCAAACTTTTCGGTTTCTATTATACGATGAACAGAAACGAGCGTGAAGCGCGAGGTTCACATGATGATCAAACCAAATATCGAGCGCGAAGCGCGAGTGTCGTGATGAGAATGTGTTCCTTAAGGTCGATAGAACCTTAAGTAAATTAGTTCTTCTTTTTATTTAAAACTGACAGAATTAAACCAAAAGCAGGTCATAACGATGAAGCTTACAAGGAGAGTATTAGCCCGCGAAGCGCACAATAGCGAGCACACGAAGTGTGAAAACCTAGACGACAAATGTGTCTGAGCGCGCAGCGCGAGGTGAATACATTATCGAGCGCGAAGCGCGAGATCCAACAGGTGCGCAATAGTTGAATGTTCAATTGAAAGAAAGGATTTTGTAAAAAAAAAATTCAACAAAATAGTTAAATCTTCTACCAAACAAATGAATTTTTGAAAAAAAAGATAATAGTTCAATTTTCGGCAAAAAATCTAATTTTCAGACAAAAAATTAATTGTCAACCAAAAAGATTAATTTTCTACCAAAAAACATCAATTTTTAACAAAATAAATGAATTTTCCACAAAAAAAGTGAATTAGTCACCAAGAAGATTAAGATATTCTACCATAAAAGACAACGTTTCAAAAAATACAGAAATTTTCAACCAAATAGCTGAATTTCCAATATAAATGTTAAATAAAACATGGCAGTTAAATTTTCATTAAAAAAAAATTAATTCACAATAAAAATTTCAAAAAAATAGTTGAATTTTGAATTAAGAAGTTATCAAATCAAGATACATTGGGATACCAAAATTCTAGAACCAATGAAAAATTGACAGAATGATTTGAGCAAAAACTTATGTAAATACCTGGTAAATACCACATTTTTCGGTTTTTCTAAAATGATTCATATTGAAAAATGATAATTTTTAACAGAACTAGCAAAAATTAACCGGTTGTGGTAAGTTTTGGTTTTCAAAATTATTATTTAAATGTAAATATTGCAATGAAAATATGGAACAATGGTTATTTTTCATTTATTGTGAAAATACCATTTTGACTGTCATTTAACAATAATCTGGACTTTTTCTCAGTTTAATCATGAACATAAATAGTGGGACATTTTTCTTAATCTTGAAGGTTGAAAATAAAATTTTGACATAAATATAAACAAAATATTGGAAAATGAACCGAGTTTTTCCTAAAGAAAGGTATAAGTATGAGTGTATTAAAAAATAGAGGCCATTGTGCGTTTTTCGAGTTTATTTCAGAAACGGCTCATTTTAATACAATTAAGATTCTGTAGAAAAATGTGCAGCATTTTTTTCTCCATAAAGAAGTTCATTTTCATTTTTCACATAAAAACAATGGTTTGCTTAGAAAATAGGAAAAAAGATTCATTGTTAGTATTTTACGTTTTTACACCTGTGAGGTGCAGTTTTCGAGAAAAGAAGTCCTACCTACAGATGTGAGCATGATAAAGGTCTATCTCTCACAGAGTACATGCAGAATTACGATAACTCAATTACTTCATTTAATATTGTTTATTTTTTTTTACTAACTTCAACGGTATTTTTTCTTATCGTGACTTCCATGCTTGAAGTTCATACTTCGTACACAAAATATTTCATATTTCGACAATGCGCCGGCAAATTTTTATAACGTTCAGAATATAATTTCGAATCGTAAAAACGCATTTCAATCAACGATATCTGAATGATTGGAAAACGGAAAATTCTGAGCGCTATCCTAGGTGCTAATAATGATTATCTCTTCTTTTGTGAAGATTTTACTGACCTTCCTGCTGTCTCAACAGAATTGTTATTTTTCCACTAATATGTAAGTCTTGCTAACGGCGATACCACGCTGGAAACACCAGTTCTCGTAAGATCACTGAAGTTAAGCATTGTTGGGCGCGGTTAGTACTTGGATGGGTGACCGTTCAGGAATACTGCGTGCTGTTGGCCCGTCGTGAGTGTGGTGGGCCCACATTGGTAGTAAATATCCACCTAGAAACACTACCCGAATCGGGTAGTGAGGCAATGGACTTTCGAGTTCGAACTGCTAATCAATGTATGTATGTATGTAAGTCTGAGAACTTTAGATTTTTTACATGTTGTTAATAAGACAATTCACAATATCTGTACAAAAATTGACAGTTTTTTTCACAATTTTCATCGCGTGTTGTGGTTCAGAAATCGGACAAATTCTTTATTCAAACAATAAATTCCTAGATGAATTGACTCTGAAAGTTACTTTATTGTAACTCTTGTGTTCTTTTACAAAAAACTTGTCAAAACTGTTGCTAAAAAGTGTCTTTGTCGGACGTTTTTTCGATGGGACTGTTATTACTAGTTTACGCAAAATATCGCTTTACACTTCAAGACATCAAATTTGGTGAGTAGAAATGAGAACTTTATGAGGCATAAAGTTTGTAAAAAACTTTTGCATAAGTTTTTGTCGTTTCTGTCTTAGACATTAATTATTTTTCTTTCTAAATGTAAACTTCTTTTGAACAAAATTAACTGAAAGCTGAATTTCAAAAACAAATCAGGATAATAGAACTTTTGAATATTTTTGTGTTTATATTCATATTTTTATTTAGAAAAATCTGTGAACTTTGAAGAAAAAGAGTTTACAATTCATATTGAGTCAGTTTTTTTATCGATTGCTAATGAATCACAAAATTTAAAAATTGATTTTCAATGGGATTTACTATTCAAAAAGTTCTACAACTTCCAGTTTTCAACCGATCTAACCGTTTTTTAAGAATCGAAGAGAATTAGATTCTTAACAAATGTACGAAGCGATATTTTGCATTTTATAACTTTTAACATGTAATTCTTAGAAGACAAATTTATAAAAAAAGAAAACTTTGGAAAAAATATTTGTTTCTCAGCTGTGTTAGTGTGTGCGTAGATAGATTTGCCATCACCGATTTTATTGTTGGAGACAAATTTTGTAAACTTTTTTCATAATGTTTTCACAACAAAAAATTTTTTTTGCCGTTTGATATTTATCAAAGTAAGTAGTAAGTTAACATATCTTGAAAAATAATGCATTTTTACCCGCATAGTTTAAGTTTCTACCAAATTGTTGAATCTTCAACTAAACCAGATTGATTTACAACCAAACAGTTGCATTTTCAACCGAAAAGGATGAATTTTCAATCACAAACATTAGTTTTCGACCAAAAAAGACGATTTTTTCATAAAATACATGAATTTTCAGATAGAAAAGATGAATTTTCAATAAAAAATATTAATTCTCAACCAAAAATGGAATAGTTACATTGTTAGTTAAAAAAAATTAATTCTCAACTAAAAAAGAAGAGAATTTTCAACAAAATGGTTATATTTTGAACATAAAAGATGAATTTTCAACTAAAAATGTTGAATTAGGAACAAATAAATTTTCAACAATAGAGTTCATCCCAAAAGAAGATTTTTTAACCCGGAATGTTAATTTTATAGAAATGAAACAGTCAAATGCGCAACCAAGGAGGTGAATCTCAAGAAAATATGACTTTTTAACAAACCAGTTAAACTTTCAGCGAAGTAGTTGAATGTTTAACTAAAAAAGATTAATTTTTCACGAATTACTTGAATTTTCAACCAAAAGGATGATTTTTCTATGAAGAAGATTAATGTTCTACCAGAAAACACAAATGTTCCACAAAATACATTAATTTGCAACAAAATTGTTAAATTTTTAAACCTACACTAAACTACTATTTAAATATATAATCATATAAAATCATGAACTCATTTAGAACTGAAAGTCTACAAAACGGTTGAATTTTCAAAACGAAATTATAATTTTTTCTAGCTTCTGCATATTAATTAAACGGATATACTTTCAGAAATGGAGGCTCAAAACGTGAAAGTGGAAGCACAGTATGAAGAAACGGGAAAAATGGAGACTTCCGAAATAGGAAAATTAACCGATAGATTGTCTCATCAACATTTTTCAGCGTCTGCCCACGATAGCTGACAGAATTCGTATAGAAAGAGGTAACTAACATTTGATAATTAATAGTTCATCCCAACCCAAATGTTAAAAATACAATATTTGACATCATTCAACTCACTCAGAATGTCACAAATGAGAGAGAATGTTACAAATTCCCACTTTTGATTAAGAAAAAGATGTACGAATCAAAACTTATTTTTTTCCAACTCAACAAAAACGTTAAAAATGCAAAATATCCCCATTTCAATTCAGAAATAAATCAAAAACAAATATTTCCTCTTCTAATTGAGAAACACATTGAATACCACATTTTCATGCCTTTAAATTAAATTAAATTAAATTAAATTAAATTAAATTAAATATTGAAAATTTGATCGCCGATAGGAAACTTTTTAAAACTTTTACAAAAAATTTAAATCTTCAAATTGTATTCTATTTCAATTTGTTGTATTTTGTCTTCAAAATAAATTTCAACCAGCACTATTAATATAATCTTCACTTTTGTTTCTTTCAGTTTGCGAAAGGTGGCAAGGTCTAAGTCAGAGGTCATGGAATAATTTCAGATCCCTTGATTTGTCATCGAAAACATGGGGAATACAACCGTATAGTGACAATCAAAGATTAATAAGAAGCATCGATTTTGAAAAAATAACAAGACTCTCGGGAAAATACTTAACGAGTATTATCACAGACGTGGCAAAATTTGCCAAAATTTGCAAATCGCTGACGAGAATTGTAAGAGTGCATTTATTCGATGATTGTCTTGACAAGAACAAAAAATGTGAAGTAAACCCCATTTTAAACGAACAGAAAAGATTAGAAACAATAAGCCAGTGTACGCTCAAGACGTGGGAGGTGATTCTCCTTTGGCTTTTATCTGCGGGTAAAAACATTAAAAATTTTAAAATAGAAGTGGATCATAGCCACTATCAAGAACGGGATTTCGCTAGTATGTTGCGGATAATGACACATCTGGAATCCCTTTCTATTAAAAACTGCGACCTTCTCAACTGGGGGGGTAGTTTTCTACTTGAGTCAAGCTCAATAAAGAATTTAAAATTGGCAATAGGTTATACATTCCCCAAATGGACAACAGTACTATTGCCCGCCGTCTGCTCATTCACTGACCTCGTAAAATTAGATTTTCAAGATTCATATGAGATGAGTGACGCATTTCTTGAAAGAGTCTGCGACTATTGCAAAAAACTGACGTACATGAATTTATCTAGTGAGTAAATTGCAGAATTTATTAATATTAATGTCTACCTTTTGAAAAACGTTCTTATAATAATTTGTTTACTAATGTTACATCGATTTGATATTTACAGATTGTGAGGCAGTAACGGATGATGGTGTGGCCAGCGTATGTCGTTTGCAGAATCTAGAATATTTAAATATTAGTAATCTGCCAGAAGTGAAAAACCCGCCACTGGAAAAATTAATAAATTTGGTGGTATTAAATACGTCATGGAGCGAAGGACTTGAGGATGAATGTCTCTGCAGAGTTTTAAAGGAAGCACGACAACTCCGGGCACTTAAGATTAGACCTCCTCACTCACTGAGTGATAAAATTCTGAATATTGCTATTGAGGTTTGTCGAATTAGAGAATGTGATAACGCGCTTGATATATACTGTCGCAAAGATGAAATTGATATGAGAGGTAATTGTGAAGAACTGCCCTTCAATATAGTTTACTTGTGGGATGTACCAATTGAAAAATATGGAATTGACGATCCATTTAAGGATAACAAACGAGAGGTACATATTGACTCGGATATCTTATAAAAATGACATTTTAATTGACGAAACCGAAGGGGAATTTTATATTTAATCAAAATGAAGTTCAATAAAATACCATGAAATTAATTTTTACTGTAATCACTGTTATTTGTACACGGCTTTGCATGGGTACCCTCTCATAATGCAGAATAAATAATTGTGCAACTCTAAAAATTTTCATACAACTTTAGAAAAAACCTCTAAAATGTTGGCGCGTACAAATTTTCGTAGAAATACATATCAAATGATCTTGACTCGTGAAGAGTCCAGATGTCACACCATTTCGAGCGCGCATAGCACTCGGATGGGTGATCATCTGCGACGTACAACCGATTTTTGGGAGGTTTGACGCCGAGAATGACTGTACACGGAGAAAATTTGTTCATGAAAATTTACCCAATTAGTTAGGTAAATGGAGGACATTACTGCATTGAGATAAAGTTTACAATCATTTTAGGATTTAATACAAAACAGAACTATAAATAATACAAAACAGTTATGTAAAATCTCAAGTCCAAAAGTGAAAATTCTGATATGCAATAATTGATATAAGGGTTGTATTATTTTCATACCAGTATATTATTAAATAACGCAAAGTATTGTAAATTTTTATTAAATGAATGATATAAAGTTTACTTTTGTGTGATATTAACGATTCACTTAAAATAAAGTATAGATTGCAGAATTTTGAAAGAGATTTTCACTTTTATTAGGAGAGGAATTACACAACAGTAAGGTAAAATGAGAATCGCAAGGGACGTCAACATTTTCCGGGCTGAAGTTTAAAGCCGAGTCCCCCGTAGAAACTTTAACATTCTTAAGTTTCGGTTTATGTTGTAAAATTTCAGAAAATATTCAAATATATAGATCATCCTTTCCTCTTAGTAGATAATACGTATTAAATTACTAAATAAAAGTTGAATTTATTTTAAAATTGACATATAAAGATGCGGGTGATGAAAAAACATCGGACGGCACTGGAAAACTGACTTCGAACTTCGAGGCGGGAGACCCCGAAGACTAATGTTTGAGAACAAAGTTGAATTTATAACAAAAAAATATGAATTTTCCACATAAATAATTGAAGTTCTCATAAAAGAGAAAATGTTTTTAACAAAATAAGTGAATTTTCAACTTAAACATATCAATTTTCTAGCAAAAATGAATTAGCTACCTTTTTCGTTGAAAACATTATTTTTTACAAAAGAAAAACATATTTTCAACAGAATTTTTTCAATTTTCAACAAAAGAAATTAACTTTCAACTAAAATAATGCATCTTCAAACAAAAACAAACAAAAAAACATTTCACCGATGAGGTGAATTTTCCACCAAGAAGATGAATTTTCTATCAAAAAAAGACAAATTTTCAACTAAAAACATAAATTTTAAACAAAGAATAGAATAGTTTAATTTTCAGTTAGAGAAATAAGTTCTTAAACAAATAAAATAAACTTTCAACAAATTAGTTAAATTTTCAACCAAACAAATGATTTTTCAACCAAAAAGATGTAATGGCTACACAAAGCCGAAAAGCCGGCTGAACTCGGGAGGTGGTTTTCTACAGTTTTTCTCTCCTCTGGCCAAATGTCTAGGCAAATGCAAGTACTTTAAAAAAGTCGCATGCAGCCGTGGGTTATCCCTGGTTGTGATTAAATTCATACAGTGATTTTAAGCCCACCTCAGTAAAAGAACAATTTTCAGAATCCCATAAACAGTGAAGTGGAGTCGTCTGGCGGTATGTGTACTCATAATGAAGGACTTAAATAATGCTTGAGAAATGAGCATGACCCGTGTATATACCTCTCTTTCACCGTTGTTCAAAAAATAAAAAGGCATAGTACAATAAGCAATTTAAATTACTTTAAGGAATTAACAAAACAAAAAAAAGACTGAAATTAATGAAAAGGACATTTTTCACCATCATAAAATTTGTATGCTTCTTCAATTCTTATTGAATATATAGTGCATTTATTTTCTCATAAAAATGAATTTGTTGTACGCATTATTAAAAATTTTGTAGCTGCATGTATGTTTTTATGTCAGGTAACAAATAGCCAACCTCTGAATTTATTTATGAAAATTGTTTCAATAATTAATAATTTTTATAAATTTACAAAGCAGCATAGAAATTTAAAAAATAGAGAAACTCTGAATATGTTTAGGAGAATTGTTAAAATAATTAAAAATTATTGTATATTTGCGAAGTATCGTAGAAAAGATTTATTGAAAATAAAATTGTTCTCGATTCGCTAAACTAATTGATCCTATTCGTGGAAAAATGGCCGAGCTCTCAATTTGTTTATGAAAGTTGTTCCAATAATTAATAATTCGTGGAAATTTGCAAAGCATCATACAAACAAGTAATTGAAAAGATATTCTTAGTTCATTCTTTTCAAAAATTGAGTATATTTGTTAAAAAATAGCCAAGAGCTACATATTTGTTAACAAATAGCCAAACTTGAAATTTTTGCATGAAAATTGTTCAAATTATTATTAATTCTTGTGAATTGACAAAGCAACATAGAAAAGAGTCATCGGAAGACATTCTTAGTTGATTCCGTAAACAAATTCAGCTAGAAAAAAGTAATCTGAAAGATATTCTTACTTAATTCTGGCAAAAATTGAGCCTATTCGTTGAGAAATAGCTAAACTCCTAATTTCTTAATCGAAATTGTTGAAATAATTAATAATTCTTGTAAATTTACAGAGAAACATAGAAAAGAGTTATCAGGGACACATTCTTATTTGACTCCGTAAATAAATTGTGCCTATTCCTTGAAAAATAGCCAAACTCTGAATATGTTTATGTAAACTGTTTAAATAATTAATAATGATTGTAAATGTGCAAAGTATCGTAGGGAAGAGTGCGATTGGAAATACATTCTTGGCGATTCCGTAAACAAATTGAGCCTATTTTTTGAAAAATGTCAAAACTCTTAATTTGTTGAAATAATGAATAATACCTATAAATTTGCAAAAAGCTTCATAGAAAAGAGTCATCGGGAAGATATTCTTAGTTAGCGTATTCATTGAAAAATAGACAAACTCTGAATTTCTTTGTGCAAATTATTTAAATAATTAATAATTATTGTGGATTTACGAAGAAAGATAGAAAAGAATTATCAGAAAGACATTCTTACTTGATTCCGTGAACAAATTTGGCCTATTCCGTGAAAAAAAGCCTAACTCCGAATATATTTATGAAAATTGTTAAAATAATTAATAATTATCATATGTTCACAACGTATCGAAGAAAAGAGTTATTGGAAATACATTCTTTCTTGGTACCCTAAACTAATTGATCCTATTCGATGAAAAAATGCCAAGCTTTCAATTTATTTTCGGTAAATTGTTGAAATAATTAATAATTTTCGACAATTCGCAAAGCATCATACAAAAAAACCATCGGGAAGATATTCCTAGTTAATTCTGTAAAAAAATTACCCTGATCGTTGAAAAATAGCCAAGAGTCTGTTCGTGGAAAAATGGCCAAGCTCTGAATTTGTTTATGAAAATTGTTTCAATAATTAATAATTATTAAATTTACAAAATATCGTAGGAGAATTAATCGAAAAGTTAAAAATAGCCAAAGTCTGAATTTCTTGCATAGAAGAAAGTTATTGAAAACATATTATTAGTTGACTCCGTTTTCTTTAAAAATTAATGAGCCAAGAATAAACACATTTTCTAAACTTCTTCAAATTCGCTTCGCTCGCAAGTTTGAGCGCGCCTAGGGCGCGCACCTGTTGGATCTCGCGCTTCGAGCTCGATTAGGTATTCACCTCGCGCTACGCGCTCGGAGACACTTGCCTCACGCTTTAAGCTCAGTTCCTCTAGGTTTTCACACTTCGTCTGCTCGCTATTGCGCGCTTGGCGGGCTAATACTCTCTTAGTAAGCTTCATCATTATGACCTGCTTTTGGTTTAATTATGTCAGTTTTACATATAAAGAAGAACTAATTTACTTAAGGTTCTATCGACCTCAAGGAACACATTCTCATCAAGACACTCGCGCTTCGCGCTCGATATTTGCTCCACGCTCGTTTCTGTTCATCGTATATAGAAACCCAGAAGTTTGAGCGTAGTCCAGGGAATGAAGGATTTTTTCACCAAAAAATTTTAGAATGAAAACGAGGTATGCCATCATGTAGTGTTGATGCCTGGGATGAAGGCTTGTATGTTTGCACGCAAAAATATGTTTTCATAAGGAATTGCGCAATGTTCAACGTTGGCGAAATCATGTTTTTGGGAGATTGCGATCAAGGTATTGATTTGCGAAAAAAAAATTTAATAATAAATTGAAGGTCTTGAAAAGATCTTTAATCTGGTAGGTCGCACATTGAAATTGTTTAATTTGTTCCCTCACAAAGTAATAAAAACCGTCAAAAATGGCCGTTTTGCAAAATCTAGTTATTTTTGTAAAAAGTGTATGCACATCCATTAAATTCCCTGAAAATGTGTGTTTCGAGAAGCTGAGAGTATATGTAAAATTTGAGCTCAAAATAATAAATAGTTTTTGAGAAGAGCTATTTGTTTATAACAAAAATACCGTTGTTTCGGTGGGGCTAACTTTTTTTAAGGCAGTCGAAAAGCCATAAAAGTGGACAAATTTCAATCCTGGAGAGTTATGCTGTCATGTATGCTTAGCAGCCAATTGATTTTAGAGTATTAAGTACGCTAAAAATGACTGCAAAAGAATAGTACGTATTTGTCTCGTAAACAAATGGAATAACTTCTGTAATTTTCA
>CAKNYM010053748.1:0-13236 GCA_932195095.1 Andricus curvator | reverse complement strand
TATATATATATATATATATATATATATATATATATATATACGTCACGGGACGTGACACCTCCCCCCTATGTCGAACGCGGGGTGAAGCATTCAGGTGGGGCTTCAGAGTCCCACATGGAGCGAACGTCCGCGTTCGAACGTATGGTAGAAGGGTCGTCATAAATATGTACTAGATTAAAGAAATAGACACAATTATTTCTTATATGTCAGTTGATATTCGTAAAAAGAACATATAAAAGTATACAAAAGATATATATGTAATATCAAATATGTTTTGAGATCAGGGATTACATATTGTACTTATAGTTTCTGCGTGAACTAAAACAATGTGGAGCTACATGTCTTCTCTCATAGCATCTTTCGCATGCGTTTAACCATTTATAAAGTTTTATTTTATTTGTACTAACTTGTGCATCTGAAATTATGTGCACATTCACATTCTCGTGAATATTGATTCTTAAATTAGTATAATTTTTTTTTCGCAAAACATAAATTTTTCTGCTAACGCTTCTAACATATGGCGAGCAGCATTTTGTCTCGCAGCCTTTTTTTGTAGATGCAGGCTCACCTTCATATAAATATTTTACATTATTCTTATGCATTATGCATTTAGCCTCAAATGGTGGCAATTCGGCGTTATGACCTTTTGTCTTTACAATGAAAATAGGTTTCGAAAAATCTTATTCGACTTTTGTACTGCTGAGGATTTCGAGAGGTTTCTTTCCATTGCCATGTTATATGTAAAAGAGAAACGGCAAGATTTGGATTTGTAGATAACATGGCATTGGGAATTCAGTTAAACTATATGACATTATATAATATATGGTGTTGATTTTAGCAGAAATTTTTTTTTTTTTTTTTTATATGACGTAGTAGACTTTAAAGTAATATTTAATTACATATGCAGCGTTGTCACAATAAAATTGAGTTTTATTCACAATTGTATTTAAGAAGTTTTACTTTCGATGATAGTATTACTTTGGGCCATAAATAACAAAATTTTGGCTATTACTAATTGGCATCTTTTTACAAACATATCGGACATATTTTGCTAATTTAAAATATCTAATTTATTACTGTTTATCATTAAAAGAAAATTAAAACGCGTACAAATATTTTTGCTACAAAAATTAAGAGATGAAGAGATACATAACCTGTAAATTAACAAAAATATGACAAATCGTGCAACTGTACTGAAATGTATTTGCAAAAAGAAAACAAGGTGAAAAGCTAATTTTTACTGTGATTATAATCATGGTATATACGTAATGAAATTTCGCGGAGTGTACTTTTTAATACAATTGCACTTTAATTGGTAACAATAATGGTAAAATAAAATATATAAGAACATCTATGTATATTCAATCATTATTTTCAAGAATTTCAGTGTCAGCATCCGAATCCTCTTTCGGAATTATTATTCAACAACATTCAAAAAGGATCATCCAATCTTACGTAAACATCATAAAAGAGATACATATGTATTTGCGAGGTTATATATTAAAATTGTAAAATTGGATTTACATAATATAGTGTAAATAACTACTTATAAAGAAGGAAAAAAAGAATTATATAGCTTTCTATTAGAAAAATAATTTTTACATTGACAAAAAGTGATTATTTTGCAAGAACCATTCTTCTAATAGTATAAAGAGAGATGAGAAAAAAAAACAACATGGTTAGAAGTTTGTATATGTAGGTACACAAAATTGGTCATAAAACTGAGTCTAGGTGCTTAAAAATTTAAGATAGACCAGGTGCAGTAATAGCAAACATGAAAATTAAACAGTTTTTCACTGTGAAATGTTTAATTTTTGAAAATGGAAGAATGTTAATGAAAAAGGAAGTAGAGAGGTTTAGTTTAAAATTAAGGAAAGAATCGGGAAAGACTAGAGGGTGCCATGCATTTCTAACTGTATGGTGAGGGCTTCTAAAAGGTGTCGTAAAAGAGAGGTATAGGAGTCAATAGTAACTTGTTGAAGTCTTTGACCCTTGAGATGATTTTAGAAAGATTTATACTTTTTTTGAAAGATCAAATTAGGGATTAGAAATAAATTATCTTCGGGTGAATAAAGAGAAATTTCTTGGTTGTCTTCTAATTTTTTGAAATGAGTTCTGAACTTTTTCTAAAAATGGATCATTTTTTGTTGCTGAAGAACTGTAAATATTATATGTTTGAATAGAAATTAGCGAAATTTGTTCAAGAAAATGAGTTATTGATTTGGTATCAATGTTGTGACTGCTTTCATTGTAAATGTCAGATCTCTTCTTACATCCTGTGATCAATTTGTTATAGTTCTCTATTATCTGATGCTTGAAATGATATAAGACAAACGTGTCTGAATAAGACGAAAAATAATATTCATCTGAAAGGATTTGAATATCAATAATAGGCTCAAGATAAACGCCTAATGAGTACGAGAAAAGAGAATCGATGTACGAGGTTGTCGCATCAGATGGGGTTACTAGGAATAATATCAAAAAGATACCAGGTGAAAGTTGGAGTTTTTAGTTCATTGTGCTTCTCGAAAGCCTGTAAAAAGAAAACAAAAGTTAGTGTATAAGATGGTTTTAATTTTGAGGATTATATCCCTAGTTGTGTGTCTGCTTCTAAGGTTTTGTGCCCATTTAGGAATATCAATGTCATTTCTTTCGAAAATTTCAGTATGAAATAAATATGGCCATAACATGAGCAGATCAATTTGATGCATAAAAACGACGATAAGAGAGTCTATATGCTGACAGTGGATGGGATCCATCTAAAAATTAAAATGATAAGGGCTTGTCGTTTAATTATTAACGGTTTGACATTTTATGTGTGAACGTTTAAGTCTATTGACGTGTACTACTGCAGGTTTGCCTTTTATGTCAATTTTGACGTTTCCTTTTCCTAATATTTCTAAGACTTCATAAGGCCCTTTATATTGATCATCAAATTTTTTCTTAGGTTCTTTTCCAATTAATAAAAAGACGTTGTCTCCAGTATTGATTTCTAATGGATTAACTTTTCGATCATGATATATTTTTGACTTTTCTTTAGCCGCAATTAAATTTTGTCTCGCTTGAGTTCTCATTTCATATAATTTTGTTATAAAATTTGTTAGGTAATCATCATAAGTTTGCAATTTTTCTTGCTTTGATAGTGGTTCATTTGATGGTTGACGAGCTAATTTACCGAAAACTAATTCATAGGGCGTACATTTTGTACCTTCGTGGACACTTGTATTATAAGAAAACATGGCTAATTCAAGCCAATCGTCCCATTCGGAATTTTTTGAAACAAATTGTTTGAGGTATTCAGCTAACACGTGATGTGATCTTTCAAGAGACCCATTTGATTGTGGATGGAATGCTGTTGTTTTAAATTGCTTAATTCGAAAACGTTTTGCCATTCTTCTCATTAAATTGCTTAAAAAATTTGAACCTTGGTCAGTCAAAACTGCTTTTGGGGAACCGTAAATGCATATAAATTTTTTAACAAAAATATCGGCTACTGTTGAAGCTTTCGCGTCTGGAATTGCTAGAGCTAAAGCATATTTTGTAAAATTATCTTGAATAGTTAAGATATTTACGTTGCCTAATGTTGTTTGTGGAAGTGGGCCAACTATGTCCATTGAAATTTTTTCGAATGCGGTTCCAGGCGTGTCCGTTATTATCATGGGATTTTTAGTTTTTACGCGAACTAATTTTTTGATTTGACATTGCAAGCACTGCTGAATATATTTCTGAATATCAATTTTCATATTCTCCCAATAATAATTCTGACGAATTCGATGATAAGTTTTTGTAACACCTTTATGACCTCCTAAAGCTGAAGAATGTGCCTCTTCAAGTAATTGAGTTCGTTGTTCTTTCGTTGGATATTCAACTATTCCCGTACATATGATAATTTTGGTAGAAGAATCCGAAAAAGTTGAAATTAGAATTTCACGTATTTCTTTCCAACCTATGTGATTAACTTGTGAAGTTTTTGCGATACTAATAGATCGTAAATTTAGTCTCACGGATATTGAATGCAAAGATAGTATTGAAAGTTTAATACTGCTTAAAGTGTCTGACAAATTTTCTTTAGAATCAGCTTCAATGGGAAGGGCTAAATGATACTGCTGTCCTTTCTTTATTTCTTTAACAACTCCTTTCTCAAGTTGGCTGAACTTAGGTAAAATACCACGTTTAGACAAAGCTCTTGATCCATTATCACGTGGGGAACCGTCAGTAGCAATAAAATAAGCGTAATTATCTTTACGCATCGTTAATTGATCACGACACTCAACAACATTTTGTTGTGTATGAGCTTGGGTATTCAAAGGAGGGGGTTCTGGAGGGGGTTTACTTTCTTCTAATTTATCTTCATTTGCTTCTTGAAAAATTTCGGGATTTTTCACATTTCTTCCCTTTGGAATTTTTATAAAATCTTCTGGTTCCGAAAGTTCTTGCATATTTTCTTCATCAACAAAGTTTTCTTCATCTGAAAAATTTTCGTCATTTAGGACTTCATCTTCCGAAGTTGAGAGATTATCTTCTTCATTTTCCTTCTCTTCTTGTTGTGCAACAGGCTTTGCCTTGGATTTTTGGTAATTTTTCTTCTTCTTTTTAACTTGTTTTCTTGAATTATCAAAATATTCTGTATCTAAATCAGATTCATCTTCATGTTCAAAGTTTATGTGCGTTTGCTGTTTTAAATTCAGAGACTCACCAGTGGTTGCCTCTTTTCTCGGTCTGCCTCTCTTTTTCAAGGCTTGCGGGTTGCTTGCATTTGTGAGCACAGCTTTCTTGGGCCTACCTCGTGCTTTTTTAACAACAGGCGAGGGAGGTAGGTATTCTTCCTCACTATCTTTATGTGACTTAGCTTGATTTTCAATTTGTTCATTAATTTGTGCTTGCTCTTCGTATTTTTGTTTCTGTCCTCTTGTAACCACAGTATTCCAAGATTGACAGAGAAGTTCGTTTTTCTTTATAATTTTTGGAAATAAAAGTAACATTGAAAGATAGAGAAGTTTCTGTATTGGACTATCAAAAAGTTCATTTTGTATTTCATTCAGAGATTCTTCACTTATTAAATTATGAAGCATTTCAGAAATTTTTTCCTTCAAAGATTCGCTATTTATTTTGATATTTTCTTCGGAATCTGAATTTTTATGATTCTCAAAGTTCAAGAATTCCATAGAATTGAGAGGATTTTCTTCCTCAAATGTTGAGTCATTCTCGGAAATTATATTAATTCCTACGGTTTCATCGTTTTCTAGAACGGGATTCCTCGAAAGCGCATCTGCATTAACGTTTGATTTTCCTGCTTTATAGACGACGTCATAATCATATTCGGCGAGTTTTAATCGCCATCTTGAAACTCGAGAACACGGATCTTTAGAATTTTTGAACCAAACAAGGGGCTTATGGTCTGTAACGAGGGTGAATTTTCGTCCGTACAAATAAGGGCGAAAATATATTACAGAGTAGACTATCGCTAAAGCTTCTTTTTCATACGTATCGTATTTACGTTCAGTATCGGTTAATGATCTTGAAACATACGCAATTGGTTGGTCTTTACCTATTTTACCTTGCGAAAGTATTCCGCCTATGGCATAACCTGATGCATCTGTAGTTACAATGAAAGGTTTTGAAAAATCAGGTCGAATCAAAAGTGGTTCTTGGCACAATTTATCTTTTAAAATATTGAAAGCTTGTTGCTGCTTTTCCGTCCAATTAAATGATATATCTTTTTTAAGGAGCTGATTTATTGGGGCTGCTATCTTAGCAAAATTTTCTATAAATCTACGGTAATATCCTGCTAAACCTAAAAATTGTTTAATATGCTTTTGATTTTTAGGAGTTGGGAAGTCTTTTACTGCCATGATTTTCTTCGGATCAGGTCGAACTCCGTCCTTATCTATTATATGTCCCAAATATCCTACTTCGTGTCGTAGAAATTCGCACTTGTCGGGTTGTAAATGAAGATTTGCATTTCGTAATCGACTCATTAGTTCAGTAAATTTTGATTCATGTTCTTCTAAAGTATTTGCGTAAATCACAATGTCATCTAGATAAACAAAAAGTTCCGTTCCCTGAAGTCCCGTTAGAACTAAATCCATTAGTCTTTGAAAGGTTGCTGGTGCGTTTTTTAAACCAAAAGGCATTCTGTCAAACTCATAATGTCCATAAGGGGTTGAAAACGCAGTTTTGTGTGCATCTTTGGGATCCATTTTTATATGATGGAAACCCGTTGCTAAATCGAAAACAGAGAAATAGCGAGCAGATCCTAACTGGTCTAAAATGTCGTGAATGTTTGGTAGAGGATATGAATCACCAATTGTCTTTTCATTCAATTTTCTGAAATCAAGTACCATTCGCCATTTCTTTTTTCCTTGTGAGTCTTGTTTTTTTGGAACAATCCAAACTGGTGTATTGTAAGGTGATTGGGAAGGTTTTATTACATTGTTTTTTAATAATTCATCTACTTGGCGGATGATTTCTTCCTTATGAACTGGAGGAAATCGATATTGTCGCGAAAAAATAGGACAATCATCTGTTGTCGGTATTGAGTGTTGAAGAATGTTTGTAGGTTCTAAGTATTCTCCCGGAATGTGGAAGCAATCTGCATTTTTAATAATTAATTTTTCAACATGTTCATATTCTTCCATATTTAAATGATCTAACCGTAGTAGTTTTTTAATAATTTCTACTCTTTCTTCGCCTGTGATCTTGTAAAATTTGCAGAAATGGTTAGACTTTTCATCGGATTTCAAAAAACTATTTAATATTAAATTAGGCAAATTTTCATCATTTTCATTTTCTGAAAAATTAGATTGATTTGTTGAATTGTTGACTTCGCATTGTTCAAAATCTTGTAATTGAACACTAGGAATTGATATTTTTATAGGTTGTTCATTTATGTTTGCATATTTGACATAGGCTTTGCCTCCACAATTTTTTACAATGGCTTGACCCACAAAAATTCCTTCTCCAATTGATAATTGGGGTATATAACCTTCACTTTTTTCCGTATTTTCTATTTTTACATAATAATCAAAAATTGTTCGTGCCGGGATTGTGATAACGCCAGTTTGTTCAAAACGATATGTTGTATTGTTAATTTCAATACATTTATATGTGTAATTTATATTTACTTTATTATTGAGAAAAAATTCAGAGCCCAAGACTCCATCTTCATCTACTGGTACATCATCAGGGATTATATTTAGTGTAGTTAAAAATCCAAGTATTACAACCTTAATTTGACCTAGAGTATAGACAGGTAGATCATTAATACCTGTTAGTCTCAACACTTCATTTTTATTTATTTTTATTTCGGGGTCAATCGCACTTCTTTTAATTAAATTTCGACCAGCACCAGTGTCGATCATCATACGTGCCGGGCTTTTTAGACCAACGGCAGATACCATGATCGAAGGAATTATATTATTCCTACTGATATGAATTTTGATATCATTTTCTTCACTTGTAATTTCTATAGGTGCTTTATTTAATGGGTTGGCGCCTTCCTCCCAGCACCCATTGGGGGAATAGCGTTGGAGTTTTCCTGGTTCTGCGAATGATTTTGAGGGCTTTGTTGTCCGTTTCGATTTTGTAAATATCTACTCTTTTTATAACAATCCTTAGCGATGTGACCAGGGAAATTACAAAAATTGCAAATAATTTTGGATCCTTGGGTGGGATACGGGCGGGTCTGCTGATTATTCGTATTTTCAGGATTGTTTCCCTTTTGGTTTTGTCCAGGCTCAGAATTTTGATTCTGTCTGGTTCTAAAATTTTGATTTTGTCCATATCCGAAATTTTGATTTTGTTGGTTTCCAAAATTTTGATTTTGTCGGTTACTAAAATTTTGATTTTGTCTATATCCAAAATTTTTATTTTGTCGGTTATTGAAGCTTTGATTTTGTGAGTATCCAAAATTTTGATTTTGTCTAGGTACAAAGTTTTGACTCAGTTCAGGTCTAAAATATGAATTTTGTCCAGGTCTAAAATTTGGATTTTGTGCAGAATTCCATCTATTGTGATTATTAAAATTACCTTGAGGTTTATTTGGTAAAAATTGGTTTTGGATTGAATTTGAAACAACAGGATTTTCAGAAAAAATTTTTTGTCGAAAGTTTTCGAGGTGGTAACACTTTTCGGTCGCATGTCCTAGTCTTCCGCAAATTAAACACGCTATTTTAGTGTCCTGAGCAACATTGAATTTATTATTGTTTGTAATAATTCGCGATTCTGATTCTTCTTCTGAGGATTTAATTGGCTTATTTTTTCGTAGTTCTGAACGTGCATTCAATTTTCTTTCAATTTCTAGTGCCTCATTAATAAGACTTTTAAAAGTATCATCCGCGTTATCTTTCAATCTTATCTCTAATTCCGAACGCAATCCCCTTTTGAAACATTTAATTACATCACTTTCTAAATTTGCTTTAAATGTGTCATCTGTGGCACCATCATTGCCTAATTTATGCGCGTCTTCGATCCTATCTGCTAATTCTTTTATTCGCGCAGCGTATGATATTACATTTTCCTTATCCCACATAAATATATTACCTAGTTCTCCTTGCAACTGGTATACGCTTTTCGCGGGGGCATAAACTTTTTTTAATTTTTCTATTAATTCATCTAGCGTGCGAAACGTATTTCCAAATATGCACTTTCGTGCTTCTCCGGTCAACTTACTTCTTACTAATCTAGCAAGATTCTCATGTGCCTGTGTAGGAATTATGGCTTTTGCTTCTGTACATCCCTCTATAAAGTGGGCTAAAGGGATGTTACTACCGTCAAAAATAGGGATTATTTCGAGCGCGTCGCGGAGGGAAACTTGTTGATTGGCTGGCAGTGACATTTTTTCCTGTTTTGTCGAGTCTTCGTCACTTGATACGTCGTCACTATCGTGCTCACTTATTATTGATTCGCGATTCAAATCATGAAATGAGTTTTCTTTTATTACTTCCTTACTAATTTGTTGCGAGAGCGTTGAACTTAATAATGATTTTACATTAGTCTGATAATCAATCACGTCATCGATAGTTAGAGTTTTATTCTGATCTATAGAACCACTGATCAAACTTGAATTTGTGTTAATTAAGGTACTATTTTCGGGATCAATAAATGCCGAACAGTCAAAATTATTGTTTTCTGAATTATCACTACCAAATTCCAAGTCTAGTTTTTCTAATTCTTTATCAATATTAATTTTATTTTTCCTATCACTATCAAGCCCGTTCTTGTTTAATTCTACTTGCTTAGCTAATTGAGGGTTTTTCTTTGCAAGATTCCTAGTGATCGTTTTTTGAATATTCCCTAATTCTACAGATTTTTTATCCGGCATTGATTATACTTATATTCGGACATATTTCTCAGTAATAATATATAAAATGTAAATGTTGTAAGTTACCTGTCTTCGTTCAAGTTCTTTGTGCTTAAAAATGTGTATAAAATAAATTTATTAAAAATAAATTATATATTGGCTCTCTTTTGTTTGGTTTCCCGGCCGATGCACCATAAAAAAGGTTGTATGTTACGTCATGGAAAACGCAAAATACTTTCCTTTTTAATTAGGTTCCTCGTTTTAGTTGAGATCGAAGATCTCGCACAGGGAAGAGGAAAGAGAAGCCAATAAATAAATTATAGATAAGTTCAACAATTTATTATGAATAATTACAATTAAAATTTACTGATTAAAAGAGTTTAGCACAAGAAGCTGAAGGAAGACTTGTAGACTTGTCTCTAATCCTTGGGCAGGACCGGTTATTGATTCGATTGAAGAATCAAATGTTATCTAGATGGTCTGTGTAATGGTGTGGAAGAAGGGGTTGTGCACTTATTATGAATTGGATATCCAAGATTTTGGTAGTTCCTTGACTGGTATTCAAAGTGTTCCAATGATTGATAATAGTGGGTCCAATTCAGGTTGAAATTGGTTCGAAGTATTCCAAAGATGGGAATTCCCAGATGCGGGTTTTCCAGTGCACAACACTGTCACAAGGGTACACACACTAACACGCGAGAGGTACCGGCTTGACACACTAGACACTGGACAGTCGAATCGGAGAAAACCGTAGAAAAATAGAGAAGAGGTGAACTATAACTTCTAACTTATCACGTTGCTAATGACTTAAGACTAAAGACTAAAGACTGACCCATGCTGGTCCAACGAGTTTTTATATGGCCTAAGGCGACGTCCCTGCATGCTTGGACGTCGGTGTATACGCGGACGTCACGAGTATATATAGATATACTATACGGCTTACAATGTTTTCAGTATATCTATAGCTATGTCCTCCAGCCTCCACGTGCTTTCATGCTCTATAGTCTATGTCTAGCTATGGCTAGCTAGACAGTGTACGCCACGGATTACAATGTTCTTACTATATTCTATACTCTATACCTTTACTCTCGTGCTCAATATATATAGTTATATTCTACAGCGTACAACGTGCTGATATACATATACAGCTACACTCTACAGCGTTCAATATTCGCTCTATATTTATTGAGTATTTATTAGTGTAAGCATGCAAATAGATAAATATATAAATAAATATATTAATATATATATATATATATATATATATATGTATAGACTGTACGTTGTCACCTCCGTGCAGTTGACTCTACGTTCTCGCCTCCGCTTTTTCCCGTGAAAATATTTGAAATTTATATGCATATATACGTTGAGGGGGGTCTTCTGATCAGGTTTCTCAAAAGAGGGGTAACAATTTTTCATTTTGAAATTTATATATATTTGTGATACTGGATGTACGAAGTGACCTCCTCTATATATAAGGAAGCGCGTTAGACGTTATACGTACTCACCTCAAGCGGTGTTGCCACGTCTGGGAGGTAGGATTCTTACCTGGCGTCCATGTCTCCCAGGCATCTATGTGATCTGACAATTGAGTCATAATCAGAGAATTAAGCTAATTCAAAATATCATTAGTTTAGAAGAAAATTATTAAAAAAATGTTATTCATTATAATATGTCGCTTCAGAGATCTCTCGTAAAGTCGTTTTTGGCGCTAATTATGATTCGCTTGCGATTTTTTAATTTAAATTGCTATTGATACATGAAATACTACTTTATAATGACAATTAGATGTTTAAATAAATTGTTCAAACAATTTACTATCGTTTTTAGCAATTTTCTCTTAGAATAGAGTTAGAAAGTCGCGTTTTTTTTTAAATTGCACTTTTTGTCCAATTTTCAATGAGAGCGAGTTGATACATAATTTATGTTGATAAAAATTTTTTTCAACAAGTTTGTTATTATTGTTAAAGATATTCTCTTTCAATAATGCTAGAAACTGCGGTTTTTTCTGAAATTTGCAACTTTTTGTCCACTTTTCACTTGAAATGAGTTAATACTCATTTGAGTTTGGGAAAAAATTGTTTAAACAAATTACTATTGTAATTAGCTACCTTCTCTTACATAAGTGCTAGAAAGTTGCTGTTTTTTCTAAAATCTTTGACTTTTTTTCTAATTTCTGATCAAAGTAAACTGATATTTAATTAAATTTAACAAAAATAATTGTTCGAACAATAAATTATTATTGCTCATGATAGTCTCTTCGCTTGATGGTAGAAAGTTGCTGTTTTTTCTGAATTTTTTAGCTATTTGTCTATTTTTCACCTGGAGTGACCTAATAATCATTTGAGTTGAACAAAAATAATTGTACGAACAAATTATTGTTGTTTATAACTATCTTCATCTAGATTTTTGCCAGAAAGTTGCGGTTTTCTTCTGGAATTTTTAACTTTTTGTCCACTTTCAACTTAGTGAGGTGGTAAAACTAGGTCATTTAATGACTTGGAAAGTTTTGTTTTGCATTACAACAAGAAGTTTATTGTAAAACGTAAACAAAAAATTTGGAATTGCAAATATTTTAATATTAGCTCCGGAAGGGGAAGGGGGGGGGATCCTTCCTCGGAGAAAATGCGTCTCGTCGGAGACAATATACATTTGAGGTTGCTCAAAATTTGTTCATTTCTCGAATTTTGATACACATCGCCCGGAAATTTGTTCCAATCCACACAAAAAATACATTTTTTTGGTTAAAAAAAAATGATATTCAGGGGTGTCGCAAGCCCATGAAGTTTAATACGTATTTCCCATCAGGAAAAGAGACGTTTTTGTACATATTATTCAGCATCGTCAATATTAGCTGAATAGAGTTGAAATCTAATTGAAGCCAGTTGAGCGAACATAATTGATCAAACAATTTTTAATCGTTTATAACTCTTCTTTCAGATGAGTGCTGAAGATTGGCGGTTTTTTCTGAATCCTTAAAATTTTTGTTCACTTTTCACACAGTTGGGTAATGATCAATGCAAGTCAACAAACATGCTTATTTACACAATGTATCATTGTTTATATCTATCTTCTATTGGAGTAATGCTAGAAAGTTTCTTTTTTCGTAATCTTGATTTTGCTTTGACTTTTCAGTTATGAACAAATAACAAGTGAACCTCAACAAAAATAATTTTTGTAATGATATTTTACCTTTTTAAGTGAATTATTTTTGCTCTTTTTGCAATGTTTGAAAAAATTATTCACAAAAAAGCTCTCTTACACAAGAGACACAAACAAGGAATGATTTAATTAGGAGTAGGTGGCAGGACTAGGTATGCATAAGACTTGTAACAATTTTGCTTTCACCCGTGTGGAAAAATTTCGTGGCAGTCTTGAATCATGCTAAAGCCAGTACATTTTTTCTCAAGCCGGTCTATTCACGCAATACTAGCCTGGCGCTTCACTGGTGCTGTCTAGTTTTGCTAGAGTTCCTTGCGAATTTGAATATATAAAGATTGTCCAGATTTTCGCTAGTTTCTAGATAGAATCACGGTTTGGACTTAAACAAAAATTACAAAGGTGAATTCAGAAAATAATCATTTTTTAATAAAAGATTTAGAAAATTACAATACACAATCGCACAAATGCTTAAGCAATAATTAATTGTACACCAATACATATTTAAGATAGTAAACAATAATGGTTGAAGGTGATCGAAATCTTAATACAAGAACTGTATTCTTAAGAACGATTTTTTTAAGAATGTTTGAAAACATTTTTTGTCAATTGAATTATGTAGTCAATTTATAATAAATTTATATTGAATTTCTAATAATTATAATATGTATAATGCTATGTATAATATTGATGATATTCCAGAAAATCAAATTTGAACATAAATGATTTATTCAATTTATTTTAATTATCCATTGATTGCGTAAATAATAATTAAG
>CAKNYM010053747.1:108128-118951 GCA_932195095.1 Andricus curvator | reverse complement strand
CAAACTTCACTTCCCATCCCCAACTTTTTTCTCATCTACTTTCCCCTGTCCTTATTTTCCACCACATTTCCCCTTACTTCCTTTACCTCGCCCATTTCCCCCCACTTCTCCTAGTTCCGCTCCCCTCACATCCCTGAGCTCCTTGAGTTGTGACTTGAAAGTTGAAAGTTGTGAGTTGTGAGTTGTGACTTGTCATTTGTGACTTGAAAGTTGAGAGTTGTGAGCTATGAACTATGAGTTGTCAGTTGTGACTTGAAAGTTGAGAGTTGTGAGCTGTGAACTTTGAGTGGTGATCTGTGAACACGGAGTTGTGAGTTGTGAGTTATAAGTTGTGAGTTGTCAGTTGTCAGTTGTGACTTGAAAGTTGAGATTTGTGAGCTGTAAACTTTGAGTCGTGATCTGTGAACTCTGAGTTGTGAGTTGTAAGTTGTGTTGTAAGTTGTGACTTGAAAGTTGAGAGTTGTGAGTTGTGAACTGTGAACTTTGAGTGTTGATCTGTGAACACTGAGTTGTCAGTTGTAAGTTGTGAGTTATCAGTTTCGACTTGAAAGATGGAAGTTGTGAGCTGTGAACTGTGAGTTGTGAGTTGTCAGTTGTGACTTGAAAGTTGAGAGTTGTGAGTTTTGAACTTTGAGTGTTGATCTGTGAACACAGAGTTGTCAGTTGTAAGTTGTGTGTTATCAGTTTCGACTTGAAAGTTGAGAGTTGTGAGCTGTGAGTTGTCAGTTGTGACTTGAAATTTGAGAGTTGTGAGCTGTGATCTGTGAGTTGTGAGTTGTCAGTTGTGACTTGAAACTTGTGAGTTGTGAGTTGTGAACTTTGAGTTGTGATTTGTTAGTTGTAAGTTCTGAGATGTGAGTTGTGAATTCCCCTGACTTTCCCTTCTCGGAAAAAAGTACCACGGACAGACGGACGCCCAACCGGAACTGTAGGAGTTTCTGCCCGGGGCTACGAAAACCTTGATATTGACTCTGACAAAATTGAACCAGTTTTTAGACATTGACAAATTGCAAAATTATGCCCAGAATTCCGGATCGAAAGAGAGAGAAGAAGGTCGGCAAAACCTGGTTCGCTGCTCTTGTGATTCATATCGAAAGCTCTCATAAATTTCCCTACATTACACGAGAGACAGATATTCACCCAAAGCCAATTCTCTATATTCCGCACGTGCTTCCATTATTTCATTCGATTCCAAAAACACAACCAAGGGGTAGAACCAAAACCGCTTCGTGACTGTCCAGTAGGGTGACCCAAAAAAATATTTAAAATTTTCTTCTTGTTGTCTAACCCTCCTAATTTCTTACATTTCACAAGAAACTAATTTTGCAATTTTTCATAAATGAAAAAAAATTTTCAAAAGTTTGTTTGTTGTTAAAAAGTCTGCTATTATATATTGGTTCAGAATTCATCTCGTTTGGGTACAAATTCGACTATTTGGTTAAAAATTTAATTATTTGGTTGTTAATTTAATTATTTTGCTGAAAATGCAAATATTTTGTTGAAACATAATATTGATTTTTAAATTCTACTGCTTGGTTGAAAGTTGAATTACTTTGCTAAAAATTCATTTTTTTCCGTGTTCAAGATTAATCTCCTTGCTTAGGTTAAAAATTTAACTATTTAGTTGAAAACACATTTGTTGAGAGTTTGTCACTTTAGGTAGAAAATTAAACTTCTGGGTAAAAAAATCATGTTTTTGGTTCAAATTTCAACTATTTTATAGAAAATTCGTTTCATTTTTACTTGAAAAGTAGCTTCTGTAACTAAAAATTTACTAATATCATTTTTGTTTGCAAATTAATCTTTTAAATTAAAAATTCAACTTTTTCGCTGAAAATTTATCTTCTTAGTTAAAAGATTAACCATTTGGTTAAAAATTTATTTTATTTTGTTAAAAATTCATCATTCTTGGTAGAAAATTAATCTTCTTAGTTGAAAAAATAGTTGTTTTTTTTTATTGAGAGGCATTTTTTGTTGAGAATTCATTCTTATTGTTGAAGGTTCATCATTTTAGTTAAAAATCCATTTCTTTGGTTGGAAATTTAACTATTTTGTTCAAAATTGGATTATCTGCATAAAAATTCATGTATTCTGTTGAAAAGTTCTTTTTTTTTTTTTAATAAAAAATTAACCTTCTTAGTTAGAAAATAATTTTTTTTTGTTTGTTAAAAAGTCAACTGTTTGCATCAAACTTAATCTTCGTTGGTTGAGGTTTCAACAATTTTGTTGAAAATTCCTCTTTTTTGGATGAATTCAACTGCTTTTGATTTCAAATTAAATTCTTTTTTGGTTAATATATCAACTATTAAATATTTCGTTGAGAGTTCATTTTTTGTGGTGAAAAATGAACTATTTGGTTTGAAGCTAAAGAATTAAAAAAAAAAAAAAATTTCTTGAAGATTCATCAGTTTAATTGAAAATTCAACCAACTGTTTGTAAATTAATATTTTTTCTAGACATTTGACTGTTTTATAAAAAATTCCTCTTTTCGGCTCAAAAATTCAAGAATTTTGAAGAAAATTAAACCATGTGGTTGAAAATTCAAATATTAGGTTGAATGCTGAACTGTTTTGATGAAAATTCATTCTTATTTTAGAAGCTACATTCATTTTAGTTGAAAATTGATCTCTTTGAAAATATAACTATTTTGTTGAAAATTCGAATTTTTGGTTAACTTTTGTTTAAAGATGCAAAAAATTATTTTATTTTGTAAAAATTCGTCTTCTTTGGTAAAAAATTATTCATAGTGGTTGAAAATTCAACATTTTTGGTTCAAAATGCAACTGTTTTTTTCTTGAGAATTTCTCTTGTAGCAAATTAAACCATTTGGTTGAAAGTTTCATTGTTGTTAAAAAAATTTATATTTGGATTAAAAATTCAACTAGTTTGGTAAACATTTTTAACATTTGGTTAAAAATTAAACTGTTTATTTCAAAATTTAACTATCTGGTTAAAAAATCATCTTTTTGTTTCAAAATTAAGAAATTGGTTTAAAGTTGAACTACTTTCAAGAGAAAATATTTTTTCTTGAAGATTTATCAGTTTAATTGGTAATAAAACATTTTGGTAGAAAATTTCTCTTTTTCAATTATTTTGGTAAAAAATGCACTATTTAGTTAAAAGGTGAACTATTTATTTGAAAATATAACTATCTGGTTAAAAATTCATCTGTTTTGATGAAGAATCAATCATTAGACTACAAGTTGAACTACTTTTGAAAAAATATTTTTTTGTCTTAAAGATTCGTCAGTTTAGTTGGAAATTTAACTATTCAGTATTTTATTAAAAATTCGTCTTTTAGTGGAAAATTAATCTTCTTCGTTGAAAAATAATCTCTGTGGGTTGAAAATTTAGTTGGACGGTTAAAATGCAACTATTTTGTACAAAGTTTAATTAGTAGGTATTTTTTTTTGGTTTCTGGTTTAGTTTTAATATCTTTTGATTAAAATTCTTCCATTTGATTGAAAAAGTATCTTTGCAGGTTGAAAATGCAACTATTTTGTTCAAAAATTTAATTAATTTTTTAAAAACAGAACTATTTTGTTAAAGTCATCTTTTGTCGTCGAAAATTGAGCTTTAAAATTCAATTATTTGGTTGAAAATGCAACTTTTTTTGGTTGACTTTCAATTTTTTTTAATTCCACCATTTGGTTAAAAATTCAACTTTGTAGGTTATAAATTCAAATATTTGATGACGATTTCAACTATTTAAAAAAATTCTACTTTCTTTTGAAAAAATTATTATTTTGGCTTGAAAATTTAACTATTTGGTTGAAAATGCATCTGCTTTGGTTGACTTAATTTTTTTTTAATTCTACCATTTGATTGACAATGCATCTTTGTGAGTTGAAAATTCAACTATTTGGTCAAGATTTCAACTAATTTGTTGAAAAAAAAATTATTTTTCGAAAATTGGTCTATTTTGTAAAGTTATCTTCTTTGGTGAAAAATTCGACTGTTTAATAAAAACGCGTCCTTTTGGATTGAAAATTTATCTTTTATGGTCAGGTAGGTATATTGTCAATTAAACTAAGGCAGCCCCTAAGTCATTTGTCATTTTTATACACAAAACAAATAATTAACACTTTTAAGCACCAAGGGCCTTAGACCACATGTGGAACATTTATTTTAAACTTATAAAAAATTGCACAATTATTTTTACTTCAAATGAATAGTCATACATTCGATACGATTTGAAGAAAATCTTGAATTTTCTTGAAATCGTATCGAATGTATGACTATTCATTTGATGTAAAAATAATTGTGCAATTTTTTATAAGTTTAAAATAAACACCATAAGAGGAACTCAAAATTTCATCGAGGTCGAGATTCTAAAATAAAAGGTTCAAGATTTTCGATTCGAAATTTTTTATTTAATGATTCTCGATCTTCATTAATTGTTTAGTGTAACTGAACATGTTTCAAGAAAATTTCGAATTTGTTCGGAATTGTCACGAATGTATCACCACAAATCAAAAAACTAGGGAGATGAAAAAGCCAAAAGAAAGTTTTTCAATTTGTTTGGGTGACCTTAATGATATATCCAAATACTAAATCATCCTGACTCACTAAGCTGGACCTCTCTGCACTATTGAAAATGAAAATGGGGCATGTGACAATATTTCTAAGGATATGAATAGAATCAATAGTCTAGATGAAGTCTTGTTGAATGACCATTGCCCTGAAAGCTGGCTCTTTATGTGGAAGTTCCCATGAATTATTTAGTATTACAAGTGGCCCTCGGCATATGTACCCTCGACACAAGTCGTACCTTATACCTCATTCCTCAAACCTCATACCTCATACACTTGCCCTCGGTGCATCACCTGATTTCACCCTATAACGTACCTCTCTCCAGAATCAGATCTCCACTCAATCCTTCCTCTGTTTCGAAAACACAATTTCCCACGAAACAGAAAACACCTTTGGATGATGTCACGCTAGAAATAGTGTTCTCAAGAGTTTAAGACTAGTGATGCATTCGAGACGATTTCGACAAAATTCGAGATTTTCTTGGAAAATGTTCAGGTGAACTCAAAACTTCATGCAGATCGAGAATCTCAAATAAAAAGTTTCGAGATTCTCGAATCGAGAATTTTCTCGAAATCGTCTCGAATTCATCGCTTAAGTGCTCGGAGAAATTATCACGAGCATGAGAATATGCCTTTATGTTCTTTAAGAATTTAATGAGCATTTTGAATTCGGATTGAAAGAATCGTATTTTCTATCTTTAATATTAATCATTGCATTATTTAAATTTCGCGGGAAAATGTATCGCTTCTAATTGGAAAGGGCGCTAAATTTAAATGATAAAAGAAGTCAAAGTATGGAAAACATATTATTCGCATTAAACAGTGCCTTAATCAGGGTTGCTACAATATCTAAATTACTAAATTCTTCTGGGTATAAAAGCAACCATACACTTAGAAGATTAACAATATTAATGCAAAAAAATTTTGTTTCTAAATATATTTTAAACAATTTTTAAGTGTGTTTTCAAGTCAAAAATATAAATTTGTAATGAAACGAATGAATTTTTAATCAAAATGATGAATCTTCAACCAAACATCTGAATTTCTAACCAAAAATAGAATAGTTAAAATGTTTGAAAAATAAATGCTCAGACAAAAAAAAATTTGTAGCGAAACAGTTTTTTTTTTCATTAAAAAAAATGATTTTTCAACCAAAAATGGAAGAATTAAATTTCAAGTTGAAACAATCAATTTTCAACCAAAAAAATAAATTTTCAACAAAATAATTCAATTTTAATTGAATTTTCTACAAACAAAAAGTTTCAATAAAATATTTAAATTTTCAACTAAAAAGGGTAAATTTACAATTCAGAAATAGAAATATTTCTATTTGCAATTAGAAAAGTAAATTTGAAATTAAGAAACGAAATTTAAAAAAAAATTAATTAATTTTCAACTAGACATATACATTTTCAAGAAAAAATGAATTGGTTACATCTTCAATTAAAAAAAAAAATAATTTTCAACTAAAAAGAAACGAATTTTCAATGAAAGAAATTAATTTTTAACTAAATACTTCTTTTTCAACCAAAAAAATGAATTCTTAGCAAAAAATATAATAGTTGAATTTCCTACCAAACACATAATTTTTTAACGAAAAAGATTACATTTCTATCAAAAAAGGTAAATTTTCCACAAAAAATGGAATTTTTCTAGCAAAAATAAAATAGTTAAATTTTCAGTTAGTAAAATAAATTTTCAGCCAAAAAGACGAATTTTCAACAAATAATTGAATTTTCACCTAAAACATATAAATTTTCAACTAAGAATAGAATAGTTAAATTTTCAGTAAGAAAAATTAATTTTCAATAAAATTAAAGTCAATTTTCAACGATATAGTATAATTTTCTTTCAAGAAGATTAAATTTCTATTAAAAATATAAGTTTTCGATAAAAAATGGAACAGTTACCTTTTCAGTAAAAAAAATTAATTCTAAATAAAAAAAACTAATTTTCAAACAAAAAGATTAATTTTCAATTTTTAACCAGAGGGATGAATTAGTCACCAAGAAGATTAAATATTCTCCCACAAAATTCAAATTATCAATAAAATATAGGAAGTTTAAATCAAATATTTGAATTTTGAACTTAAGAAAATAAACTTCGAACCAAACATTGTACGAGTCAAATTTTCAGTTAAAACAATTAGTTTTCAACTAGAAAACATAATTTTCAACAAAATAATCAAATTTTGAACAAACAAAAAAGGTTTTTCAACTAAAATGACGAAACAACCAACTAAATGAATTTTTTACGAAGTAGTTCCATTTTCAACTAAGTAGTTGAATTTTCAAAAAATAATGATAAATTATCAACGAAAAACGTGATATTTGATATTTCAACCAAAAAGGATTTTCATTTTATGCCAAACGTGGCTGAATTCAACTAAAAAAGATGAATTTTTAACAAGAAAGTTTGAATCCTCAATCAAAACAGATTAATTTTCAAGCGAATATTTGCGATTCTTACCCATAATAATAAAATTAACATTTGAAATCTTATCCGTAATTTAGGCTGAGAAAACTTTCAAAAGCCTTCACGCGTTTTTGAAATATAGCTAAAAATGTCCACGCATGTCAGTTTGATCCATAAAGTTGAAGAAATTAGAGAATATGATCTTCAATCCAAATTTTCTTTCATTTAAATAATATGTACTTATTCTATAGAACTTTATGTAAATATCAATTGACAGAACAAAGTAGACAGTACAAATATAAAAATTATGCTTTTTTGATATTTTATGATAAGATTTGAGGGATTCCTTCCTTCCAATTCCATATTTGCCTTCTAATCGTCACCAATTGGGAGGCAATTTTTTTTTAATCACTAAAAGACTCGTTTCCAATGAGATCTCTATTTGTTCTCCTTCACGCGTCTTGAACGTGAAAGAAGAAAAACATTTTATATTCCAGTTATATCGCGAATATTCTACAGGGTCAAAGTTCTTTGGGTATTCTCAGAACGTTTCAAGATTTCTGGGAATGTGCATAGTTTTTTTGAAAATTATGTATGTTTAATTAAATAAAAAAATTTATCCTGAAACCATAATAAAGTGTTTTTCTTTCTAGATTTTGCACAAACTCTAGTTGAGAATTTTTTGAATTTTGTAACGTAATTCTTGGGATGTATAATAGAGTTCGAAAATTCCCTTACAGCAATTTTTCTATAAATTTAAACTTAGTTGAATTTTCCGTTAAAAAAATTACTTTTCAGCAAAGAAAACCGAGCTTGCATCCAAATAGTTTAAACTAGTTCAATTTCTCATAGTGTAGATAAATTTTCAACGCAAACGGATCAATTTTCAAATAAAAATTGAGCAGTTCAATTTTAATTGAAAAAAATCAATTTCCTTTAGTAAAAAAACAAAATTTCAATGAAATAGTTAAACTGTTATCAAAATAGAACAGTTTTCAAAGAAAAAATGAATTTTCGACACAAAAGTTTTACTTTCATTCAATTGGTTGAATTTTCAGCAACAAATAATAAATTCTCAACAAAAAAATAAATTCTCAAAATTATTGATATTTTGTCAAATACAGCTTTTGATTTTAAATCTAAAGTGATAAATCCAACCAAAAAAGACAAATGTTCAGCAAAATAATATAATTCTCAAAAAAAGATGAATTTTCAACCAAGAAATTGCCTTTTTACCAAAAAAGATGAAGTTTTACCAAAAAACATGCGTTTTCAAACCAAGATGGTGAATTTTCAGAAGAGGTAAAAAATTTTAACTCTTTGGTCCATTCGATTTAAAAATTAATTTCTTTTAGAGGCACCTTCTTCACTTCTCTGGTGAAAAATTTCCGTTTCTTGTTGAAATTTTTTTTTGCGGTACAAATTTATCTCTTTGAAGTTGAAGATTCATGTATTTTATTGAAAATTCGTGCTTTTTGTAGACAATTAGTCTTGCTGATGAAAAACGAATCTTCTGGTTGAAAATTAAAATTCATTTTTT
The DNA here is from genome assembly GCA_932195095.1 of Andricus curvator. Classification (NCBI taxonomy): domain Eukaryota; kingdom Metazoa; phylum Arthropoda; class Insecta; order Hymenoptera; family Cynipidae; genus Andricus; species Andricus curvator. The sequence continues at coordinate 110,464 of CAKNYM010053747.1, read as the reverse complement.
GGTTGAAGATTGAAATATTTTGTTGGAAATTTGTCTTTTTTGGTTAAAACTTAATATATTTAGCTGAAAATGTAACCATTTCATTTTTGGCTGAAAATTGATCAGTGTTAGGTGAAAGTTAGAAAAGGTTGTTGATACAAATTTAACTATTCCAATTTTTGGTTTAAAATGTACATTTTTTCATTAGAAAATCTTTTCTTCAAAATTTACTTTTTTTAACTGAAAATTCAGCTTTTCCATTTTTGCTGAAAAATGTATCTTCTTAGATCGAAATTCAACTATTTGATTAAAAATTCATGCATTTCGTTGAAAATTTGTCTTTTCCGGTAGAAAATAGTTCCTCTTGGTTGAAAATTCTTTTTTTTTAGTTAAAAAGTCGTCTTTTTTTGGTTGAAAGTTCAAATATTTGGCTGAAAAGTCATCTATTTTGGCAGAAGGTTCAACTACTTGGTGAAAAGTTAAACAACCTAGTCCAAAATTTATTTTTTTGTCAGAATTCGCAAAAGCGTAGCAAAGGCTTACTTTTACGAAGGAATGCTGATACGTATATTTTTTAACATGAAGGCAGTTAAACAAAAATACTGAGGGTATTTTTACGGCCGGCTTTACAAATTGACACATCAAATGAAAAAAGCCTAAGCTTTCTATTCAGACAAAAAAAAAAAGAAAAAAGATCGACAGTAAAAGAAAGATAGGGTCAAGTCAAGATTAAGTCATTTAAATCAAATTTCAAGACATTTTTTGCGATCGACAGAAAATTCGATGAATTCTTGGCGATCAACACATACACGCTAGGACATTTTTAGATATATTTCGGGAACGCGTGAAGATTTCTAATTTCTCTCGGCTTGAATAAAGGATAAAATTTTGAAAATTGCACCCTGAAAATTTCGGATTCTTGCTGTAACTTTCCTAGGTCATCAGAGAAGTTGAAGTTCAGGTATTTGAAAAACCCGCAAGATTTTCTCACACACTTTGTACAAAATGTTTCTTAGTGATATATCGGGAACGCGTGAAAATTTCTAATTCTTCTCGGCTTGATTAAAAGATCAAATTTTAAAAATTGCACCTTGTGAATTTCCAATTCTTGCTGCAACTTTTCTAGGTCGTCACACCAGATAAAGTTTAGGGATTTACAAAATCTGCGAGATTTTATGACACCCTTTATACAAAATGTTACTTAGTGATATTTCGGGGACGCGTGAAGATTTCTAATTTTTCCCGACTTGATTAAAAGATAAAATTTTAAAAATTGCACTCTGTGAATTTTCAATTCTTGCTGCAACTTTCATAGTTCATCAGAGAATTTGAAGTTTAGGTATTTAAAAAATATGCGAGAATTTATGACACCCTTTGTACAAAATGTTACTTAGTGATATTTCGGGGACGCGTGAAGATTTGAAATTTTTCTCGGCTTGAATAATAGAAAAGATTCCAAAAATTGCACCCTGAAAATTTCACATTCTTGCCGCAACTTTCTTAGGTCATCAGAAAAGTTAAAGTTAAGGTATTTACAAAATCTGCGAGATTTTCTGACACACTTTGTACAAAATGTTACTTAGTGACATTTCGAGGACGCGTGAAGATTTCTCATTTTTCTCGGCTTGAGTAAAATATGAAACTAAAAAAATTGCACCTTGTAAATTTCAAATTCTTGCTGCAACTTTCCTAGGTCATCAGACCAGATAAAGTTTATGGATTTACAAAATCCTCGAGATTTTCTAACACATTGTGTACAAAATGTTACTTAGTGATATTTCGGGGACGCGTGAAGATTTTTGACTTTTTTCGGTCTGGATAAAATATCAGATTTTAAAAATTGCACCTTCGTAAATTTCGAATTCTTTCTGCAACTTCCCTAGGTCATCAGACCCGATAAAGTTTAGGGATTCACAAAAACCGCGAGATTTCCTGATACAGTTTGTACAAAATGTTACTTAGTGATACTTCGGGGACACGTGAAGATTTCTAATTTTGCTCGGCTTAAATAAAAGACAAGATTTCAAATATTGCAACCTGTGAATTTCCGATTCTTGTTGCAACTTTCTTAGGTAATCAGAAACGTTAAAGTTCAGGTATTTACAAAATCTGCGAGATTTTCTGACACACTTTGTAAAAAATGTTACTCAGTGATATTTCGGGGACGCGTGAAGATTTCTAATTTTTCTCGGCTTGACTAAAAAACAAGATGTTCAAAATTGTACCCTGCAAATTTTCAATTCTTGCTGCAACTTTCCTAGGTCATCAGAGAAGTTGAAGTTTAGGTATTTACAAAATCGGCGATATTTTCTGACACACTTTGTACAAAATGTTACTTAGTGATATTTCGGGGACGC
>CAKNYM010053747.1:88999-107683 GCA_932195095.1 Andricus curvator | reverse complement strand
TTTGTACAAAATGTTACTTAGTGATATTTCGGGGACGCGTGAAGATTTCTAATTTTTCACGACTTGATTAAAAAATAAAATTAAAAAAATTGCACTCTGTGAATTTCCAATTCTTGCTGCAACTTTTATAGGTCATAAGACCAGATGAAGATTAGGGATTTACAAAATCCACGAGATTTCCTGACAAACTTTGTACAAAATGTTACTTGGTGATATTTCGAGGACGCGTGAAGATTTCTAATTTTTCTCGACTGGATTAAAAAATAAAATTTTAAAAATTGCACTCTGTGAATTTCCAAATCTTGCTGCAACTTTCCTGGGTCATCAGAGAAGTTGAAGTTTAGGTATTTACAAAACCCGCGAGATTTTCTGACACACTTTGTACAAAATGTTGCGTAGTGATATTTCGTGGACGCGTGAAGATTTCTAATTTTTCGCGGCTTGATTAAAAGATAAAATTTTGAATATTGCATCCTGTAAATTTCAAATTCTTGCTGCAACTTTCCTAGGTCATCAGACCAGTTGAAGTTTATTTTTTATCATGTCTTATGGAACCGAAGAGCTTTTTAGATTTTAATAAATTAAATTAAGGAGAAGATTCCACAGATTGTATCCTTCAAACTCTAGAGTTTTTTTCGCATTTTTTTAACCTATAGTAGCAGCTGAATTTAAAATAAGGAATAGAAGACTTTTTTAGCGATCGATACAGACATGCTTGAATATTCTTAGCGATAGTTCACAAACGCGTGAAGATATTTTAAGTTTTTTTGGCTCAATTTCAGTATAAGATTTTAAAGAGAATGTTTGTCAATTTCAGATTTTTGCTTCAACTTGAGAATTGAAGAATTTCATCTAATTGGATTCAAAATGTAACAATGTATCCTAATGTCCGTTTATTTTGCATTTGAGAGAATTTAATTACTTTGGAATCTTTATGAAGGAACAATTCAAAGTGGATGCTTTTAATATATGTGTGTAATCTTTTTTCATAAATAATAATCACTATCTTAAATTATACTTACCATCAAAATTCAAGAAACCCAAAAACGCGGGGAGTTGAATAGCAGAAGTAATTTTCATTTTTTTTTAAATGTCACAATGACAGAAAAATGAAAAAGTAAACTGATTTTTAAAGAATAGTGACTGCTATTTATACTAACTGTTATGACATAACTGAAAAGTTTTGTTTATTCTTAAAAATGAGTAGATTGGGAGGAGGAAGCCTGTTGATCTCTGATCTTGAATTTTTCATTATTTGCTATATATTTAACAACCTGGGCGCCTTCAGAATAACTAAAGATAACAACATGTGTAAGAACAAAAATCAAAATCATTTTCCTTATCTTCTTCTCTTCTATTTTGATTCATATTTTTTACAAATAATGATTCGTAAAAACACAAATTAAAATCTTTTTCTAATCTTTTTTGATCTCGTGTATAAAGCTTCAAACAATGATAAAAAATGAATATGCACCTGTTAACATTTTTATCTTACTTTTGCAGATTCTTGATAGGGATGATTTTTTTTTTAAATATGGTGTTTTCCGAAATAGTTAAAATAAATAAAGTTTCTCATTTTGATTCGAATAGCGGGTTATTTATATTTTTGAAATCCACGCAAAAAAATTAAAAAATGTGGATATTGATAAAATGGAAACGTTTAATCAAAGAAGGGGATTGTTTAAGATTTTTGACACTATTGAAATAGTAAGAAGGTATTTTTGAAATTTGTAAACAGGCTACGTCTCCTCCACCAAATAAATAAAAAGTTTCTGAAAAGACATTGCAAATTATGGTATGGAAAAATTTTATTTTTGTCGAAAAAAAATTTATAAACAGAAGGGATATAAAAGTGTTTTTCTTCTTTTACCTTCAAGACGCATGAGATAGAATAAATAGAGATTGAATTTGAAACGAATCTTATTTAAGTGTGCTTAAGGGTTGAAGAGTGTCTGTTTGATTTTCAGCCAAAAAGATGAATTTTTAACCATATCGAAAAAATTTTGTTAACAAAAAATAATAATTTCCAACCGAAAAAACAAAGAATTCTTTAGAAAATAATTCAATGTTCTACCAATTACGTGAATCTTCAACCAAATGATTTAATCTTCAACGAAGATGTTCAACTTTCAAATAAGTATTTGGATTTTCAACCCAAAAAGACGAATTTTCTTCTAATGAAAATAGAAAAATAGAAAATGTTGAATTTTCAATTAAAAAAATTAATAGTTAAATTTAAAATAGTTAAATTTTCATAAGAGAAAATAATTTTCAATAAAAGCGACATGAAAAAAAATTAAATTTTCAACAAAAGGGATGAAGTTTTACAAAGTAGTTAAACTTTCATCGAAATCGTAGAATTTTGAAAAAAAAGATAAATTCTCAAAGAAAATTTTAAGAGTTGGTACTTCAACCCAAAATTACTTTGATTTAAACTAAAAACAGTTGAATTTTTATCACAAACAGATGCTTCTTTAAGCAAATAGTTGAATCCTCATCTGAAAAGATCAACGTTCAATAAATATTGAACAGATGAATTTTCAATTAAAAAATTTATTTTCAACAAAAAACGAATATTCAACCCAAAAAAATGCATTTTCAACATAGCAGTTTAACTTTCAACCAAATAGTTTAATTTTTAATAAGCGAAGAGAATTTTTAACCAAGAAGATGACGTTTCAAGAAAATACATGAATTTTTACCTGAATAGTTTAATCTCCAAAATAAAATATTTTTCAATGAAAAAAATGTCAACTAAATAGTTAAATTTTTCACTAAAGTTATTGAGTTTTAAAAAGTAGTTAAACTTTGAACCAAATAGTCGAATTTTCAACCGAGAAAGATGCAGTCTAAAGAAAAAATGTAATAGTTGATATTTGAACCAAAAATTATTTTAATCCTATAGATGAAAACTCGTAACCGCCATTGCAGTTTCATGGAGGAAGTTTTCTTAGTAGTCACTTCGTGAGTCATATGGTGACCTCTATTTATTAAAATTAAAACTAACAGAAGTGGAAAAGTAGATTTCTTATTTTATCGATCACAGATAATAATAGCTCCAATTATCAAAATGAATTTATTTAATTTATGTATTTATGTTTTTATCTTTGTTTTTAATGACGGACTTTATGAATACACGTCGTAAAATGCATTTCAGTAATTTTTATTTTTCTATATTACTAATCCAGTTACAGATGTTATAATAGCATTATTATAAAATTTAAAATGTAAATAACATATATATAATGTAGAAATTACTTGAATGTTCCAATGAAAATAATTGTTTAATGCTTTTTATATTGTGAACTGATTAATTAATTATTATTAACTGATTCTATTGAAACTTGTATTTTCTGGAATTAGTTTAAAGGTTATTAATAAATCAAATATTCAGAAATGAAAGTACAAATTTAAAACAAATGTAAAGTAAAAATTAATTGAATGTTTTAATGAAAGGCATAATGTAATGCTTTTTATTTTTTAAATTGATTAATTAATTATTATCTGATTAATTTTTTTCAAAGTAATAAATTACATGAAGATTGATTTTGATTTGTTTCAATTAAGTACATAAATTTATTATTTACCTTAAGATTATGTAATTGAATATTGTCTATAATTTGTATAATAAAAGTTTATTTACATTTAAAATACCTCTATTCCAATTACGTAATTTCTGTCAATGTTTGTGATGTTGCGAAATGATTATCTGAATTTAATTTTCAAAATTATATGCAAATATGTTTGAACTTTTTCTTAAATTACTAAAAAAGGCTACTAATGAATCAGATTTTCAGAAATGAAACTGAAAATTTAAAAAAAAATGTAAAGTAAAAATTGCTTGAATGCCTGAATGAAAATTATAGTTGAATGCTTTTTATGTTGTCAACAGATTAATTAATTATTAGCTGATTAATTTTTTTCCAATATTAAATTAAATAAAGATTAAGTTTTAATTTGTTTAAATTAAGTAGATAAATTGATTCTTTAATTGAAGGCCATGTTATTGAATACTGACTATAATTTTTATAATAAAAGATTATTTATTTTTAAAATACCGCTATTTCAATTGTATAATTTTTTGTAAATTTTTCGATGTTGTGAAATAAGTATCTGAATTCTGCTTTCAATATTATATATACATATTTTTTACTTTTCTATGGAATTAGTTTAAAAGGTTATTATTCATTCAAATTTTCAGAAAAATATCAAGTAAAAATTATTCGAATGTTTTTATTAAAAGAACTGTTTATTTCTTTTTATGTTGTAAAATGATTAATTAATATAAATATACATATATTTTGAATTTTTCTGAAATTAGTTTCAAAACTCATTAATAAATTAAATGTATAGAAATGCAATTTCAAATGAAAAAATCTAGTTTGAACGTTTCAGTGAGAATAATTGTTTAATGCTTTTTATGTTGTGAACTAATTAATTATATATTAACTGATTCTATTTCATAAACAAATTAAATTTTCAGGAATAGAATTTCCAATCCTTCATATGAAAAAAGGTAAGCTCCATCTTGTGTAAGATTGTGGTATAAAAGGAATCGCTATTTAATAGAATATTGTATATGATTTTATATTAAAAGTTTATTCATATTTAAAATACCTCTATTCCAATTTCATAATTTTCAAAATGTTTAGGATGTTGTGAGATAATTATCTAAATTTAATCTTCAAAATTATACATAAATGTGTTTTAAGTTTTTATGGAATTTGTTAAAAAGATTATAAATAATTGAAATTTTTAGAAAAATGTAAGATACAAATTATTTTGATGTTTCAATGCAAATGATATTGTGGGTTGATTTTTTTGTTATGAACTGATGAATGAACTATTATTAATTATCGACGGATTCATTTAAAAAAAAAAGTGAATTACATAAAGATTGAATTTGAATTGTTTTCAAAGAAGTCACATAAATTGATTATTTACATTAAAGTTATCTGATTTAATATTGGCTGATATTGTTATGATAAAAATTTATATTTCCTTCAAAATATCTCCATTACAATTATATAATTTTTTTAAATTTTTGTAATGTTGTGAAGTGAGTATCCGAATTCAATTTCAAAATTATATGTGCATATATTTCAATTTTTTCTGGTTTTACTTTGAAAGTTTATTAATAATCGAAATTTTCAGATAAATATTAAATAAAAGTTATTCTAACATTTCAATGAAAATAATTATTAAACGCTTTCTATGTTCTGAAATCATTAATTAAATATTAACTATTCCTGTTAAAAATCACATTTTCTGGAATTAGTTAAAAGCTGATTAATAAATTAAATTTAATAAAAGAAAAGTCCAAAAAAGAAAAATTTATATAAAATAAAAATTATTTGAAAGTTTCAATGAAAATAATTTTATCATACTTTTATGTTGTGAACTAATTAACTAAGAATTAGCTGATTACTTTTGTTCATAATATCAAATTACATAAAGATTGAAATTTAATATTCTATAATTAAGTAACATAAATTGATTATTTACTTTTAGATTATGAAAATAGCCCTATTCCAGTTACATAAATGTCCAATTGTTTCTGAGATTGCGAAATGAGTACCGGAATTCAGTTTTTAAAATTATATGTACATATGCTTTCGTATCTAGGCAAATCTTTAAAATTTAAAGTACACCTCACGGTTATATTCATTTGAACAACAATAATTATTAAATTAATTCCAATTTTCATAACAATATGAAGTAACAATTATTTTAATGTTTAAATAAAAATAATTATTTGATACTTTCCATGTTATAAACTGATTAATTAATTATAAGCTGATTAATGTTTTTCACAATATTGAATTACATAAATATTGAATTTTAATTAATTTTAATTAGATAACATAAATTGATTATTCACTGCAAGGTTATGTAATTGAATATTGACTATAATTTTTGTGATAAAAGTTTTTTTGAATGCTTTCATTATAATTATATAATTTTTTTAAATGTTTGCGATGGTCTGAAATGATTGTCTGAATTTAATTCTCAAAATTATATGTACATGTATTTTGATTTTTCATAAAATTTGTATAAAAGGTTATTAATAATTTAAATTTTAAGTGATGAAATTAAAAATTAAAAAAATATGAATTCAAAATTAATTGAATATTTAAATGAAAATATTGTGTAATGCTTTTTATGTTTTTAAATGATTGATTAATTATTCATTCTATTAGAACTTTAATTTTCTGGAATTGTTCCAAAAGCTTATTAATAAATCAAAATATTCAGAAATGAAAGTTAAAATTATAAAATATATATAATGTAAAAATAATTTGATTATTTCGATGAAAATAATTGCTTGAAGGTTTTCATGTTGTGAATTGTTTAATTAATTATTAGTTGATTAATTTTTACCACAATATTGAATTACATAAAGATTAAATTTGAATTGTTTTAAATTCAGAAACATAAATTGATCATTTACTTTCAGGTCATGTAATTGAATACTGGATATAATTTGCATAATAAAAGTTTAGTTAAATTCGAAATACCACTAATTACATTATTTTTTAAATGATTCTGATGTTGTGAAACGAGTGTCTGCATTCAATTTTCAAAATTATATTTGAATATGTTTTTATTCTTTCTGAAATTAGTATGGAAGTTTACTAATATGTTTAATTTTCAGAAATGATAGTGAATTTTTTTCTAATGTAGCATAAAAATTATTCCAATGATTGAATGAAAATTATAGTTGAATGTTTTTTATGATATAAACAGATTAATTAATTATTAGCTGATTATTTTTTTCAATTATTTTAAATTACATGATGATTGAATTTTAATTACTTTTGATTAGGTAACATGAACTGATTATTTACTTCAAGGTTAGTTAATTGACTATTGACTATAATTTGTATAATAGAAGTTTGTTAATGTTTAAAATACCTCTATTCCAATTATATATATATTTTTAATTTTGCGATATCGTGAAATGAGTATCTGAATTTTGATTTCGAAATTATGTGCACATATATTTTAATTTGCTCTAAAATAGTTTAAAGGGATATTAATCATTCAAATTTTCAGAAAAATACGAAGTAAAAATTATTTGAATGATTCAATTAATATAATTCTTCAACGCTTTTTGTGTTATGAAAGGATTAATTACTTATTGGCTAATTAACTTTGTTATAAAATTAAATAACATAAATATTTAATTTCAATTTTTCTCTATCAAGTAACATAAATTAATTATTTACTTTAAGGTGATGTGATTGAATATTAGATATAATTAGAGTATAATAAAAGTTTATTTTTTTAAACCTATCCATATTACAATGATGTAATTTTTTCATAATATTTATGATGTCAAATGAGTATCTGAATTCAATTTTCAAAATTATACGTACAATGTTCATGAGTTTTATTTTTTCCTGAAAATTAGTATGAAAGGTTATTAATTTTTAAAATTTTCAAAAATGAAATTTCAAGATTAAAAAAAATATAAAGTGAAAATTATTTGTTTTTTAACGAAAATAATTATTTAGGGCTTTTAATTTTGTAAACTGACTGATTGATTATTGACTGATTAATTTTTTTCACAATATTAAATGTTGTACATATTAAATTTAAATTTTTTCCATTGAGTAACATAAATTGATTATTTACTTTAAGGTTCTGTAATTGAATATTGCATATAATTGGTATAATAAAATTTTATTTATATTTAAAATACCCCTATTACAGTTGCATAATTTTTTAAATGTTTCGGATGATGTGATATGATTATCTGAATTCAATTTTCCAAATTATATGTACACATGTTTTCATTTTTTCTGGATTAGTTTGAAAGGTTACTGATGACTGAAATTTTCAGAAAAATACAAAATTAACATTATTTGAATGTTTCGATGAAAACAATGATTTAATGCTTTTCATGTTCTGAACTCATTGATTATTTATTAGCTGATTATTTTTTGCACAATATTAAATTACTTAAAGATTTAATTTTAATTTTTTAATATTAGCTAACATAAATTAATATAAAAAAATAAATTTTTTGAAAAATATAAAATAAACATTATTTAAATGTTTCAATGGGAATAATTATTATAGTTTTTCATGTTGGAAAATGATTAATTAATTATTAGCTGATTAGTGTTTTTACAATATTAACCCTCCGTTTGGCACATGTTCCGATAACCTTCGGTTTGGCACATGTGGTCTGGCCAGACCCCTGTATATTTCCATACAAATGTATGGAAATACTGCGTTTTCGGAGGTGTATTGAAATGCATTTATATAGCATGCAGGTATATATTTTTGGTTTTTTCTTACTCCTAGCAGCTTTCGCATATATTTAATTACCTACTGTGGTAAAACTAAAAAAAATTTAATGTAGAAAAACAAATTTCACAGGTGAAGAAAAGCTATTTTTTTTGCTTAATTTTTACGCTTTATTATGATCTGTACTATCCCTTCGATGGCACACTGGGGTCAAAAAGACTCCAGGAATTTTCAATCTTAATTTAAGTCCCTTCAACATTTGAAAATGGTACTTACACGGCCCTGTCGCCTTAGCCAGATACCTCCTCCAACTCCTAAAAAATGTCATTTTTCTCTATTTTTTAACTTCTAGAATCTTTTTTTCATATTTAGAAGAAATTTTGAACTAAATAACCCACAGCATTCTTTGAAGTAACTATCCAAGAGTGTGTAAAAAATTCAGCTACTCAAAATAATGAATTGGCTCTTTGCGAGAAGCCTTTTTCGCTTGGGGTCAAAAAGCCCCCAGTATGCCAGCTATGTTACGCATCGGGAAGTGTGCCATCGAAGGGTTATTCTTATAAATGGAATTTATGTGAATGAGGGAGAAGTAAGGGAAGGGAGAAGAAGTAGGAGAAGTATGTCAGTGGATTTAGGGGAAGTAGAGGATGTAGAAATAAGGGAAGCGATGTGATTTGAAATGTGGGATGTGAGGGTTTGGGAAGTAGGAGAAGTAAGTGCAAGTGACAGATGTGAGGGGTGGGGAATTAGAGAAAGGAGATGTAAGGAATGTGAGGGAGGAGAAAGTGGGAGAAGTGAGGGATGTGAACAATGTCTGGGGTTGGGATGTAGAGGAGGGACAAGTAAAAGAAGTGAATGGAACTAGATGAATTGAGAAGAGGGAAAGGAGATGAGGGAGAAGTAAAGAAAGGGAGGGGAGGAGAAGTATGGGAGTAGAATTAGGGGAAGTAGAAGATGGGGAAGTGATGGGATGGAAAGTGTGGGATGTGAGGGATTGGGAAGCAGGAAAAGCGAATGTATGTCTGGGATGTGAGAGAGGGAGAAGTAAGGAAAGTGAGGAGATAGAAAGTAAGAGAAGTGAGGGATGTGAAGAATTTTAGGGGTGGTGATGTAGAGGAGGGAGAAGTAAGAGAAGTGAAGGGGGTGAGAAAGTGCGTGGATCGGATGCGTGGGAAATGAATGTAGGGGAGTTGAGGAGAGGGAAAATAGATGAGGGAATGGTTAGGGAAGGGGGGGGGGGGGTGAAAAAAAGGTTAATGAGGTGCTGGGCAGTGTTGGAAGGGAATTAGTGAAAGTGAGGGTATGGGAAGTGAGTGATGTGATGGCAATGGAAGCAGGAGAAGTAAGGGTTCACTTTATAACGTTCACATATATGCATGCAAGATGCCAAGAGAATATGGAAGGCAGTTTGAATGGAAAAATACCAAGAGAAACTAAAAAACGAATTAAAATGTTCAAAATGCATTATGCATATTTAATACGTTTCCGCATAAAATATATAGGGGTCTGGCCAGGCCACATGTGCCAAACCGAAGTATATTCGAATAAATATCCTTGTAATCATCCTTGTATGGCATATATCCTTTCAATTCTTTTTTTAAATTATAGCTGAGGAAATTTTAGGAAAAGTCAGGGAGTTTCAGGTCACTAACTCAATCAGAAGTATACTAAAAAACCATTTTGAATTGCGAAAGGTCTGGCTGGACCCATGTGCCAAACGGAGGGTTAAATTACATAAAGATTGAATTATAATTTGTCTATATTAAGGAGCATGAATGATTTATTTCAAGGTTATGTAGTTGAATATTGGTTATAATTCATGCAATGAAATTTTATTTATATTTAACATATCTCTGTTGCAACTATATAATTTTTTTAAATGTTTCTGATATTTTGGAATGAGTATCTCAATTACTACCCTGGCGGACCGAACGAACGGAACGGATACGCTACAGCGTATCCTTATAGTATCCACATCGTATCCTCTCCGTATTATGCAAGAAAAACTCATTAAAAAAGAAAGATTAACATTTTACTTGTTGAAACTCGGATTCTACGTGAAATTTTGAGTTAAAAGGTCACAGAGTAATCGCAATAGTTTTTCTTGCAACATTAAAAACTTTAAAAAAATATAATACTTATCGATGACGTGCGCTGAAGGCGACTTCAAAAGCATCGTCGTTCAGTAGCAGTTAATAGGCGTTATCCTTGGACGATGTGTTTGAAGTCGCCTTCAGCCCATGTTATCGATAAGCATTATTTTTTTTTAAAGTTTTTTATGTTGCAAGAAAATCTATTGAGATTACTCCGTGACCTTTTAACGCAAAATTTCACGTAGAATCCGAATTTCAAAAGGTGAAATGTTCATCTTCCTTTTTAAATGAGTTTTTCTTGCATGATACGGAGAGGATACGATGTGGATACTATAAGGATACGCTGTAGCGTATCCGCTCCGTTCGTTCGGTCCGCCAGGGAGCTTTCTCACAATTATATGTAAATATGTTTTAATTTCTTCTGAAATTAATTTAAAATGTTAATTATAATTTTCATAAAAATATAAAGTAATATTTATTTGGATGTTTCAATGAAAATATTTGTTCATTAATTTGTACGTTGTATGCTAATTGATTTTTTCACAATATTGAACCACATAATTATTGAATTATAATTTATCTTTTGTGTGGTAACAGGAATTGATTACTGACATTAATATTATATCATTTAATATTGGCTATGATCTGCACAATCGAAGTTTATTTATGTTCTATACCTTTATTACAAGTGAGTAATCTAGCATGACGTCATGGTTATGATAGAATAGGTGGAAATGTCAGGAAGGTTAGCATAGTTGGTACATATTTACAATAAAATAAGATATGCCGAAATTTCAGGTTGGAGTATCGGATAGATTTGATCAGAATTGGTCATTATAACTTAAAATTTTGGATAGTTGATTTTATTTCTTGAAACTGAAAGGTCTTCATCCGATAAAAGAATAAAACATAATTGCGCGAATGCATTTTACACTTGAAAAATATTACTATTTATACATTTATAACTTACTTTTACGTTTAGAATATTTTTTCAAAAAAGTCGTATGCATTCACATGTAAGGATGTACTAACTGTGCTAACCTTCATGACATTTGCACCTATCCTATCATGATTATGACGTTGAGCTCACATACTCAATCATATAATTATTTTAAATATTTGTGACCAATTCTCGATTATCAAATTCCACTTTTTGCACGCTTCAGAGAAGGAAATGGAAGAAATGGAAGGCCGTAGGAATTAAAGCTGGAAATATCATCTTTAAAATTAGATTAGGAATATGATAAAATATCTACTGGTTCTCGAATTGTCATTTAAATTCGACATTCGACTGCCGCTCGACGAACTGATTTTCATCTTGGACATGCTTCCACATTTTTTATTATAAGTCGAGAAAAAGTAAATATTTAATCATGTTCTTGGTCTTATTTTAAAGAGCGGATTCCAAGCTTTAATTTCTCGGAGTTTGAATTTTTTCAATTCACTTCTCTGAGGCATGGAGAAGTGGGACTTAATATATCGCTGAGATAACAAAGAAAAAAGAGAGGCATGTAACTTAATTCAATTTTCGAAATTATATGTGGATATGTTTTAATTATTCAACGGTGTTTTGTCGTACGCTGTTGTTTTTCTGAATTATTTAAACGTTATAATATGATAATTATTTAATAATTTAGCGCTGTTTCTTGATTCACAGATTTACAAAAATGGCCGTGAAATAAGGATTCGAATTCAATTTTCAAAATGACATGTACATATGTTTTAATTATTTAGCAATGTATTCTGACACGCTCTTCTTTTTCTATAAAAATTTATTTAAACATTCCAGTGCAAATACATATTCAATGATTTTTATATTGAGAACTGAGAATCAGATCAGAATAGGATTTTTTTTAATTATAGGTATTAATTTGTTAATGATTTAGCAACGTATATTGATGATTGCATTTAGAAAAATGGCTGTGAAAGTACCCGCGAATGTCATTGTACAAAAATTATATTTTTAAAAAAATATTAAATTACATAACGTGCACTTGAAATCTTCAAATTATATCTCGACATTTACTATTATAATTAGTAATAGTAAATTCTACGTTACATGGATTCACTGAATACATTCTTTTAGAATATAATTTCAGAAAGAATTTGATTTGTCAAGAAATTTGAGCGAAAAAATAGTGATTCGAAAATTGAGTAAAGGAGATAAATGAAGACAAAAAGTTGGCGCGCGCTTGCGCGCGCACGTAATAGTCTAGTTTAAATTAAAAACAGTTGACTTTTTAACTCAAAAGGGAATTTTGAATCAAATAGTTGAATTTCAAATTTAAAAAATTAATATTTACCAAAAAAATGAGTTTTCAACCAAAGGAAAGACTATTCTAAAGAAAAAATTAATTTTTATCGAAATAGTTCAATTTTCAGACTAGTGGATGAATTTTCAAACAAAAAAGATAAGTTTTCAATTGAAAATGTAATCATTGATATTTAAACCGAAGAAGATTATAATCTAAACCAAAAACAGTTGAATACAACCAAAAAAGACGAGTCAAAATATGCGAATCATCAAAGCCGAATTATTTACAGAACAGATGAAGCTTTATCCCAAAAACGTGAATTTTTATCAAGAAGGTTAATTTTAAACCAAATAGTTGAATTTTCCTCAGAAAATTTCATTCTTAACAAAAAAGGATGTTTTTTAAATAAAAGTGTTGAATTTTCAACAAAATACAATTTGTGACCAAAAAAGATGAATTTTTAACGAAAAATTGAACAGTAAACTTTGCAACCAAAATAATTAATTTCCAACTAAAAATATTTAGATTCTCAAATTGATTTTTATTAAATCATTTCGCATATTTATGTGGAAAACGAGAAAAAAGGGAAATGAAGGGAATAGAGGAAATGCTGTCAATCCTGTGACAAATAAATAGGAAATTTGATAATTTATTGACTAAAGAATAAAAGTTTAAATAAACATTAAAGTAGATTTCTAATATTTTTCAAATATTGGTTTTGAAAACGGGAAATTTGGCTAAGAAAATAAATGTAAATTTCCACTGCAAACTTTTTGATTTCAGACAACACTTTTAAATCGGGACTAAAAGTGTTTTGAACTGCACAGTATTTTATGCTCTGTTTAGCTTCATGTCAGAGAAAATCTAGCAAAAGTATTGAGTTCTTTCGCAATCTGTTGATGATTGTAAAAATTTGTCAGGTTGTTATCTCAATCAGATGAGCACAGCCTGGTTTGATCGACTGGAAACGTAGCGGATGTCATTGATTGTTTCGTTGTTTCACTTTTATACCTTAATAAAACTGCTGATATTGATCAGATGGAATGAAGCGTAATCAATCATAAAAAATCATTAAACAAGGTCAAACAAAAACATAAAAAAAATTTCAAGGTTCAGTTCAAAGAAGGTAAAGGTACCTATCATGAAGCATGCCCCAATTATGAAACAGTTTCACAAATAATTCGATTTAGAAATAATTTAAAAGTATATTTTTAAAGTACAAATTATTATATTAATAAGTATGAAAGTTAGGCTTTTTATCTATATAAAAAGCAGGTATGGTTCTAAAGTTTTAAACACTAAAAAATAATTTTAATTATCTAACCTCCACACTCGCGAAAATCGACTGCCATTTATCCGAGTCAGAAGGCTTGATACGTATAATTTGTTTTATCTCGTGTATTCACAAATTTCGATTATTTCACATGTGCAATAGATTAAATGACAGCTTAAGGTTTATAGATTTGAGATTTCTGCACTTTTTCTTTATTTGGATATAACTTTATTTATTAATTAGTTGTTTCATTATACGTACACCGTTTTTAACATGGTCCTTATTTATGGAACGGAGAAACATGGGTGTTCCATATCGAAGGACACGTTTTCAACGCTTTCTCCTATTTATGGAACAGAAGCACGTTTGCAATAAAATGTGGTTCTATTATATTAATATAGCTTATGTTATGTTAATATTATATACCAGTTTAAATTTAAGTGAAACAAATTAATTTTCAACAACAAAAAACTGATTTTCACCAAATAGTTGAATTTTTGAACAAAAGTGATAAATTTTCAAATAAAATGATGAATTTACAACTGAAATAATTAAATTTTAAACTAAACAGATGAATTTTCAACTGAAATGATGAATCTTCAATTGGAATGGTTGAATAATCAACCAAAAAGATGAATATTCAACCATGCAGATAAATTTTCTACAACAAAATACGAATTTTCAACACAATATATGAATTTGCAACCAAGTTGTTGAATTTGAAACTGAAAATGATGAATTTTCAACAAAAAGTGATTTTCAACCAAACAATTCACTTTTAAACCAATGTCATGAATTCTCAACTAAAATTATGAATCTTCAAGTGGAATAGTTGAGTTTTATACCACAGAGGTACAACAAATTTTCATCAAATATTTCAATTTTTAAATAAAAAAGATCAATTATCAATCAAACAGTTAAATTTTCGTCCAATAAAGATACATTTTTAACCAAAAATAGAATAGTTAAATATTCTGTTTCAAAAAACTAATTTATAACAAAAAAAACGAATTTTCAACAAATTAGTTGAATTTTCAACTGGAATAGTTACATTTTCAGTTAGAAAAATTGATTTTCAACAAGGTAGTTAAATTTTCAATCACAGATGAATTTTCAATTGAAATGATGAATCTTCAACGAAAAAAATTATTTGTTAACAAAGGAGTTACACTTTTAACAAAGGAGTTGAATTTTTAACTAAAGCAGATGAATTCTCAACGAACAATGTAATATAATTAAAATTTAAACCGAAAAAGATTTTTATTTTAGATAAAAAAAACAGTTAAATTCAACCAAAAAAGACAAATTTTTAAAAATAGTTGAGTTTTCAATTTAAAAAAATACTTTTCAGTCAACAGAAAAAACAAATTTAAGACAAACTGTTGAATTTTAAAAGAAAAATATGAATTTTCAACCAAGAAGATTAATTTTCGACCAAAAAGGACGAATATTCAATTAAGCACAGGAAGTTATTATTAAGTACAATAAAAGAAAAAAAAACGAAAAGGGTACTTAGCCTAATATTTCATTTACACTTGACTTTGACCAAGTTTCTTAAGTTTTAACTTCATCCTTCATGGCTTTTTCTTCTTTTTCATTCACCTAAATAAAAATGCATTCCCTATAACAAACGTTTTTCAGCAAAAATAAAATATAATTCACTTCGTTCACGAAAAATACCCTTTATAGGTTAGGTTTGCCAATTTTAACGAAAACTTTGATTCAATTTATTTATCTCTATGAACGATTGAAATAAAAGTTCATTGTACCATTTAGTTCGATTTGATATAGAAAATAATATAAAAAAAGCCATATTAATATAAAAAAACACATTTCTTTGCTGTTCCATAATAGGGACATGCATTATGGAATACCGGTACAAGAGTCCAAAAGTTGTTTCATCATAGGTACATAAAGGTCGTTCCGCTTTTTCATAAATATAATAACATTCCTTAGACTAAATAAAACTTTTAATAGGCGTTTCGCATTCAGAAAAAAGCAGCCCATTCATTGATATCAACATTTTGTAGATATATTCTACTATCGTTCCAAAATTAATGAAAATCTCAAAACTCCCTCAAAATTTGTCTCATGCTAGGTACCTTTACCTTATAAAAGTAGATAATAACTGTTTCTGTACTTAATTTTTAGTTTCCAAAAATGTTTTACTAGTTATTGCTAGTAGAATTAGGCAGGGTGTCCGAGAAATTCATTTTCAAAATTCCCTTATTTTTCCTTGACTAATTTTTCATTTTTCTTGATCATTAATATTTAAATGCTAGCATTTTAATCTTGAAATACTTTTAACACAGAATCTTTTATAAACGACATGGCCAACGGCCATACCACGCTGAAAAACCCAGTTCTCGTCAGATCACTGAAGTTAAGCAGCGTTGGACGCGGTTAGTACTTGGATGGGTGACCATTCAAGAATACTGACATGAGTGCTGTTGGCACATCGTGGGTGTGGTGAGCCCACACTTGTAGTTATTTATAACTACAAGAAAAAACTTAGAAACACTACCCGAATCGGGTAGTGTTGTCACGCCTACCCTGAAAGGGAAATGGTTTAATGGTATAAACAGTATTTCAGATACAAATTTAAAATTTTCAAATTTCCTAATTTATTTTAGATAAGAAAAATGTCTTTTCTACCATAAAAGCTGGATTTTTAACAAAAGACTTAAATTTTAAACAAAATAATTCAATATTTAACATAATAGATGAATTTTCAACCTAAAAATATAAATTCCCAACAAAAAGTGTCATAGTATATATCTATAAAAATTGAATTAACGAACAAAAAATATGACTTCAGCGAAAAATTATTTTTCCAAGAAACTGATGCATTTTACCCAGAAAGAATCAAATTTTAAACCAAGAAAATGATTTTTCTAATAAAAAAGGAGAATTTTGATCTGAAAAAGATTAATCTTAAAAAATGAAAAACTTACATTTTCAGTTAAAAAATTAATTTTAAACCAAAAAAAAAAAAGACTTTTTCAATAAACAGGTACATTTTTAACCAAAGACAGAAGCCTGCAAAGAAAAAAATAAATTTTTAACAATGTAGTTTACCTTTTACCCAAGTAGTTGAATTTTCTATTTAAAAAGATTAATTTTTAACAAAATAGTTTAACTTTCAACCAAAGAGATGAATTTTCAACTAAAAATATAAATCCTAAAAAAAAATTATTTCTCAACTAAGTTATTCAACCAAATGTTTCAAATAAAATAGTTGAATACTCAAGCAAAGAAGAATAATTTTTAACCAAAAAGTTGCATTTTCATAAAAAAAATTTTCTACCAAAGCGGATGAATTTATGAATCAAAAAGATAAATTGAAAAAAATAGTTGAATTTCCTGTTAAAAAAGATTTTAGTAAATATGAATTTTCAACCAAGAAATAAGTTTGTATGAAAAAAATTGAATTTTCAATCCAAAAAGACGAATTTTTACCCAAGAAGGATGACTTTTTAACAAAATTGTTGAATTTTCTACCCAATAGTTGCATTTTTATTTAAAAAAAAAGAAATTTCTCTGAAAAAAGATATATTTTTTTTGAAAAGAAAACACATTTTTTTTAAATAGTTGAATTTTCATCCAGAAAAGATTCCATTTGACTTTTCAAGATCAAAATATGAATTTTTAACAAAAAATAAGTTTTTACGAACAAAATTGAATTTTTCATCCAAAAAGACGAATTTTTTCAACCAAAAGCATGACTTTTTAACAAAATAGTTTTGTTTTTAACCAAACAGTTGCATTTTTGTCAAAGAAAGATGAAATTTCTCTTAAAACATATGAATAAAAAAAAAGTTGAATTTCCATCCAGAAAAGATTTCAGTTCTCTTTTCAACAAAAAAATATTAAATTGAACCAAAAAGTAAATTTTCTACAAAATAGTTAAATTTTCAACAAAACAGTAGAATTTTCAACCAAAAAGTATGACTTTTCAACAAAATTGTTGAATTTTGAACCAAACAGTTCAATTTTTATCCAAGCAAGAAGTAATTTCTGCTAAAGCAGGTGAAGTTTGAAATCAGAAAGACAAATTTTCAAAAAAAAGTTGATTTTTGATTCAAAAGGATTTCAATAGATTTTGCGACAGAAAATACAAATTAAAAAAAGAGTAAATTTTCTAGGAAATAGTTGAATTTTCAATAAAACACTTGCATTGTTCTCCAATAAAGATGCAATATTTCTACTAAAAAAGATGAAATTTGAAATTAAAAAGACAAATTTTCATAAAAAAATATTTTTCATCCAAAAAATATTTCAGTTGACTTATCAGCAACAAAATAGGAATTTTAAACAAAGGATCAATATTATATGAAAAGAATTGAATTCCTGACCCAAAAAGACGAATTTTTAACAAAACAGTTGAATTTGCAAAAAAAAATTATGTCTTTTTAAGAAAATTGTTAAATTTTCAACAAAACAGTTGCATTTTTGTCCAATTAAGATGCAATATTTCTACTAAAAAAGATGAACTTTCAAATTAAAAAGACAAATTTTCAGAAAAAATATTTTTCATCCAAAAAATTTTTCAGTTGACTTATCAGCAACAGAATATGAATTTTAAACCAAAGTTTAATATTATACGAAAAGAATTGAATTTTTAACCCAGAAAGACGAATTTTTAACAAAACAGTTGAAGTTGCAAAAAAAATGATGTCTTTTTAAGAAAATTTTTAAATTTTCAACCGAATAATAAAATTTATAACTAAAAAGATAATCTTCAGGAGAGAGTTTTCGCAAATTTCCAAAAATTACGTACATGAGTGAAGGACCCCCTCCCCACTAC
>CAKNYM010053747.1:59628-88989 GCA_932195095.1 Andricus curvator | reverse complement strand
AACTACAAAGAAATAAATTTTTCTGAAAGCTCTATTGCTTCCTCATACAAGAACATTTATAAAGACCATAGCTCGAAAAGGAAAAGAGCAATGGTCAGAAAATTTTGATTATATCTAATATTTTTGTTTGCATCATCGAGACGCATCGATCTACCTTTTATGGTATATTCTTCGAAGTAGGTAATTTATTATTCGAAAAGACAATTATCGTAAATCATGCAAACGACCCTATTCCTACCAGCGATTTTTATTTAGCGAAATCTTTGCTTCTGGAATGAGGACGGTTATTTTATCGCAGCAAAACGGTTGTAATGTCTAGCACGTATTAAAAAAGTGGTAGTTCGCATTCATTTATAGAGAAACGATAACATCATTATTTATTCAGAGGAATAATCGGAAATAGAAGGCATCCGGTACACGTAATTCAATATTGATTCGATTCTGCGGCTCGAAGCGACGGACTAGCAGAGCGCATAGAATTTGCATATAGAATTACATGGGGTCCCTTGTACGAGGTTAAAGCACATTCAATGCTTTCTATGTAGTGTTTGCCATTTGATTGCATGGAAATTTCATCGGCATTGCAAGCGATCGTTGCTAACACTCTGCCATTTCTGGATTGCGAAACTTCCAGGTAAGTTGGAGAATTTAGGGGACATGAAACTTGTGACCGAAGCTTCCTCATTTGACCCAGATTCTCAAAATTTGTGGTAACGATTCGCCGCCAAATATTTCGAACCTTCCTTAGATTGTCGGGTCAATTTTCAACCGATTTCAGTCAAACTTCCGGAATAGCTAACAGCTGCTTCCCCACATTATTGCATTTCCCTGGTGGAAAAAATTTTAAAAGAAATTACAAAATTTCTACAACTCTAGTTTTTTCTTAAAATATTTACTTTTTTGTAAAAAAATGTACAAAATTTAAAAACAAAATAGAGTTAAATACTAATAGCTCATTTTTGTCTTGTATTTTCTTGTAGAAGAATAAAAAAATTAAAAATAAAGTATAAGTTTCTACAATCCGAAAATTTTTATAACCTTTCATTACAATTTTTTTTACTTTGTTGTAAAAATCTACAAGGTATTACAGAAAACTACAGGATTCTACATTTTTTCAATTTAGGTGTTTGACGTCATAAAAACACTATTATTGTAGAGAATTACAAAAAAATATCAATTTTTATAAACAATACTAGTAATAATAATACTAAAGAAAAAAATACAACCTTACCAAGAATTTTAGCTATTAAAATAAATCACGTGAAACGTGAAAATAAAAACAAGAAAACAGTTACAAATATGCGTTCGGTCACGCTTGTCCCTTCTTTCCCTTTCTTTCTCGTCCCTTTTTCGTAACTATTCAGTAAATGCGTACCCCCCCACCCCAATAATGCGTTCCATCATTGAAAATTCAACAATACTTGATTTTACGGGACTATTCTGAATCGGTTCAAAATTAAGCAAGTTACAGATTTTAACGTTAAAAATAGAAATTTTTCAAATTGAAAGCCTAAGTAGTTAAACAAATGTAAACGTTCGATTGAAACTTTAGAAACTATCCTTAATTTTAAAACAATTTCCAATTAATAGATTCATAATTAAACGCTCTTATTCAATTGCAAATCCTATTCAAATATTGTTTCAATCTAAAATATTACATTTTTAACCATTTATTTTGAAATTTTCAAATAAAGATAAGATTTTTTTTAAATATTTAGTGATATTGGATGTAGTTCCGAATAGTGGTTATCTCCGATTCATCTGGCACAACGTATGCTTACGTATTTTGATGCGCTGATTACGAATATCATAGTGAAAATCTGCGAAAATTTGAATATAATGACAAAAACCATGAAAACCCCATAAAATCATGGTTTCTTCCATTTATTTCTGTAGATGATGAGAATATCGAAAAAAATTTCAAATAAAAGTTGTAGAGCATAAAAAAATCCATCTTTTGTGTTTTGTACATTTTTTCTCTAGAACCATTTTTCAACAAGAAAAATAAGATTTTCCAAAAATAAGGCTGGAAATAAAAATTTACTGGAAAATTTACGCATTTACGAAAATGCGTTCAGTTACGCTCGTCCCCTTTTCCAGGTTTAAGTTGGGGGGGGGGGCTACACATTTACTGAATGGTTACGGAAATTTGTTCAGTCACGGTCGTCCCCTTTCCCAGGTTCAAGTGGGGGGGGGGGGGGGGCTACACATATACTGGCTAGTTACGAAAATGCGTTCAGTTACGCTCGTCCCCTTTTCCAGGTTAAAGTGTGTGGGGGGGGGGATACGCATTTACTGACTAGTTACGAAAAAGGGACGAGAAAGAAAGGGAAAGAAGGGACAAGCGTGACCAAACGCATATTTGTAACTGTTTTCTTGTTTTTATTGTTATTCCAACGCAAACATATTTTTCTCGAAAAATAATGGTTTTAGGCAAGAAATGTATGATACAAAAAAGATGTGTTTTTATACTAACTAGAACTTTTTTTTGAAACATTTTTAAAAATTCTTCGTATTTACTGAGATAAACGAAAAAATCATGATTTTTATGGGGTTTCTTACGGTTTTTACCTTGAAAACGTCCTTGTCGCCAATTTTCACTATGATTTTGGTATTCAGCGCATCAAAATACGTAAGTATACGTGGTTTCAACGAAATCGAAGGTAACCACTATTCGGAACTTCACCCGTGATATTTTACTTTTTTTAAAAATCAAATCAAATATTAAAAACTAAACAGTTTTAAACTGAACTTTTTAAAATAGAAAGCCTTGAATCGTTAGTTTAAGAGATATTTACAAGTTTTGAGAAAATCCAAACTTAAATTTAAAACTGGAAAATATTTTGAAAAATAAAAAACTAAATTTAGATGTCTGAAGGTTTCGAAATAACATTTTAAAAATTTTCAGGATCTTTGAAGGTTTTAAGAAAATAAAAATAAATTCTTAATTTTGCTGGGAAAATTGAAAATTTTTTCTTATTTTGAAAAATTAATTTTGAGATAATATTTAAAAAGATTTAAAACAAACTTTTTTGATTAATAAATGACAATTGAACAATTATTAATTTGGAAAATAATCGAGAAAATTTAAAATATATTTAGAAGTTTTGAAAAGATTCCAAAATAATTTAAAACGTGTAAAGATTTAAAACCCTTTGATACACAATGTAGATTTTTGCATTTTAAAAGGTTTTAAATAAATAAAAAATTTGTATCAAAATTCCTAGAAAAACTCACAATAATTTTGTAAAAAAAGAATCTGGAGATTTTAAGGTAGTTTTTTGTACTTTTGCAGGATTTAAAAAAAATGTAGGAAAAATTCGAGTTCGAACATAATACTATTATTAGATTCCTGGAGATTTTTTAAATTATTTTTTTTAAACAAATTTTTAAGAGGATATTAAAAAAGACATAAAAACAAATTTTAATGTATAAATTAATGTTTCTAGCTTAAAATTTTCAATTGCTAAGTGTTAAAAGATCCAGTTTATACGCGAAAATTATTGAGCGTATGAATTAACATTTTTTTAAGCTTTAATTTCAAAAGTATGTATTTCACTTTGAGTGTCTTAATTTGTGGCTCAATTTTATAACTTCAAGTGAAAATTTTTTTATCTTCAAGAGTTCGAACCTTTCAATTTCAATGACCGTGATCAATTATTTCTTAATTGTTCAATTTTTATCTCCAGTCAGAAAGTTGTTTCTTTTTCGACCTAGGATGAAAAAAATATTGAGAATATTGCAATTACATAATTTTAAATGACATATATGGTGGCAAATCGATTGTTATATATTTGAAAAAAAAAACTTAAAATGTAAGGTTTTTTGTTGTTTAATAACGATTATTCATGATTGTCTTTTAATATTCTACCAGTCTTTTAAAGTTTAAACATATAATCTTTTTTTGTAATAGTGATCATGTATATATGATCGCATCTTAATTTAAAATCATCTCATTGTAATATTCTAAATATTTTTCATCCTAGGTCGAAAAAGAACAACTTTTGGGTTACAAAAAATGTAAATTCCTGTAGAATACAACAGTTTACATAAAAATACAAAAAAAATACAAAATTCGTCTCAATAATAGAAAAAAGTTGTACTTTCCTGTAATTTTGGTTGCAATTTATTGTATTTATTTATAGATTCCTGTAAAAATAGTTTTAGTTTTCTGAATTTTTTTGTAAAAATTTTTCCACCAGGGTTCTTCTGTGTTTTGAAATAGATTTCCTTTCAGAGGTTACTTCAATTTGGGAAGGAACCAGAAATTACAAAAAGCCAGGTCAGGACTCTATGGAGGCTGACAACATTCTTTAAGGCTCTGTTTCGCCAGAAATTGCGGAATACGCTGCTATGAATTTTTTCTCTTATCTCATATATATGTTATTCATAATATCTCGACGAAATTTTGTCCACTTGTGGTAAATATTGTTCCTGCTCTTGCATAATTTTCCCTGATTTATCATATCAATTTAGGCCATGTTATACATTAGTCACGTGACCCAGCCAGTCCTGAGATCGATATTTTTTGTCCCATATTTAAAAATAAAAGTTAAAATAGAGTGGAAAAAATTTGGGAAAATATCAATAAATATAAAAGGACAGTGTGTGGTAAAGCATAGAGTTGGATAAGAAAAAAAAGTTATTATTGGAATAACAAATATCGACCGGCTAAAAAGCGATCTGCATTATCAACAGTGCTGACACCATGGATATATCAAATATCAATTTGTTTATTTGCACCAAACCAGCAAATATTATAAAGTGTAATTTTTGTAACCGATGTTTGCATCATTTTCCTCGAGACATGTCAGCCAGAACCTCAAAAATGTTTCATTGGGAACATTGAAAATTGGTTACAGAGTTCTACAGCACGGTCGGTATTTTTGTCAATTTCCTTATTCATTACATTTTTTTCAACATTTCGAGCCAAATGTTGTATACAAACACAGATTGCAGTTTCATGATGCTTTCCCCAAAGTTTCAACTCGATATCTCATTTTGTGTGGACATGAGTTGTTGCACAAAAAATGCCGATATTGCTCCGGTTTTAATTTCTTTAAAAATTTTTTTTTTAATTTCGTTCCAAATTTTGTATAAAAACGTACATTATTGTTTCCTGAGGCTTTCCCCAAAATTTCAAATCGACATCTCATTCGGTGTGGACGTGAGTTGTTGCAAAAAAAAATTATCGATAATTTAGGTCACGTGACTCATGTATAACATGGCCTTAAGTGAAATAAAAAATTTTAGTGAAAATAAAGCAGGTACACTAATACTGTGGTTGTAATACAATAGTGAGGATCAGATTAGGAGCTATCAGTTGCAATTCAGCAAAGTTTGTAAATTAATTCATCCAACTCTGAGTGGCTTCGCCTGGCAAGAGTGAATCACTCAGCATCAGAGATAATCAAATCATCCAACGAGACGGGTACAATTAAGACTTTAGTTTCGTGGTAGATTATGAAAATATCATCAACTCTGGAAAGCGAAGCTGTCGTCAACTGTCTTTTCTCTTATTCTACTTTTCAAGAAGGAATATTAAGTGAATAATGAAAATTCAAAACCAGAAAGGGAAGTAAGTGAAGAAAATTCGCACCGAGGGGAGCAACGCGTTAAAAAGTTCTGGAGCTTCGTCTCTTTCCTGGCGTTCACGAACTTTAGTAATTACGCAGAATTAAACTCTTTAAAATTTATAAGGCACCCCGTTTGACACCAGAGTTAAGAAAAGTGCGAGTTGCTAAGTGTGAAGAAGCGGGTAGCTCCTGGGACATTAGTTGCCCCATTACCGAGGTGGGAAATGCCACTATTACTGGTAGGATGTTCCAATCCACACAAAAATTATTTCATTTTTTTTTAAATATCTAGAGGTGGCACAAACCCCATGAAGTTTAACACGTATTTCTCATAAGAAAAAAAAAGCTTTTGTAAATTTTATTCCGAATCTTCAATATTAGCTGAATCGAGTTGAACTTAACATTTCTCTTTACAATTAGCCATTGGATACAAATAAAATAATACTCTTCAAATATCACCCCCCCCCCAGTAGTAAGTTTATAGGGTGCTGATTGAAAATGGCAGAATTGTTTGTTTAAACAATTCATTATTATTAATATTCAATTTGAATAATGCTAGAAAGTTGCGTTTCTTCTGAAATTCACATTTATTTATCTACTTTTCACATAGGGTGAGTTAATGATTGAATAATTATTAAAACAGATTATTATGGGTCATCACTCTTCTTCTTCATTATTGCAATATAATTAAGGTTTTTTTCTGAAATGTTTAACTTTTTACTATGCTAGAACATTTTTTTTCTGAAATCTTCAGTTTTGCTTTGACTTTTTAGTTAGGAACAAATAATAAGTGAACCTTAAAACACTAATTTCATCAAAATGCGATGAGTAATTCAAATCTTTCAGTCTATTATGAAAGAAACATCCCATTTAGAACAAATCTCGATACTCGAGAGTTTTTTTTTCATCGAAATATAATTTATTTTTTATTTCATACAGAATAAATAAAGAGATTTCAAATCAGTTTTTGTAGACTGTACCAATTATTTTATAGATTGCAAAGAGCAGACTTTAATATTGTGAAGAATTCTATAAGTTTTTAATTTTTTCTTAGCTAATATGCAATATTAAAGTAGACATTTTGATGTGGTATTCAACTTAGAAGTTATAAAAATTAATTGTTGAAAATTTCGATGGTAAACAGTTTCAGAATTAGAATAAGCAATGGCCATACAACGGATTTTTAGAGGGCTTGACCACTCGGTTTTTGAGTGTACACCAGATTTCAAAACGTTACAAAATATTTCTAAAAAATTCCAAATATTTTAAAGAAATTCAAGATATTTTTAACATTTCACAATATTTTGAATATTTTTAACATTCTACAAAGACTTCACTTTAAAGATTTAAAGATTTAGAGGGTTTCAAAAATTCAAAAAAGGGTAAAGTACACCAGATTTCAAAGATTTCAAAAAATTTCTGAAATTTTGAAACGATTTCAAGAGGTTTCAAAACATTGTAGAAGATTTCAAATGATTTCGCAAAGATTTCAAATATTATAATGATTCCAATGAATTCGAAAGATTTTACAAACGAAGATTTAAGAAAGATTACACAAATATTTCAAAATATTTCACAAAGATTTCAAATATTTCAAGGATTTCAAAGATTCAAAAAAGGCGTGTACGCTAGATTTAAATGTTTTCACAAAAATTTTCCCAAGATTTCGAACATTTCATGAAGATTTCTAGGATTTCAAAGATTTGAAAAAGGCATGTACATCAGATTTTGAAGATTTCACAAAGATTTCGAACATTTCACTAATATTTTAAAACTTTCAGAAGATTAAAAGGATTTTAGGGATTTTAAAGAGGGTATAGTGAACCAGATTTTTCAGATTTCCAAGCATTTCAAAGATTTCATAAAAAATTCATAAAGATTTGAAAAGAATACCAGAATTTCAAAGATTTCAACAAGGGTGTACAGTAGATTTCAAGGATTTTAAAACATTTCGAAGATTTTTAACAGTTACAAAATTTTTGTGAAGATTTCATACGATTGAAACAAAGATTTCAAATATTCGAGTGACTTCAAACCATTAGAAAATATTTCCGAAAGATCTCATAAATATTTCAGTAGATTTCAAGAATTTTAATGATTTCAACTAGGGTACAGTACACCAGATTTCAAGGATTTCAAAACATTTCGAAGATTTTTGATGATTTTAAAAAATTGCAACAAATTTGAAATTCTTTTAATGATTACAAACAAACAGTAAAAATTTCACGAACAAAGATCAAAGAAATGTTTCAAAAATATCTCAAATATTTCATGAAGATTTCAAAAAATTTCACAAAGTTTTCATAGATTTCAAAGCTTTCGAGGACTTAAAATATTTCAACACGGGTACAGCGCAACAGATTTCAAAGATTTCAAAATATTTCAAATATTTTGAACGATATCAAATTTCTTGAGAAGATTTCAAAATATTTAACAAAGATTTCAAATATTCCAGTGATTTTAAACGATTACAAAAAATTTCAGAAAGAGTTCACAAATACTTAAAATATTCCAGTGATTTCAAACGAATAGAAAAGGCTTCAGAATGATTTCAAAAATATTTCAAAGAATTTCAAAAGATTCCAAGAATTTTAAAGATTTTGAGGATTTCAAAAGGTTTCAACACATCCGAGAAGATTTCGAAAGATTTCAGTGATTTTAAACGAACACAAATGATTTCGCAAAAAAGATTGAAGAAAGATATGACAAATATTTAAAAGATTTCAAAAGATTAAAAAAAAATACACAAACATTTCAAAGGTTTCAAGGATTTTGAAGATTATACAAAAGTGTCAAAAAATTTCAAAAGATTTCTCAAAGATTTCATCTAAATTTCAAGCTTCCACTAAGGCTCGTAATGGTTAAAAAAATTCCAACAAATTTATAAAGTTTTTCCGGATTTAACGAAAACGAATTATGTTCACAAAAAATTAAGGATTTGTTCATTTATGATTTGGCTTTCTTTAGAAATTTTTGAAAAATAAAAAATGAAATGGTTTCTTTCTTACAGGTATAACAAACGTTCATTTGACTATTTGATGTAAAAAAAAAGAAGACCTGGAAAAACTTGATTTCTTGACTTGGAAAACCTGGAAAAGACCTTGAATTTCGTTCCTGAGAATCGCTAGACACCCTGTCAAATATTCTACTATTTGGTGAAAGATTTCATCATTTTTTTCAAATTCGTTTTTTTTTCAGTTGAAAATTATTTCTCTCAACTTAAAACATAACTGATCCGTTGTTGGATGAAAATTTATTGGTTTTAATTGAAAATTGAACTATTTTTTTGGAATTAATGTATTTTGTTGCTGATTCTTCTTTTTTGGTAGAAAATGAATCTTTTGGATTAAAAATTAAATCGCTAAGTTGAAAGTTGAACTACTAATTTCCCAAGTTCAGTTGAAAATTGACCGTTTTTAGTTAAAAATTCAACTATTTAGTTTCGGAAATCAACAATTTTTTTGAAAACTCGTATTTTTTGGTTGAAAATTCTGCTATTTTTGTACAAATTTGTACCATTTGGTTGGAAATTCATTTTTTTGGTTTGAAAATTTAACTGTTTTCTAGAGAATTCTAGATAATTTAGTGCAAATTCTATCTTCATTGCTTTATAATGCAACTGTTTTGTTAAAAACTAATCTGTTTTGGTTAAGGATTCAAATATATTGTTAAAAATTTGTCTTTGTTAGTAAAACTCATCTGTTCAAAATTCATTTCGCTTAATTAAAAATTCTAGAATTTGTTTTGAGATTTGACACTTTTGTTAAAATTTTTTTTTAGTTGAAAATTGAATATTCTTAACTGAAAATTTAACTAATCCATTTTTGCTTGACTGCAAATTCAACTTCTTGGCTGAAAGTTGAACTACTTCCTTAAAAATTAAATTAAATTATTAAAGATTCATCTCTTTGATTCAAATCTCAACTATTTTGTAGAAAAATCGTGTTTCTTTTGTTGAAAATCAATTTTTTGAACTAAAAATGTACCTATCTTTTTGGGTTGAAGATTTAATTATTTTGGTAGAAAATTCAACGATCTGGTTGACAATGAACTTTTATTGAAAAATTGATACTCTTAGGTAGCAAATATAGCTTTCTTTTTTAGTGAATTCACCTTTTCGGCTTGAAAAGTCGACAATTTGACATTTTTTCCTGTCTAGAATGAAGTCTTTCTTGTTTAAAATTGCATCTCTTTTGGTGAAAAGTTGATGTTTTTTTGTTGTAAGTGCAACTATTTAGTTACAAATTAATCTGTTTTGTGTTAGGATTCAACTATTTTGTTAAAAATTCGTCTTTTCTGATTGAATTCAACGGATTTTGATTCAAAATTAAAATATTTTTTGGTTGCAATATATTACATTCTTCATTGAGAATTCATCTTTTTTGGTTAAACTCTAAAGTGTATGATGTAAAATTAAAATATTTTTTAAAATCAAAATATCAACTATTATATTTTCGTTGATAATTTATCTTTTTTAATTGAAAATTCGACTACTTGTTGGCAAGTTGAACTTCTTTGGTAAAAATTCGCCCCTTTCGCTTGAAAGTTCAACTATTTGGCTGCAACTGTTTGGTTGATAATTTTTTTTTTTTCAAATTCAACTATTTTGTTGAAAATATGTCTATCTGAATAGAAATGTCGTCTCACTTGATGAAAATTAGTTTTTTTTTTTGTTAGAAAAGTTCTTGGTTGAAAATCCATCTTCCTTGGTTAGAAATTCAACTTTTATCTAAGAAATTCATCTTTTGGCTTGATGATTCAACTATTTGTCTGAAAATCCAACTGTTTGTGGTTAAAGCTTAATTAACTGCAACTGCCGGTCTAAAATTAATTTTTTCTGTTATGTTTTTCTCTTCTTTTTCCCCTTTGCTTTTCACTATTGCAATCACAATTATTGTTTATTGTTCCCTGTGTAAATATTGTTATATTATGGTAATTGTATTACCACCGGTCAGTGCTTGCCAGTACTGCATTTCACATCGATAATTTTGCTCCTTTTATTTAGCTCTAGGGATTTGAAAATAACTACATTACAATACAATACAATTAATAATTATCTGCGGCATATGCAATCCCATTTTTGTGAAAGAAGAACCATTTGCTTCTATTAATAAGCGTTAATGCTCAATTATCTAATGATTATAATCTGCATGATCAGAAAAGTTTAAATTCTAAAAAAATTGACTTGATATTTAAAAAAAAAATCAAAAACCCAAATAATGTGTGTTGCATTTTAAACTCACTGAAATGATTGAGAAGAATCTTTAATCATAAATTATACGCCTTATTCTCTTGCTTTTATTTTCTTGTGATTTATAAACAACCTCACAAAAAGTGGGGACTCTATTTTTGAATCTTCATGCAAGTTTTGAATTAGAGTATATTTATTAAATCTCCCAATGAGATGACAGAATTTTTTCTGTGTTCCTCGCAACTTTCTACTTGACTCCAAGCAGGAAAAGCTTGAGTCAAAGCAGGTCTAATAATTGTTTTATATATCGTTGGTTTATTTTTAACAGCAAGATCAGATCTTTTATTATCACAGAAAAAACAGAAGATAAACTTTACATCGATTTCCGTTCAAAGATTCGCTGCAACAAAAATAACCTTGTCGAATAAACTTTACACGAAACTGAGATAATTCCGTGTTTTTAAACTGTCTCGGAATAATTTGTCAGCGAAAAAGCGTCTTCTGCTATGAAGTTGACAGCAGTGCAAAGAACACTGAGGTATGGATGAAATTGGTCTGGAAATCAGAACACCAGATTTTTAAAAACATTGCACTTATTACGATTTAATTTTAAAAATAAGTGCACTTATTGCGGACGAATGGTTATATATTTTTCATGACTGTCAATAAAGCACTCGACAACATTCGAAAAAGTCGCCATATTCACTATGATCTTAACCATAATTCACAAGTTATGAGATAGGAATTTCTTTTTTGAAAGTTTCGAGATCCGCCAGTATTGCAGTTTAATATAAAAGCCTTTTTACGGAGTAAAATTTTGAAGCTAAAAGATGATTTCTGAACAACTATAACTCCTATCGACCTTATTTCATGCTTCAAATTTTTATTATCATTCAACAAGTTAATTTTTAAACAGAAAAATCAGGAAAAAATTTGTCTTCATTTTTCGAAAATTCAGAAAAATAATTTTGTGAACTCAGAAGTTTTGCTACGTATGAGGGCACCCTGAATCGTAAAATTTTATTTTAAAAAGTTATTTAATAAATATTCATCAAAAATATTGAATGTCAAATGAAAATCTTAATTTTTTACTGTAGATAACATTTTATATTAGGACAATATTGATGGAAATTTAAGTATATTCTATCAGGCATTTCAGGTTGGGAAATCAAAGATGTCTGCAAGCTGAGGGATAAACAATAATACCAATTGCATTGGGATAAAACTTAATTTTTTTCAAAACTCAGAAAAAAATGGGTTTTCACCATAAGTGTATTTGGACATTATTCTTTATTTTTTAAAAACTATTCAATTAAATTATAAAATCCATAAAAAATGTGTAATGATTTTATTATTTAATTAAATAGCTTTCTCGAAATGAAAAATAATATCCAAATACACTTATGGTGAAAAATTGGGAAGACTGAACAATTCTCGAGACTGTAAAATTCCTGAATTAGAAAATCCCTGAATAATTAAATTCCCGAATAGGAAAATTCCATAATAATAAAATTCCCGGAGAGTTTATAATATTATGGAAATGAAAAACTCCCGAATGATGAAATTCCCGACAGTTTATGATATTACCGAATTGGAAAATGCCAGACATAAAATTGCCGAATTCCAGAACATCCAAACTAGAAAATTCCAGAATTATAAAATTCCCGAATTTAGAGAAATGAAAAAATTCTTTCATGAATATTATTTAATCATTAAAAATACAATAATCAAATATTTTTTATCAAAACAGAATTGTAATGTTTAAAGTTTCTAAAATTTCTGCTTGAATCTTAAATAACAATTATTGAAAAAATATATTTTTGGATGAAAATTTTTGGACGACTGAAAAATCCTAAAAAATAAAATTAATGACTCTGTCAAATTCCCGAATTGGGAATTTCCCGAATAATACAATTTTCGAATATGTAATAAACTTCGCGAATTGGAAAATTCCCGAATAAAAAATTCCCGAATTATAAGATATCCGAACTGGAAAATTTCTGAAGTATAAAACTCCCGAAAGAATGGAAAAAATTGTTTTTCAATCAATATTATTTATTTATTAAAAATACAATTATCAAATATTTGTATAAAAAAAAAAAAATATTTTTTGCTAATCAAAGTTTCTAAGATTATTGTTTGAATTCAAAATAACAATACTTGAAGACAATTTTCATCCAGAAATATATTTTTTTTTAATTATTATTATTTCAAAGTTAAACAATAATTTTAGAAACTTTAAACATTAAAAATAATTTTTTTCTTTACAAAAATATTTGATTATTATATTTGTTTAAATTCGGGAATTTTCTAGTTCGGATATCTTATAATTTGGCCATTTTCTGTCCAGAATTTTTAAATTCGGTAATATTATAAACTGTTGTGAATTATCCATTTCGGTAATATCGTAACCTGTTCGGAAATTTTTTAATCGGGAATTTTCCAATTCGGGAATTTTAATTTTTGGGAATTTTATCACATATTCGAAAATTTTATTATTCGGGAATTTCCCAATTCGGGAATTTGACAGAGTTGGGAATTTTGTTTTCCGGGACTTTTCAGTCCTCCAAATTTTTATTTCAAATATTGTTATTTTAAATTCAAACAATAATTTTAGAAACTTTAAACATTGAACATTTTCTTAAATAGAAATATTTGATTATTGTATTCTTAATAAATAAATAAATAATATTCATTTGAAAAAAATTAATTATTTAAATTCGGGAATTTTCTAATTCAGATATCTTATAATTCGGCAACTTTCTGTCGGGAATTTTCAAATTCTGTAATATTATTAACTGCCGGGAATTTTTAAATTCGGTAATATTGTTAACTGTTCGGGAATTTTATTAATCGCGAATTTTGTAGCTCGGAAATTTTACAGAGTCGAGAATTTTATTCTCGGGATTTTTCAGTCGGTCCGAAAAATCATTTTTGTCCAAGCTGTAAAAAAAAACTTTTGGCTGGAAAAACTTTCGCCAGGGTGCATGTCCTACTGCAGATTCAAAATCGAGTAGTTAATTTCTGTTAGCCTAAGAGCAGAAAATTTCTGTTAGCCTTAGGGCAGAAAATACCTAGATCCGCCACTGAAAATTCCAACTTCAAAATTAATTCGATTCCTATTTTTCGTTTTGTTCCTAACCTACAATACCGACTGTGGAGAAAGTATCACGATAAAATCTTTCAAGATGGTTGTTATTGTGTAAATTTCTTTATATACATTCACGAAAAATACGTTTTTATTCGTCAGCGAAAAGTGTAATTATTTTTAAAATAACAATTAGGTAAGTAAAAAGTTGTTTTAACTCTCTTGTCCTGATTTATAGCTTTTCACTCTTACTTTGCCGTTTTTCCAGGGCTGTAAAGGAAGTAGCAGACGACAGCTTTTATTTCACCGTAAGATAAACTTTCGCCAAATAGCATATAATTTTCAACATCCAAAAATTGTACATGCAACAAAATTTAACTTCAGTTTTTTATGTGATGTAGCGGATAAAGTATGATTAAGTTACCTACAGCTACCTTGGTTAGAAGATAAATTTCTTGTGAAAAGAAAGTTCTCTCTATGTATCACCGAAACATATTTCACACTATTTGACCAGTAGATGTGTCGCCTACTTTAATATGTTTATCTATTGTCGTTCTTCCTTTAGTAAATGTGATAGCTTCAGCTATTCTACTATTCAGTTCGATTTTTAATTTTTTGAGATACTTAGAGACTTTGTCATAATACTGAGTCCTGGGATACTCCAGCTATTACATATTTAATAGATGACTTGACATGATCATATTCAACAAAAATTTTCCAGTCTCTTACATAAAAGCTTATTAGGTAAATCAAGTAAGCTCGAAATGTACACCGAATGATATACCATTTTCAGTTGGTAATTCGACTACTCTAATTTACACAGATTATTATGTAATTTCCTGAAATTTGGAATAGGTAGTACTTTTACCTTTTGCCAATTGTGGTAGAAAAGTGAGCCAAGCGAAACACTGTATTTATATTAAAGGTGAGCATTAACAATAGCCTTCAGCTTTAATGCTTCTCAATGTTCGGATTTGTTTTCATATTTCGCTTCATAAAGTAAATTTAATATCATCAACGTCGATTTTTGTTTTTATAATATGTACTTATTAGCTAAAGCAGACAACAGGTAATCCTTCGTATCTTAAAGAGATGTTTATCTATGCAGATAATGTGTTTAGAAACTGGAATGTTGTTTCACTTAATTTCTCATAATGATTGAATACACTGAATGAAAAAATGCGTCACTGACTTTAAAATTGATTTATTAATCAAACACACGTAAATATTTGTGCACAGTGAAAAGGGTTATAAAAAGCAGAATACTCAATAAATAAAATGTCTAATTTCATATAAAAAATGATTGAGTTGAAAAACAATGAGAGGTATAAAATTATCGTTGTTTGCGGAAATTGTCAAAACACGGGCGCGCTACTCAAGCATTGAAAGCTAACTGAAGCCTGTTGAGGGATCGGGCCCACCCTGGAAAGTGGGGGTGCGAATGACGTCGACTGACTAACGGGACCCTTAGAAAAGTGCACGCAGACACTCGTCGTTCTCCGTTTAAAAGTGAAGAAATATTTTTAATTGAGTGAAGCTCAAACATAATGTTAGGCTTTGAACTAAAAGGCGAAACGGAAATTTACTTTACATTAATCCATACGGAACTTCTATGTACAATAACTACATTTCCATATCTTCAGCTATTTGACGACTTTTAAAAATATTCTTTTTTGGCAACTCTTAACTGAGCAACCTCCACTTTAAGATCAATACGTTCTAAATGCTGCGACTATATGTACTTGGAAATGATATATAATTCAATTTATCGAATCGTATTTTTCTTAGAAATATTAAATCATACCCAATTCTTATGTCTTAGATTAGGCTTCATTATAAATATATATTACACTTTATGTATCTATTCATGTAAATACCTTTTTGCCTGTAGGGGACTTGTCCCATTTTTCGTAATTAATTTGTAGGTAAAATGTTATTTCTGCAGTGAATTGTTAATTTTTCGTTATAACATGTATATGAGCATATAAATTTCAATTTGATAAATACTACCAATAACATTAATTTTTTTTATTATATAGGTTGTACAAAATTGAAAAAATGAATGGTACATAGAATAATGGCAGTAATTACCAGTCTTTCAGTTTTTAAGAAATATGATAACAAATTTTTAAGTTGTCTATTTGCCACTAATATTTTATTATGCATTGAGAGATATAGTGAATTTTTTACATAGAAAATTAATTTTCTAATCTTTATCATAAATGATGCAAGTTATTACGAAAAAGTGAAATGTACTTTAGTTATTATAACTTTTTTATACGTTAAAATTTTTATCGTATCTGTTGTTGTGTACCGAAAAATAAGTAAATTCTTTTATTATAAGAAGAAAATTATCCTGTCGATAGAACTTTCCAGGCCTTTATATACGTTACAGTCTCTTCCTTATTGAAAGCTAAATTAAACAAAAAAATTTCAAAAAATATCATTTTTTTCCTGCTGTGAAAATCTGTTTTTTTATTTTTTTTATAATAATTTTATTTATACCTTTTATTTTTTATATCCACATTTGTTGTATAAGTAATAATACAAAAACGTTGCACAAAGTATTTGTTTCACTTCGTCGGACTTACGTCGCTTTCTATATGCTATTTTTATGAAGCATTGTTTTCATCTGATAGTTTAACTTTTTATTAAATTCTTTCTCGTTTTCATTGTTTAATTGTTGTTTTAACATGTAGATAATATCTTCCATGTGTGAAAATATTAAAGTTTATAATTGAACTGCTCCATTTGTGGTTAAAAATTGATCTTTTTGGTTTTAAATTCAACCATTTATGCAAAAAAATTCGAAACGAAAAAATATTAACTGAAAATTAATCTTTTAAGTTGAAAATTCAAATATTTGGTTAAAAATGTTTGTACATATTTTATTTAAAATTCTTTTCATCTGATAGAAAATTAATCTTCTTGTTTAAAAATTCATTTTTTTGATTAGAAATATAAATATTTAGTTGAACATTCAAAAAATGGAAATAAATTGGAAAAAATTTTAAAACTCCAAAAAATTTTATGGATTTTAGTAAGTTTAAAATTAATTCAGAAAAATACAAGGGAATACAAAGGAATTGGATGAAATGCTGAAGAATTCAAAATTAGTATAAAACACTTTAAGACGAATTAAACACAAACCGAAAAATAAAAACAAAATCCATTGAACTGAATAGATTTGGTTTAAATTAAAAGAATGTAGGTAAATTTAAAAAAATTCGAAAGAGATAATGAAAGAATTCTAAATGAATTAGAAATTATTCATGGTGAATTTCAAACGAATTCAAATTAATTCTAAAAACATATTTGAAAATCTCTTCAAATCTGTGAAAACCTGCAAAATCCCTCACTTCTTGTGAATGAATTCTTTAAAATACATTAAAATATAATAAAATCCCGTGAAATTGTATGAAATTTTATAATATTTTCTTGAATCCTGGACAATTTATTGAAATAATTTGAGATTTCTTTAAATTCATTAAAATCATTAAAATCTTCACAAATCTCATAAAATCCATTTAAATATTTGAAAATATATTGAAACCTTGCAGGCCCTAGGAAATAGTTTCATATATTTTGAAGTTCTAAAAAATTCTTTAAAACCCCAGAAATTTTTTGTTTATTTCTTTTAAAGTCATCTAAAGAATTTAAAATTCCTTTAGAAATTGATAATATCTTGAAAGTGCATTAAAATCTTCAAGAACACTTTAAAATATTTTAAATCCTTTCAAATGTTTCAAAATTTCTTGAAACTTTTTAAGGCTCTTGAAATTTTTTTTCAAAATCCCTGACTTTTCCCTGATTTCCAAGGCTTCCCTAATCTGCACCCTATCCCTTTCCCAGCTTTATGATTTCTTCCCGAAAATTGTCAGAATTATTCTATTTGAAAATTAATGATCAAAAAGTCTTTTCCATTCATGCATCAATTTTGAATTATGTCAGTGAAAAACGTTTTACTATAAAAAACCGTGTTTTCAAATATTATGCATTACCATAGCTTCCTTACTCTCCAATAATATGTATTAATATTATAGGTCAATCGATTCGACTCGAATCAACACATCTTTTCTCTTCTTGCATCAACTTTGAATTATGTTAATGAAAACATTTTTACTATAAAAACCCGATTTTCAAAATATACAAATTACCATAACTTCCCTATTCTTCAATAAAATGTACTAATATTATAGGTCAATCGAATCGTCTCGAAACAAGGAATCTTTTCTATTCTTGCATCAACTTTGAATTATGCTAATGAAAAAAGATTTACTATAAACAACCGATTTTTAAAATATTATTGAGTGTTAAAAAAAATGCAATGAATATTTTTAGATATCCTTCGGTCAGTTTCAACATATTAGTGGGCTTAGAACATTCTATTAGACATTTCCAAATTGAGGAAGGTTTAATGCAATTAATTTAAAAATTTTGGAAAATGTTACCATTACAAAGCTTCCTCTATGAGGAAGCCAAAACATTCTTAGTTTGTTGTGTATTAACTATATTATTACTTTGTGAATATATTGAGTGAAATTGTTTTGCAAGAGTACCTTATCATCAATTTTATACACACATTGATTGTTTATATTCAATGGTGGAATTTCAACTTTTTTCTTAGTATAACTTTTAGTATTTTTCCAAAGCGACTGATCTGTAGGTATACAGCTCATGAGTATCTCATCCTATTCTTTAGTTAACCAAGTTCTAAGTTTAGCATTGGTTATCATCAGCATTATAAGTAGCACAGATTATCTTTAAGCACTTCTTCCTTTAAATTCTTCTTCCGAATTTGTTTTAAATTTTGACAAAAATTTTTATACTCTCTAGTATAGATTTTGAATAATATCGTATTACTCAGATTACATTATATTTATTATTTGCTGCTTTTATTACTTCAGTTGATTAATAGACCTTTTTCTCAATGTTAATGCAAGAAATATACTCGATCAACGCAACGTTCGTCATGATTATTAAAGGTAGAATAAATACAGAAAAGTGGAGATTTTTCTTTTTCACCAGTGCTTTTAGAATAAAAATCCAATTCAGCTATGGAAAAACTCTTTTAACGATCGAGTCCAACAAAAACAAAGAAATACTAAGAGAAACTCGATAATGGAACTTGGCTAACGAAGCACGTTTCCAAGAAGATAATCTGCGTCTATTTTAATTTTAACGATAAATCTAACAACTAGGTATCTGGTACATTTAACAAGGTTAGTTATATATCCCTTTGCCAGAACTGGTAGAGATTGCGTTTTCCTCGTCGATGAGAACTTATCTGCGAGGCTTTAACAGAACTTCCTGGATATTTCTACCCCCAAGCGTTGACACCGGCAATTTATTACTCTATTAGAATGAGGAACAAATTGGTGACTCCTTTTTTCCTGTAATCCGGTAAGCTATGGTAAATGCAGAAGAACAGCTTCGGCTTATAATCACGATTTTTTTTGGTTAAAAATCTCACTTTCCTTTTTTCGAATCATTCTTCAAATCTTATAAGACGAATCTTTACTTTTAAATAGAAATTGTTTCTCTACTACTTTCTATCTTACTTTGCCTAAGAAAAATTATTAAAGCCACGACCTACAGTTTTTTATTCGCATTTTATTCGCATGAATTTTCAACAAAGTAGAATGTTTAATGAATAGTTAAGTTTTCAACCAAGGAGATGAATTTTCAACTAAAATGTAATAATTGATATTTCAACTGAAAAAGGTTTTAATTTTAAACCTAAAACAGTTGAATCAAACCAAAAAAGAGATATTTTAAATAAAATAGTTGAATCCACAACCGAAAGGACAAATTTTCAACAAAAAGGTTGTCTTTTTAACCAAAAAGGATACTTTTTCAAGAAAAGTTTAGGCTTCAACAAAGTAGATTGAATTTTACCCAAATAGTTAAATTTGTAACAAAAAATTAAGTTTTTCTACCCAAAAAGATGAATTTTCAACCAAATAGATTAATTTTCATCAAAAAAATTAATAGTTAACTAAATAGTTCAATTTTCTATCGAAGTGGTTAATTTTTCACACAAAAAAATGACTTTCACAAAATTGTTCAATTTGTATCCAAATAATTGAATTTTCAACTAAGATGATTAATTTTCCACCGAAAATAGAATAATTATATATTCAATAAGAAAATTAAGTTTTTGGAAACGAAAAAGCAAAAAAAATTTCAACAAAGTGGTGACATTTTCAACTGAGAAGATAAACTTTCAATTAAAATTATGCATCTTTCACCAAAGAATGTATTTTTAACAAAGTATTTCGACTTTCAACGAAAAAGAATTTTCAAAAGCAAATTAATTTTCTACACAGTAGGACCAATTTTTAACAAAATACATGAATTTTTAACTAAAGAGTTGAATTTTCAACAAAATAATTAAAGTTTTCAACCAGAAAGATGAATTTCAAAGCAAGACCCCCAATTTTCTACCAAAAAACGAAATTTCATAAAATTAGATAAACTTTCAACAAAAAAGACAAATTTTCACAGAAAACAAAATATTTCAATTTTCAGTTAATAAAATTAATTTTTAACAAAAAAGAAATTTCAACAGAGTATTTCAACTTTCAAACAAGTAGTTGAATTTTCATCTAAAAAATATAAATGTTGAACGAAAAATGTAGTAGTTAATTTTTAAGTAAAAAAAGGAATTTTCAACCAAAACAAAACGAATTTTCAACCAAAGCAAAACGAATTTTCAACAATATAGTCGAATTTTCTAACAAAATAATTGAATTTTTGATGAAAAAAGATTAATTTTCCACGAAGCAGTTAAGTTATCAACCATAACATTACTTTATAACGAACTTGCTGAATTTACAGAGGAATTTACTACACAGTGGATTATTTTGTTCATTACATAGTTAAAATTAATAAATGTTGAACAACAAGAAAACAACTACAACAAAATAGTTGAAAACTATTTGGATCCAGAATCTTCAACCAGAAAACTGAATTTTTAACAAATTCGTACAACTTTCAACCCAGCATTTGTATTTTCAAATAAAAAACATGAATATTCAAAAAAGTATTTGATAAGTTCAATTTTGAGTAGAAAACATTATTTTTCAACAAAAAATTGTTTTCTCAACATTATGGTTAAATTTTCTATAAAAATAGTTGAGTTATCAACAACAAAAGACGAATTTTCAACCAGAAAAACTGAATTTTCAACAAAGTATTTCAACTTTAAACCCAGTATTTGAATTTTCAATTAAAAAAGATGAATATTTAACAAATATTAGAAAAGTGAAACTGAACTTTTCTAATATTTGTTAAATATTTATCGTGTTTAATTGAAAATTCAAATACTGGGTTTAAAGATGAAATACTTTGTTAAAAATTCAGTACTTAACTTTCGAAGAAAAAAAAAAGAATTTTCAACAATATGGTTCAATTTTCTATTAAAATAGTTGAGTTTTCAACACGAAAAGACGAATTTTCATCACAACAGTTGAATTTTCAACCAAAATAATGAATTTTAAACTGAAGAAGAATAAATTTCGAGCAAAGAAGACAATTTTTCAACAGAATACATGAATTTTCGACTAAAAAGGATCCACCCTGAACCAACATTACAATAGATAAATTTTCAGTTAAGAACACAAATTTCAAACAACAAATTTCCGACAAAATAGTTGAAAACTATTCGGATCACGAATCTTCAATCAGAAAACTGAATTTTGAACAAAACAGTTTAGCTCGCAAAATATTGAAAGTATCCTTTTTTCTTTTGTTGGAGAAAAAGCCTTAAAAATACTTAACAAAATTGTTGAATTTATTACAAAGTATATTAATTTTCCACCAAACAGTTTCATTTTCAACAAAAATGTATCTAAATGTATCTAGCTAAAAGGAGATTATGTTGAGAAATAAAACACTTATTTGCCGAAAAAAACAATTTTCATTCAAAAAGTCACTGACTTATCAAACTGCCCTCGTATGTCAATGAAAGAAGTTTTTCTGTTTGAAACAGATGATTCAGATATTATAAATGAGCATAACTTCCTTAATCTTCAATGAAGTCTCTTAATATTATAGATCAATCGATTTGCCTCAAATCAAGGAAACTTCTCCGTCCTTGCATCAACTTTGAATTATATTGAAGAAAAAAGTTTTACTATAAAAAACCGTGTTTTCAAATATTATGCATTACCATAGCTTCCTTACTCTTCCATAAAATGTGTCAATGTTATAGTTCAATCGATTCGTCTTGAATCAACACAACCTTACTGTTCTTGCATCAACTTTGAATTATGTTAATGAAAAAAGTTTTACTATAAAAAAACCGATTTTCAAAATATATAAATTACCATGACTTCCCTACTCTTTAATAAAATGTATTTTCATTGTAGGTCAATCGATTTGTCTCAAACCAAGGAATCTTTTATATTCTTGCATCAACTTTGAATTATATTGAAAAAAAAAGTTTTACTATAA
The DNA here is from genome assembly GCA_932195095.1 of Andricus curvator. Lineage (NCBI taxonomy): Eukaryota > Metazoa > Arthropoda > Insecta > Hymenoptera > Cynipidae > Andricus > Andricus curvator. Next base: position 66,677 of record CAKNYM010053747.1, on the reverse strand, counting down.
AAAATCGTATTTTCAAATATTATGCATTACCATAGCTTCCTTACTCTTCAATAAAATGTATTAATATTATAGGTCAATCGATTACACGCGAATCAACACATATTTTCTGTTCTTGCATCAACTTTGAATTATGTGAATGAAAAGAGTTTTACTATAAAAAACCGATTTTCAAAATATATAAATTACCATAATTTCCCTACTCTTTAATAAAATGTATTAATATGGTAGTTCAATCGATTCGTCTCGAACCAAGGAATGTTTTATATTCTTGCATCAACTTTGAATTATATTGAAGAAAAAGTTTTACTATAAAAAATCGTATTTTCAAATATTATGCATTACCATAGCTTCCTTACTCTTCAATAAAATGTACTAATATTATAGGTCAATCGATTCCAAGCGAATCAACACATATTTTCTGTTCCTGCATCTACTTTGAATTATGTTAATGAAAAAAGTTTTACTATAAAAAACCGATTTTCAAAATATATAAATTACCATAATTTCCCTAGTCTTTAATAAAATGTATTAATATGGTAGTTCAATCGATTCATCTCGAACCAAGGAATGTTTTATATTCTTGCATCAACTTTGAATTATATTGAAGAAAAAAGTTTTATTATAAAAAATCGTATTTTCAAATATTATGCATTACCATAGCTTTCTTACTCTTCAATAAAATGTATTAATATTATAGGTCAATCGATTCGTCTCGAATCAACACATCTTTTCTGTTCTTGCATCAACTTTGAATTATGTGAATGAAAAGAGTTTTACTATAAAAAAACCGATTTTCAAAATATATAAATTATCACAACTTCCGTACGCAGCAACTTTAAATTATGAGAATGAGAAAATTTTTACTATAAAAAACGATTTTTAAAATATATGAATTACCATAACTTCCCTACTCTTACATGAAATGTATTAATATTGTAGGTCAATCGATTCGTCTCGAACCAAGGAATCTTTTATATTCTTGCATCAACTTTGAATTATGTAAATGAAAAAAGTTTTACTATAAAAAACCGATTTTTAAAATATTATTAAGTGCTAAAAAAAATTCAACAAATATTTTCAGAAATCATTGGCCAGTTTCAAGATATTAGTGTGAAAAATAAGCCGTCTAAATTTCATTAATTTATCTGCAACCGTTTTCAAGCCGAATTGATTGACGTATAATGCCAATACATTTTATCAAACAGTACGAAAGTCATGGTAATTTATATATTTTGAAAATCGGTTTTTTATAGTAAAGCTTTTTTCATTAACATAATTCAAAGTTGATGCAAGAACAGAAAAGATGTGTTGATTTGAGACAAATCGATTTACCTAAAATATTAATACATTTTATTGAAGAGTAAGGAAGCTATGGTAATGCATAATATTTGAAAATACGGTTTGTTGTAGTAAAACTTTTTTCTTCAACATACTTCAAAGTTGATGCAAGAATATTAAAGATTCCTTGGCTCGAGAAATTGTGTTGATTCAAGACGAATCGATTGACCTATAATATTAATACATTTTATTGAAGATTAAGAAAGTTATGCTCATTTATAATATTTGAATCATCTGTTCAAACAGAAAAACTTTTTTCATCGACATAATTCAAAGTTGAGGCATGAACAGAAAAGACTTTTTGATCATAAATTTTCAAATAGAATAATTCGGACAATTTTTGTAAAGAAATCATAAAGCTGCGAAAGGGATAGGTTGCGAGAGAACTTTTCTCTTCCCATTTCGAGCTTGAAAAATCATCATCTCGAAAACAAATTTGATTTGTCTTTCTACTTAAAAAATTTTTTGTATTATTTTGTATTTTTATTAAATTTCTATTTTTGAATTGATCAAAATGAAGACTTTGGTTAGTCTATTATTGAAAAAAATAACTAATGCTTCCTCTATGAGAAAGAAAAGTTCCCGTGAAATGAGCACCATATAATTATAAATACAAACAAACTGAAAACACTCGAGATCGAATTCACAGCTAGTTTATTCAATAATGCCGAAATTAATAACTTTTTACGGAGACCACCAATCACTATGATGTATGGAAAAAGTGACAAAAACTAAAATTGACTACTGCGAGATAACTAGTCACACTGTCATAACGTCGAAGGGGAAAAAAGACTGTTACTTACAAACTCAGAGTAATAATAGAGCTAAAGGTCGAAGAATGGCTGGATCGAGCGAGGGTGGATGAGCTTTGTTATCGAGGGAAACTGGCTGGCACCAGTAGAATCACATTTGATCAATGCTTTTCGACGATAGTCGCATTTAGTCAAAGGAAGCAGTAGTCAAAATTCGTTTAAACAATCGAACGGTTCGTTTGCTTTGAAGAATATCCGATTAAAAAGGAATAGAAAACTCAATGCATGCTAACTCAATTCACGACGAAATTAGTTTTCTATGTAACGTGTTCACATAAAGACATGCGAATGACAACTGGATAATAACCAATTTTTCGAAATGCTGTTGTAATGGTCTCAAGTAATCTAGGACATTATTTATCGATACGTATAAGCACAGAAAAAACAGAAGATTATCTTCACATCGATTTCCGACGAAAGATTCTTTGCAACAAAAATTAACTTCAGAGGATAAACTTTACACAAATATGGGTTAAACTTTCTTTTGTTTTTCCATGACAAATACATGTATTTTGAAAGACGCGAAGTTGGCTGAAGAAAACTTTATCGCTCTGAAAAATTTCCTGCAACAAATTTTATTCTTGGTTTTGTCTGTGAGTGATATGTGAAAATCCTTTCTTCTATCACTCGACAGAATGGATTTTAAAATGTTCTTAATGACAACTGGATCAGGATCATTTGCTCTTCCGTTTTAGAATACAGAAATTAGAAAAAAAGGGGCCTTACCTCCTTCATATAATTTCGAGCATTATTTGAAATCATTTAGCTCACAGAAAAAACTAAGCATAAAATTTGTTGCAGGAAATTTTTTAGAGCGATGAAGTTTTCTTCAGCCAACTTCGCGTCTTTCAAAATACATGTGTTTCTCATGGAAAAACAAAAGAAAGTTTAACCGATATTTGTGTAAAGTTTATCTTCTGAATTTAATTTTTGTTGCAAAAAATCTTTCGTCGAAATTGATGTAAAGTTTATCTTCTGTTCTTTCGTTGCTTGTACAAATAAGTAATATGTAATATCCTGACATAGAGGCGGAAACAACTCCTAAAAATTCGGCCTAGCAAAAATGGATTACTCTGCATTATTTCGGATTACCCTGGATTACCTCTATATACAGAATTACTTTTGTTTACCTGAAATTACTTTGGATTGCATACTTTTACTCTGGTTCATATAATATCATAGTGGATTACCATTGGTTTCATTAGTGGATTCAATAAGAAGGATTACTTTTCAAAAAATTGTTGAATTTTCAGCAAAATAGTTGAATTTTCAACCAATAAGACGAACTTTCTACCGAAACAGACACATTTTTAATCCAATGCATGAATTTTTAGCGAAGTATTTACATTTTAAACTAAAAAAGATACACTTTTAACGCAATTGTTGAATTTAAAGAAAAACAATTTCCTCCCACAATGAAATATTTAAATTCTAAGTGAAACATCAACTTTTACGAACAAAAAAATCAATTTTCAATATGATTTTCGAACCAAAGACATTGATTTTAAAAGAAGGTGATAAATTCTCTACTGGAATATTTGAATTTATAGTTAAAAAATAAATTCTGATCTGAAAAACAACGCTTTTTCATCAGAAAAAGTGAAATTTTTCAACAAAGGGATGAATTTTCAACTAAAATGAAGAATATTAAGAAAAATTACATAAAAAAAAAATCGATGAATTTCATACAAAGCAGATTAATTTTTTAACCAAATCAGACGAATGCCCCACCAAAAATGAAACAGTTAATATTTAAAAAAAAAAACAGATTGTATTCAAAATAAAAAATAGTTGAAGTGACAAAAAAAGACTAATTTTCAGCAAAATAGTTGAATCCTCAACCAAAAAGGATACTTCTTAACAAAGTTGTTTAATCTTGAACAAGGTAGACATTTTTCAACCAAATTGGTGAATGTTTGAACAAAAACATGAATTTTTAACCAGGAAGAGTAAATTTCTATAGAAACATACGAATTTTCAACCAAATACATAAATTTTCAACAAAGTAGTTAAATTTTCAACTGAAAAATATAAATTTTCAACAAAATTTTTAAATATCCAACAAAAAAGACCAATTTTACACCCGAAATTAAATAGTTGAACTTTTAGTAACGAAATTAATTTTTAACGAAAAAAAAAGAATTTCAAACAAACTGGTTCAATTTTAAACCAAAGATATTAAGATCAATGTATTGATAGATATTAATTTTCCAACTAAAATTAAGAATCTTAGAAAAAATTACTTTAAAAAAACATTGCTGAATTTTATACAAATCAGATTAATCTTTAACCCAATGAGATGAATACTCTACCAAAATGAAATAGTTAATATTTTAACAAAAGTCAGAACAAAATTGTTTAATTGTCAACCAGGCAGAAATTTTTTTAACCAAAATTTTGAATTTTTGAACAAAAATATGAGTTTTTAACCGAAAAGAGTAGTTTTCTACAGAAATATACGAATTTGCAACCAAGTTCATGAATTTTCAACAAAGTAGTTAAATTTTCAACTGAAAAAGATCAATTTTTAACAAAATTGTTAAGTTTTCAATAAAAACAACCAATTTTACACTCGAAATGAAATATTTAAACTTTTAGTATGAAAATTAATTTTTAACAAAAAAAAAGTATTTTAAACAAATTAGTTAATTTCAAAACCAAAGATATTAATTTTCAATTAAAATGACGAATTTGTAACACGAATAGTTAAATTTTTGGTGAAAAAATAAATTTTGAACCAAAAAGCAACTATTTGCAACAAAAAAGTTAAATTTTTCACCAAAAGGATGAATTTTAAACTGAAATGAAGAATCTTAAAAAAATTACTTTACAAAAAAATTATTGTTGAATTTCATACAAAGCTGATTAATCTCCAGCCAAATGAGATGAATCCACTACAAAAATATAATAGTTAATATTTTTACAAAAATAGATTTTAATTTAAAATGAAGAATAGTGAAGCCACTAAAAAAAGGCGAATTTTCAACAAAATAGTTGAATCCTCAAGCAAAAAGGATACTTTATAACAAAATTGTTTAATTTTCAACAAGGCAGAGAATTTTGTAACGAAATTAATGAATTTTTAAACGAAAATATGAATTTTTAACCAAGAAGAGTAATTATCTACAGAAACATACGAATTTTCAACCAAATATATGAATTTTCAACGTAGTAGTTAAATTTTCAACAAAAAATACCTTTCACAAAATTATTGAATTTTCTTCGAAGTAGATGCATTTTTTAAATAAAATAATTGAATTTTTAACCAAAAACATGATTTTTCAACCGAGGAGATTAATTTTTAACTAAAGTAGTTAAAATTTTTATTGAAAAAGATAAAAGCACAATAAAAGATTGAGTATTTGAATTTTCAATTAAAAAAATAAATTTTAATTAACAATATAATACATTCTCCAAGCAAGACTTTTTTTCACAGAAAAAAAAACGAAATTTCAACAAAATGCATGCATTTTCAAGTAGGAAAGGCAAATTTTCAACTAGAATAGCAACATTTTCACCCCACATAAAATACTTAAATTTTCAGTTGAAAAATTAATTTTTAACCAAAAAAAACGACCTTTTAAAAATATTCTTTAATTTTTAAGAAAAACATTTTGAACAAAAATTAAAAAAATCTTCTATAAAAAAAATGAATTGTTAACAATATATTAAAATTTTCAAAATAAAAAGACGAATTTTCAACCTAAAATACTCCGAATTATCTAGATTACTTCAGATTACTCCATGTTAAAAGCAGTCGATTGGTTCCCCTACGCTCATTAAGCATACAAAAATGTTTAATTATTCCGGATTAGAACTGAATTAATCTGAGTGACAAGTGGATTACACCAGATTCCCTTATGAAAAAAAGTATTGGTAAGTATTGGATCTAATACTTACCAATACTTCCTTTTCATAAGGGTTTCAAGTGGATTACCTTGAATTACAAGAGGATTACTCCAGATTACAAGTGTATTACTGCGGAAAAATGGGATTACATCGAAATACTTGAATTACGCCTGATTACAAGTATATTACACCGGATTAAACTGGATTACACCAGATTACCAGTACATGCAACCTAGGGGTGCAGCATTGTGTATGTACACACTGAATAATTCAAACAAGATTTCAAAGCATTTGATCCATTTTAATTTTTTTCACGTTTGATTCCTGACAAATTTATTATAATTATAATTCAAGAAATCCCAAATTACGAATAATTTGAAATTTTAATTCTCTTTCAACGTCCCACATTGAAATCTAAGTAAGAACACGGAAAAAGTAGATAGTTAGATTCACTTCTATGTATTGTTAACTTGAAGTTTACTTGTTCGCATTGTACAAGAAACAATTTAAATAGTTTTTGATACTGAATGAGATAGTGATCTCAAAATATACAAAACGTAAAATCAGCATTACTACTTCAAATTGTAAAAAGAAAGATTACTAGAACAAGTAGCTTCAATAACTATTTGAAATAGTACATTTGAACATGTAAACTGTATGAATAACTAATTTTCATAGTAAGCAAAGAATTGTGAGTTTGACTTTTGCAAGTGAGTTCGATCTGCTTTTTCGCATTGAAATAAGCACTGCGCGAGATTGTTAGCCTTACTATTTGAAATTGTAAGTAAGTTCAGTGGCACAACTAGGAACGTGGAGGCCCCCTCCGCAACATTTTTAGGCGATCCGTTTGAAAGACAGACCGCGTACTGACATTTTACAAAATTAAATAAATGATCAGAAACTATTTCATAATGTTTTCTCTTTTATCATAATAATAGTTGAGATAATTATTATAAATGAACATAGTGAATAACTCTACTTTATACTTCAATACTGTTTTTTTGTTTTGTACAAAATTTTCAGAATTTACAAATATTCTGAAGAATTATA
>CAKNYM010053747.1:0-59618 GCA_932195095.1 Andricus curvator | reverse complement strand
GATATGTTCAACATCGTTCTCATAAATATTTCTTTCCGAGATTTGTCATTTCATCCTTACTATAATTAATACTTTTAATCTAAATTTAAAACTAAACTCTTTACTGGAGCGAAGTAAAAATGCTAAAATTAATCGAATTGTTTGAACTGAGGGATAACAATTTGTGGGTCGGCATCCAAAACAAGTAAAGAAAAAAATTTGAAATCGGTTAATATCTTCTGTTCTCTTTCTTAAATTTAGAATTAAAATGTTTATAACGTTCGAAAATCGCAAAAAAAAGATATGAAATCCCAAAAATCCTAATTCACGACAAACATTTTTTTCCGAAAAAGCAAAATAAAAAAATGTTTCATTGGTTCAAGCTGAATAAATTTCAGTTTCGACATATTCAACTTTTTTTTGAATGTGTGCATATGGCTCAATCAAAAAAAAACTTGTTTTTACACATTTTAAAAAAAATTGTAACTTAGCAAGAAATTTATTTTTAACTTTCGCAATTTTGAATTCTCAACGAGTAAGATAATTTTTGAACAAAATAGTTGAATTGTTGAATTGAAAAAAACTGAATTTTCTCCCAAAATTTTGAATTTTGAAGCCTTAATGAAGAATTTTCTACAATGCAGCTGATTTTTCAAGACGAAAATATGAATTAATAATAATTAAAAAGTTAATTTTCAACCAAAAATTACAATTTTTAGTTTAAAACCCTACTATTTAACAAACAAGAAAAAACTTTAACTAAAATGATGAATTTTTAACTTAGAAATTAATTTTTAACAAAGTAGTTCAAAATTCGACCAATTAGTTGAATTCTCCACCAAACTATTGAATTTTCCAGAGAAAATTACAATTTTCTACAAAACAGTTGAATCTTTAATCCGGAAACACGAATTTTCAACAAGAGTTGAGTTTTCAACCAAAAAAGATTTTTTAGCCCATAAAGAAAAAAAATGTATTCAAAATGTCGAATTTTAAAGCGAGAAGATTATTTTTCTATTTGAATTTTCAAAATGAAAAAGATCAACTTTGAACCAAAAATAGAATTCCTACATTTTCATTTCATGAAACTAATTTGCAAATGAAAAAACCAATTTTCTACCAAATTATTGAATTTTCGTGCCAAAAAAAGTACTTTCTACAATACTCTCGAATTTTTAACTCAAAAATATAAGCTTTCGATACAAAAAATAATTTTCAATCAAAAATTGCAATTTTCAGTTTAAAAAAATGAATTTTTAACAAAGTAGTTTGATTTTCAACCAAAAAGACAGCTTTTCAACAAAATAAATATATTTTCAACCAAATAGTTACATTTTCAACCAACTTTCTGCCAAAAAATATAAATTTTGAACGAAATTTGAACTTGCAACCAAATAGTTGAATTTCCGTCTCATCTTAAAATAGTGATTTCGATTTGCATTTGATATATTATGACGATTTTTAAACAATTTTTTATTTATATATCAGTTATGTAAATGAATGTTGCGTTTTAAATAAAGTGAGATGATGATAAAATAAAATCGAAATTCTAAAACTTTCATTCGAAAACATTTTTTCAAGCCTTAATTTTCAATAATACAAAATATTTACTCTTTAAAAATTGTAATTTAATTCATTTTATAATAATACATATAAATTACTAATAATATATTTACTGTGTGAGTTAATACTTCTAAGCAAAATATTTTTCCCAAGCTCGTTACAAAATATTAGAAATCATCAGTAAGAGATTAATTAAACAAATTTTAAGTAAACATTTATCATAATTTCTTAGCTGGCCACGTTATTCTCAGAGAAACCGCTTGACCGAGAGTTTGTCAGAAAAATGTAAGCGGTTCCGTAGCTCACTTGTCTAATGCGTGCGCTAGATTTAGGTTTTAGGACAGGTTTTAGGTAGTTAGGTAGGGTTCGATTCCGCAGCGGGGGCGATTTTTCAAAGCGTTTGAGCGTGCGATCAAATGTGTAAGGCTCTGTGCGTGCAATTGTGCAAGAATAATCGTAAATTAAGTGCAGTAATCATATATAAAATAATTTTTTCCTTTTCAAATCGATCGACATTTCACATCATTTTTGTTGTCGAAAGTTTCGAGCTCATCTATTTATAAATCGTATATAGAATGCGTGCAGTGCATATATACATATATGAGTTACACGGAGAAAAAAACCACACTGTTATAGTAGGCTGAGCTCTTAATATTACAGCATGGAACTTCATGTGCGAAATTGGTATGAATTTCTACCAATATTGGCATCAGGTTAGACATTTTTAGCATTAAATGTCCTATACCATAAAAGAATCAAGCGCATGCCGTTATTGCTGGAGTCACATGCCCTTAGAGCAGTTGTGCCTTGAGAAAATAGCTCGAACTTCACCTTGCTACGGTTGTAAGAAAACTCATCCTATTAGGGTATGAGTACTCTTACAAAAGAGATATTAGGCCACGCCTACCGGCGCTTGCGCGTGACCTAATATCTCGTTTGTAAGAGTACTCATACTCTAATAGGATGAGTTTTCTTACAACCGTAGCAAGGCGAAGTTCGAGCTATTTTCGCAAGGGATAACGGCTTTAAAAGCATGAAGCTTTGTACTTTTTTAGGATAAAGGGATTCCTGCTTAAAATGAATGAATTTTGTACCAAGATAGCAAGAATGAAACCTACGACAAAAGCATGACTAGTCCTCTTACTATTATAGGCATATTTTTTTCTCCGTGTACAATGCGAAATCGGCAAACTTACTCTTCACAGAAGTAAGGCATACTACACGAACTAGTAATTCTTATTCTCCTGAGTGTGGACGGTTACCAAGTGGTGCAGTGCATCCTACTATTTGAAATTGTTCATCCTACTCTTTTAAGAAGTCAGTTCAAATAACCTGAATGCGAAATAGTAATTTTAACCAAATTCACCGACGAAAAGCTGAGGTTCAATTTAAAATAGTTAGAGCTGCTGGTTCACAGAGTTTTTTTAACGATCCACTTTTTTCCGTGAAATTGTTGAAAATTAAAAAAGACAAGAACCTAACTGTCCAATTTGTTCTCTGGGTTCTTCTTTTCCCTTAATTTCTCAGAATTTCGTAGTAAAATTGATATTAATATAAGAATAAGTAATTTGTGGAAAAAGTTTATTTACCGGTTGGTGAACATGGAGATCTCGCTGCTTCCACCAAATCTTCACGACTGCCGGGCGGTACTTCCAACATTGTTGCGGCGTTCCCGGAGCACAGCAGGCTAAACGCTGAAATGAAGAAAAAAAGTTTTGCTACTGAAAATTTCTATGAAAAACTAGTCAAAGTTTCAACCAAGTAATTGAATTTTTAACTAAAAAAATGAATTTTCAACCAAATTGTTTTTTGTGGGAATAATGGTTAAAATAGTCGTGATTCTCAATTACACATTACAATAGCGTTTCACTAAAAACAGAAATGTAACAAGGAGGAAAACTTATTACAACTGATTGAAATTTATTACGTTTTTGTCTTTGAAAGCGAGTTGATCTCCGAAGACCAAGTCTCTCATTCGACAGTTAAATCAAATCTGCCCTCTGGCTCGTTCTCGCAGGAATCGCTGCCGGTTACGTTTCAGAAAAGCACAAGTAGAGAGGGTGGTTGCTTTCGCTGATTGGTAGATGTACCATGGAGGAGGAACTTTACCCCCCCCCCCCCCCTTTGCTGACGTTTCCGAATTTTGGGAAAAACCAATCTTTGATCTAGGTAATATCTTTGGAAAAACCCGTCGATTGGGTCTAAAGCCTGATCCACATATTCGCTACACGCCGAGTACCTAGTAGTGTGGATGGGTCTACTCTAGGCGAATATTCGCTAATCGTCAAATCAATCACTTGACGAGCTACCAAATCGAGCACAGAAAAAAACAGAAGATAAACTTTACATCGATTTCCGGCGAAATATTCTTTGCAACAAAAATTAACTTCAAAGGATAAACTTTACACAAATATCGGTTAAACTTTCATTTTGTTTTTCCATGACAAACACATGTATCTTCAAAGACGCGAAGTTAGCTGAACAAAACTTTATCGCTCTAAAAAATTTCCTGCAACAAATTTTATTCTTAGTTTTTTCTGTGAGTAGAGTGAGAAACTGACTTTTGGGATGGGCACCCACACATTGTAGGGAGAAGAGCGAATATTCGCCGTTTCCAAAACTACTCGGATATCATCTTGGACTATTAACTATGGGACAGCGATCACGGAGAAAATTTGTTCATTAAAATTCACCCAATTAGTTAGGTAAATGGAGGACATTACTGCATTTAGATAAAGATTAGAATTATTTTTGGATTCAATACAAAACAGAACTCTAAATAATACAAAAGAGTTATGTAAAATCTCAAGTCCAAAAGTGAAAATTCTGATATGTAATAATTGATATAAGGCTTGTATTATTTTCATACCAGTATATTATTAAATGACACAAAGTATTGTAAATTTTTACTAAATGAATGATATAAAGTTTACTTTTGTGTGATGTTAACGATTCACTTAAAAGAAAGTATAGATTGCAGAATTTTCATAAAGATTTTCACTTTTATTAGGAGAGGAATTACACAACAGTAAGGTAAAATGAGAATCGCAAGGGACGTCATTTTAAAGTTTCATTTTATATTGTAGAATTTCAGAAAATATTCCAATATATAGACTATCTTCTCCTCTCAGTAAATAATACTTATTGAGTTACTAAATAAAAGTAGAATATATTTAAAATTGACGTATAAAAATGCGGGTGATGAAGAAACATCGGGCAGCACTGGACGGCTGACTTCGAACTTCGAGGCGGGAGATCCCCGAAGACTAATGTTGGAAAACAAAGTTGAATTTATAACAAAAAAATATGAATTTTCTACATAAATAATTGAATTTCTCATAAAACAGAAAATGTTTTTAGCAAAATAAGCGAATTTGCAACTTAAAAATATCAATTTTCTAGCAAAAATGAAGTAGCTACCTTTTTCGTAGAAAAAATTATTTTTTATAAAAAAACAACAACATATTTTCAACAAAATGTGTTCAATTTTCAACAAAAGAAATGAACTTTCAACTAAAATAATGCATCTTCAAACAAAAAAAAAACATTCCACCGATTAAGTGAATTTTCAACCAAGAAGATGAATTTTCTATCAAAAAAAGACAAATTTTCAACTAAAAAGATACATTTTAAACAAAGAATAGAATAGTTTAATTTTCAGTTAGAGAAATAAGTTTTTGAACAAATAAAATAAATTTTCAACAAATTAGTTAAATTTTCTACCAAGGAAATGAATTTCCAACCGAAAAGATGTAGTGGCTATAAAAAAAGTTTGATGAAAAATGGAACATATTTACATTTTTAGTTAAAAAAATTAATTTTTAAATTAAAAAAAAAATTAATTTTCAATAAAGAAAATAATTTTCAATATAGAAAATAATTTTCAACTAAAGAAATAAAAATTTCAACCAAAAAGGTTAATGTATAGAATTCCTGAAAAAAAAACGTTAAATGGGATTTTGAATTTGATTTTAATCTAATTTAAAATTCTTAAATTTGAAAAAGATTAATTTTCTACCAAAAAAAAGAATAATTTTTAAGAAGAAAACATGAATTTTTCATCAAAATTTTTTATTTTTAATTGAATTTTCAACCCAATAGTTGAATCTTCAACCAAAAAAGTTGATTTTCTACCCGAAAAAAAGATTTTCAACTAAAAAACATACATTTTTAACAGAGTATAGAATAGTTTAATTTTTAGTTAGAGAAATAAGTTTTTAAGCAAATAAAATGAATTTTCAACTAAACAAATGAATTTTTTACCAAAAAGATTAAATTTGTATGAAAAAGAATCTCGATAAGAAATTGAGTTAAATTTTTAGTTTGAAAAATTAATTTTTAATAAGAAAAAACTATTTCTTAACCAAAGAAATTAAATAAAATACATAAATTTTAACTAGAAAGGTTAATTTCCTACCAAAAAAGACAATCTTACAACAAAATAGATCAATCTTTAACTAAAAAAGCAAAATTTTCAACAAAAAATAGATTAGTTAAATTCACTGAAATTTTCTCGCTATAATAAGGAATCTTCTGTAAATCATGTACAGCGTTCTCAAATAATATAAGATTTTCTGTAAAATCTATAACAAAATGTTAGAAAATGAACAGAGTTCTTTTTCTAAAGAAAGGGTAATTAGTGCGCGCATAGTACGCACAATGTTATAGTATTTTTAAAAAGTAGGCCATTGAAAAATTTAAAATATTGAAAATTATATAATTTAAGGTTTTATGGTTAGGAAATTTCAAATAAAAAATTATCTCGTGTTTTTATTTACTTCCTACAAATTTATAAGCCCGCTTATTAATAAAATGTTACAATAACAAATTTTGATGAAACGACACGCGCCACGATGCGACGTACCATCTCAAAGTGGGATGAAATTGGAAAACGAGGTTCAAAATGACATTTAGAACGTAATTATGCACCGATTTTAGATTTTTTTTTTGAAAAATTCAGAACTAAATTTTTCAGAAAATGGTGAGAGTAGATTTTTTCTTTTTTTTTTTCTTTAATTGTAATGTTAATGCAAACAGCGAAAAAAATGTCGATTTTTTTAATTTCATTTTTTATCTTCTAGACAAAATTTTTCTTATACTTCTCGTCCCTTGTATTTAATGCACAGGGGTATGAGAAAGACAAAAAAATTGTTAACTTGCAAAGTTAATTGTTATAAACAAATTGTATTAACAAATGATCGACATTTGGGGTTATTCGTCTTCAAAGTATATTTCTGATCTGAAATCGCTTGCCTTCATCGTTAAGATGATACGTGGCCATTTAAATTTAATATTGTATGTTATTTGTTTATTTTATAAACAAATTATATAAACAAATGCACATTTTGGGCGTTTTTAGGCGGAAAGAAACCGTTCTTTCTATCCAACTTGTTGCAATTATATTGCCAATGATGTTTTCTGAAAAAATTTTTGCCACTCATCAGTATTTTTTTATTTTATAAACAAATTATATAAATAAATGCACATTTTGGGCGTTTTTAGGCGAAAAGAAACCGTTTTTTCTTTCCAACTTGTTGCAATTATATTGCCAATGATTTTTTCTGAAAAAATATTTGCCACTCATCAATATTTTTTTATTTTATAAACTAATTATATAAACAAATGCACATTTTGGGCGTTTTTAGGCGAAAAGAAACCGTTTTTTCTTTCGACCTTCTTGAAATCATATTGCCAATGATGCTTCTTCAAAAAGTTTTTGCCACTCCTCAATATTTGTTTATATAATGAACAAATTATATAAACAAATGCACATTTTGGGCGTTTTTAGGCGAAAAGAAATCGTTTTTTCTTTCGACCTTCTTGAAATCATATTGCCAATGATGTTTCTTCAAAAAGTTTTTGCCACTCCTCAATATTTCTTTATATAATGAATAAATTATATAAACAAATGCACATTTTGAGCGTTTTTAAGCGAAAAGAAATCAATTTTTCTTCTGACCTTGCTGAAATTATATCGCTAATGACGTTTTCTGAAAAAAATGTTGCCACCAATCAATATTTGTTCATTTTATAAACAAATTATATAAACAAATGCGCATTTTAGGAGTTTTTAAGCGAAAAGAATTTGTTTTTTCCTCTGACCTTGCTGAAATTATATTTTCAATGATGGTTTCTAAAAAAAATTGATATGCATTAATATTTCCTTATTTTATAAACAAATTATACGAAAAATGAACATTTTAGGCGTTTACCTAATTTTTTTTTAAATAAACAAATAGTGAGGCATGACAATATTTCATCTAGACAATTCATTGTCAATATATTTTAAACAATAATAAAAGAAAAACGATTTCTTTCTGCCTATAAATATCTGAAATGTACATTTGTTTATATAATTTATTGATAAAAGAAACGATTAGCGGTGCTTGGCAACATTTTTCGATAGAACATCATTGGCCATATAACTGCAACAAGATCAGAAGAAAAAACGATATTTTTTCGCTTAAAAACTCCTTATATGTGAATTTATTTATATAATTTGTTCATAAAATAAGTGAACATTAATGAATCGCGAAATTTTTTCAGAAAACATCATTAGCAATATAATGTTTGCAAGGTCAGATGATAAAACGGTTTATTTTCGCTTAAAATCGCCCAAAATGTGCATTTGTTTATATAATTTGTTTATATAATTTGTTTATATAATTTGTTTATAAAATAAAAAAATATTGATGAGTGGCAAACATTTTTTCAGAAAACATCATTGGCAATATAATTGCAACAAGCTCGAAAGAAAAAACGGTTTCTTTTCGCCTAAAAACGCCCAAAATGTGAATTTGTTTATATAATTTGTTTATAAAATAAAAAAATATTGATGAGTGGCAACATTTTTTTTCAGAAAACATCATTGGCAACATAATTGCAACAAGTTCGAAAGAAAAAACGGTTTCTTTTCGCCTAAAAACGCCCAAAATGTGCATTTGTTTATATAATTTGTTTATAAAATAAACAAATAACATTCAATATTAAATTTCAATGGCCACGTATCACCTTAACGATGAAGGCAAGCGATTTCAGAGCAGAAATATACTTTGAAGACGAATAACCCCTAATATCGATAATTTGTTAATACAATTTGTTTATAACAATTAACTTTGCAAGTTAACAATTTTTTTATCTTTCTCATACCCCTGTGCATTAAAAACAAGGGACGAAAAGTATAAGAAAAATTTTGTCTAGAAGATAAAAAATGAAATAAAAAAAATCTACATTTTTTTCGCTGTTTGCATTAACATAACAATTAAATAAACAAAAAAATTAATTACGTTCTAAATGTCATTTTGAACCTCGTTTTCCAATTTTACCCCACTGTGCATCTGGACTACACAGACGCCTGAATATTTTAAAATCTGAGATGTAACAATTGGATGTCTCCAGATTATAAGAATTTAACATCTGGAGATTATATTTGGTAACATCTTCATATATTAGAAAAATATGGTAGATTGCGCGATAATATACTTTTCTATACGGTATATTATTCTTTAATTCTATTATCCAGCTCGTATAATCAATTTTTCTCAGTGTACCCGGCGAATATTTTGGGATTAAGTACCCGGCAAAAGGCGAATATTTGGCACACGGCAATTAACGATTGTGTGGGTCGGTCTTGACATTTACCTCAGAAGATTAACAGTGGGTTTTCCCTCAATTTGAGGAAGGATATTTGGATTGCTTTATGGTTTCAGGAACAGATGGCCAGTTTATGAAGTACAGATACAGATATTCAAATATCAAACGAAACAAATAATTTCGACGATGTAATGTAGTAGTAATGTAGTGTTCAATAAGATGGTCCAAAAATCCATTCGAAATTTTTTTTCTTCGAATTTTTCTGAATAACCCCCGGACATTTGTTCGAATCCACCCAAAAATAAATCCATTTTTTTGAGAAAAATTATATTCAGAATCAAGTTCAAACTCAACATTTTTCTTCACAATTATTTATAGAATACGAATGAAATATTACCTCTCAAATATCACCTCCATAAGTTTGTTTTATAGGGTTCCAAAGAAACCCGATAAGTAAAAAAATGGGTTTTGCGAGTTTTTGGCCCTAATTATGACTTTTTAAAAGGTTTTTTTGAATGAAAATTGTTTCCGATACATATAAAACTACTTGATACTCATAATTAGATGTTTACATAAAT
The DNA here is from genome assembly GCA_932195095.1 of Andricus curvator. NCBI lineage: Eukaryota > Metazoa > Arthropoda > Insecta > Hymenoptera > Cynipidae > Andricus > Andricus curvator. The sequence goes on along the minus strand of CAKNYM010053747.1, from coordinate 49,905 downwards.
TGTTTAAACAATTTTTTTTTTTTTTTTGCAATTTTCTCTTAGAATGGAGATAGAAAGTCGCGTTTTTTTTAATTTTCCACTTCTTGTCCCATTTCCAATTAACAAGATGTGATAGCTCATTAATTTAAAAAAAATAATTGTTTAAACAAATTATTTATGTCTACAGCTATCTTCTTCTATATTAATACTAGATAGTTGCGGTTTTTTTCTGAATTTTTTAACTTTTGTCCATTTTTCAATTATAGTGAAGTAATGATTAATTCAAGTTGACAGAAATAATTGTTTACACAATGTATTATTATTGTTATTGCCTATATTGTTATTGTATATTGTTATATTGCCTATTGATAAAAAGTTGCAGGTTTTTCTGAAATTTGCAACTATTTGTCTATTTTTCACTTTCTTTTGGTGAATATATTTTGCTGGAGGGTGGCTGATATCAAAATATGTTCAATTCCAAATTTTCTAATTATTCCATTCTTTGTTTTTGTCTCTTGTATAAGATAGCTTTTTTATTTAAATCAATTTGTTTAAACATTGGGAAAAGAGAAAACAAATTAACTTTAAAAAGTGAAATACTATTTAAAAAATGATTCTTGTTGAGGTTCGCTTATTATTTGTTAATAATAAAAAGTCGAAGCAAAACTAAAGATTTCAGAAAAAAAGCATCTTTCTAGCATTACTCTAAGAGAATATAGTTATAAAAAATAATCAATTGTTTAAATGAGCATATTTGTTCACTTGAATTAATTATCACCTCTCTAAGTAAAAAGTGGATAAAAAGTTTAAGAATTCAGAAAAAACTGCAACTTTCTAGCACTTATCTAACAGAAGATAGTTATAAACAATAGGAAATTTTTTAAACAACTCTTTTTTGTTAACTTGCACTATTTATTACTTTATTAAGTAAAAAGTGGATGAAAAGTTAAAATTTTTAAGATGAAACCGCAACTAACTAGCATTAATAAAGAAAAAGATAGTTACAATCATAATTTGTTTGAATAATTATTTTTTTTGAACTGAATTAATTATTAACTCACACTATGTGAAAAATAGACAAATAGATGTGAATTTCAGAAAAAACCGCAACTTTCTAGCATTTTTCAAATTGAATATTAATAATAATAATAAATTGTTTAAACAAATAATTTTCATAACCTCAATTAATTATTTAACTTACTCCAAGTTAAAAGTGAACAAAAAGTTAAAAATTACAGTAGTAACTTCAAGTTTCCAGCATTATTCTAAGGGAATATTATTAAAAATAATAATAAATTGTTCAAACAATTATGTTTGTTGACATCTATGAACAATTTCCTCTCTTTAATTATACATTTGCGAAAGACTTATACTTCAAACTTAAAACAGAAAACTTTAAAAAAGAATTAGGTCTGGATTTGGCGCAGGAAATTTTCAAAAATAGCGATAATTTTAAGCTGGTTAATGGAATTTTCCAAAAGAACTAGAATTTAAATTTATAACCAGGAATTTTCGAAAAAAATCATGATTTCTATTTGGAACATCAAATTTTTTAATTTAGGAAATTTTCTATAAGAATTAGTTTTTTGTCATAGAACAGAAAACATTTAAACAGAATTAGCTAGTATTGGATTTTACACAGGTAATTTTTGAAAAGAATTAAAATTTTGAGTTGGATCAGGAAATTTTCCAACAGAATTAGAATCTTAACCTGGAAACGGGAATTCCTGAAAAGAATTATGATCTTGATTCCGAACAGGGAATATGCGACAAGAATAATAATTTTGAGTTATTTCAGGGCTTTTTCAAAAAAATGAGAATTCTGACTTGTAAGAAGAAATTTCCCAAAAGAATTACAATTGGAACGACTGAAAAATCCCGAAAAATAAATTCCCGACACTGTAAAATTGCCGAATTAAAAAATTATGGAATAATAAAATTCCAGAATTGAAAAATTCCACAATAATGATATTTCGATAGTTTATAATTTTACCGAAATTTATTTTCAATGCTCAGTTTCTGAAATAATTGTTTAAATTTAAAATAACAATAATTGGAAAAAAATTTCATCCAGAAATATATTTTTTCTCAATCATTGTTATTTCAAATTCAAAAAATAATTTTAGAAACTTTGAACATTAAAATTTTGTTTATCAAAATACTTGATTATTGTATTCTTAATAAATAATATATATATATATATATATATATATATATAAATTTTAGTTGTTTAAATTCGGGAATTTTATAGATCGAATATTTTATAATTCGGCTATTTTCTGTCAGGAATTTTATTATTCGAGAATTTTCAATTTCGTAATATTATAAACAGTCGGAAAATTGTTAAATGCTGTGATATTATAAACTGACGGGAATTTTACAATTCGGGAAAGTTATTATTCAAGAATTTTAAAATTCAGGATTTTTTTTTTGGGGGGAATTTGCCTATTCGGGAATTTTATTATCCAAGAATTTTAAAATTCAGAAATTTTATTATTGGGGAATATCCCAATTCGGGAATTTTTCAATTCGGAAATTGTACAGTGTCGGGAATTTTATCAATCGGGAATTTTTTAATTCGGTAATATTATAAATTGTCAGAAATCTTATTATTCGGGAATTTTATTATTCAGGAGTTTTAAAATTCAAAAATATTATTATTGAGGAATTTTCCTATTCGGAAGTTTTATTATTCGGAAATCTTATAATAACAATAATAAATTATTTACACAATTTATTTAAACATCTAATTATCAGTATAAAGTAGTATTTTATCGATTAGAAACAATTTGCATTTCAAAAAACGCGAAAAAATCATAATGAGCGCCAAAAACTCACAAAATCCATTTTTTTCTCTAATGGGTTTTTTTGGGACCCTATAAAAAAGACTTATGGGGGTGATATTTGAAAAGTAATTAATTATTCGTATACCATGGCTAATTGTGAAGATAAATTTTGAGTTTCAACTCAATTCAGCTAATATTGAGGATTCTGAATAAAATATCAAAAAACGTCTTTTTTTCTTATGGGAAACACGTGTTAAACTTCATGGGGCTTGCGCCACCTCTAAGTATCATTTTTTTTGTATGGATTTATTTTTGTGTGGATTCGAACAAATTTCCGGGCATTATTCATAAAAATTCGAAAAATTTTTTGTGTTGCACCCTAGTGTTCAACATTCAACAAAAGGGTTTAACTTTCAACCAATAATTTTATTTTGTAACCAAGAAAATTTATTTTTTGCAAAAAAAAAAATTAAGAATTTTGAATTAGATTAAAATCAAATTCAAAATCCTATTTAACGTCCAATACTCCAGTTAATGTATAGAATTCCTGAAAATAAAAACAAGAATCCAATGACCAAATTTGGATAACCACCATAAAATGCTCCTATTGTAATTGAAAAAAAAGACAAAATTATTTTTGTCGAAGAAAAAATTTTTTTTTTCAAGTTATAATTTGAATATAACTAAATTGAATTTTAATTTGAATTAAAAAAAAAAAAATTCTTAAAAAGAAAATGTTTTTCCTTGGACAAAAATAATTTTTTTTTTTTTACAATAGGAGCATTTTATGGTGGTTGTCCAAATTTGGTCGTTGGATTCTGGTTTTTATTTTCAGGAATTCAATACCTTAGAAAAAAAAATTATAATTTATCTTCATATCCTAATGTGTGAACGCTTCGATTTTAGTTCTGAAGTTCCAACTCAAGAGTCTGAAATGTACTCCTCACCCTCCTTGATCAAATACAATAAGGAAATTCCTCGTGGAAAGAGGTCATATTTTTTTATCGATTTTCTCCTTCTTTTTGTTGGCTTTTATCAAGAAAAAAAAGGAAGCGGATTTGAGGTTCGATATGAGCTCTGGAATAATTACTAGCGAAAAGCTTGTTTAGCATTTTCAGGTCTCGCAGTTCGCTTGGCTTTCGATGGCTCTTTCCCGAGAAATGGAAGCTGGAAGGCACCGACATACATATTTATAGGCTGTGCAAAAACCCTACGGGAATTCCAGAGAGCGATGACGTATAATGTCGAGCGGCGCCTACGAAGCACCCATTGCTTTAGTCGAACAAGCATGTGCCAATCGTATAAATGGGTCCTGGCCAAAATCAATCATCTACCAAAAACAAACCAATATTTTCATTTGAAAAAATTAATTTTGGGCCACAAAAAATGATATTTTAACAAAATGGTTTAATTTTGAACCAGTAATCGATTTTTGACTAAAATGTTGAATCCACAACCCTAAGAAATCATTTTATTACCGAATAGTTATATTTTCAACCACGAGGATGAAATTTCAACAAATTGGATTCATTTTCTACTGAAAAATGCATTTTTAACCTAAAGGGATGAAATTTCAACTACAAAAGATCAATTTTCAACTAAAATTGGAATAGTTCTATTTTCGCTGGAGAAAATTAATTCTTAACAACAAAAAAAGAATTTCGAACAAAATAGTTGAATTTCAAACAAAAGAGATGAATTTTCAACTGAAATGATTAATTAAAAAAAAAGTTTGAAATAAAAGAATTTAACTTTCAACTAAATAGTTGAATTTTCTGATTCTTTGACCAAAAAAATTATTTCGCAACAGAAAAAAAAAGAATTTTTAACACAATAGTTGAATTTTAAACAAAAGAGATGAATTTCAAACTAAAATGATAAATTACAAAAAAAGTTCGAAATAAAAGAATTTAACTTTCAACTAAATAGTTGAATTTTCAACCAAAATTGGAATAGTTCTATTTTCACTGGAGAAAATTCATTCTCAACGAAAAAAAAGGATTTTTAACAAAATAGTTGAATTTTAAACAAAAGAGATGAATTTTAAACTGAAATGATAAATTGAGAAAAAGTTTGAAATAAAAGAATTTAACTTTTAACTAAATAGTTGAATTTTCAACCGCAATTGGAATAGTTCTGTTTTCGCTGGAGAAAATTAATTCTTAACAAAACAAAAAAAGAATTTATAGCAAAATAGTTGAATTTTAAGCCAAAGAGATGAATTTTTAACTAAAATGATAAATTAAAAAGTGGTTTACAATGATAGAATTCAACATTCAACTAAATAGTTGAATTTTTAACCAAAATTGGAATAGCTCTATTTTCACTGGAGAAAATTCATTCTCAATAAAAAAAAAAGAATTTTTAACAAAAAAGTTGAATTTTAAACAAAAGACATGAATTTTAAACTAAAATGATAAATTTAAAAAAAAATTTGAAATAAAAGAATTTCACTTTCAACTGAATAGTTGAATTTTCAACCAAACTTGGAATAGTTCTATTTTCACTGGAGAAAATTCATCATCAACGAAAAAAAAAATTTTTTTAACAAAATAGTTGAATTTTAAACAAAATAGATGAATTATAAACTAGAATGATGAATAAAAAAAAAGTTTGAAATAAAAGAATTTAAATTCCAACTAAATAGTTGAATTTTCAACCAAAATTGGAATAGTTCTATTTTCACTGGAGAAAATTGATTCTCAACGAAAAAAAAAGAATTTCTAACAAAATAGTTGAATTTTCAACCAAAATTGGAATAGTTCTATTTTCGCTGCAGAAAATTAATTCTTAACAAATAAAAAAAGAATTTCTACTAAAATAGTTGAATTTTAAACCAACGAGACGAATTTTCAACTAAAATGATAAATTAAAAAGAAGTTTCGAATGATAGAATTTAACATTCAACTGAATAGTTGAATTTTCAACCAAAATTGGAATAGTTCTATTTTCACTGCAGAAAGTTCATTCTCAATAAAAAAAAAGACTTTTTAACAAAAAAGTTTAATTTTAAACAGAAGACATGAATTTTAAATTAAAATGATAAATTTAAAAAAAAGTTTGAAATAAAAGAATTTAAATTCCAACTAAATAGTTGAATTTTCAACCAAAATTGGAATAGTTCTATTTTCACTGGAGAAAATTGATTCTCAACGAAAAAAAAAAAATAATTTTTAACAAAATAGTTGAATTTTAAACAAAATAGATGAATTATAAACTAGAATGATGAATAAAAAAAAAAGTTTGGAATAAAAGAATTTAAATTTCAACTAAATAGTTGAATTTTCAACCAAAATTGGAATAGTTCTATTTTCACTGGAGAAAATTGATTCTCAACGAAAAAAAAAAGAATTTCTAACAAAATAGTTGAATTTTCCACCAAAATTAGAATAGTTCTATTTTTGCTTAAAAAAATTAATTCTTAGCAACAAAAAAAGAATTTCGAATAAAATAGTTTAATTTTAAACCAAAGAGATGCATTTTTAACTGAAATGATAAATTAAAAAGGAGTTTTGAATCAAAGAATTTAACATTCAACTAAATAGTGGAATTTTCAACCAAAATTGGAATAGTTCTATTTTCGCTGTAGAAAATTAATTCTTAACAAACAAACAAAAAAGAATTTCTAGCACAATAGTTGAATTTTAAACCAAAGAGACGAATTTTCAACTAAAATTATAAATTAAAAAGAAATTTTGAATAAAAGAATTTAACTTCCAACTAAATAGTGGAATTTTCAACCAAAATTGGAATAGTTCTATTTTCGCTGTAGAAAATTAATTCTTAACAAACAAAAAAAAAGAATTTCTAGCACAATAGTTGAATTTTAAACCAAAGAGACGAATTTTCAACTAAAATTATAAATTAAAAAGAAATTTTGAATGAAAGAATTTGACATTCAACTAAATAGTTGAATTTTCAACCAAAATTGGAATAGTTCTATTTTCACTGGAGAAAATTCATTCTCAACGAAAAAAAAAGAATTTTTAACAAAATAGTTGAATTTTAAACAAAAGAGATGAATTATAAACTGAAATGATCAATTGAAAAAAAGTTTCAAATAAAAGAATTCAACTTTCAACTAAATAGTTGAATTTTCTGATTCTTTGACCAAGAAGATTAATTTACTACGAAAAAGACGAATTTTCAATAAAATAATAAAATAATTAAAAAACACAGTTGCTTTTTCAACCAAAAAGGATGAAACTTCAACCATAAAAGATCAATTTTCAATCAAAATTGGAATAGTTCTATTTTCACTGGCAAAAATTACTTTTATTAAAAAAAAAAAAAAAAAATAAAGGATTTTCAGCAAAATAGTTAAATGATAAACCAAAGAGATGAATTCACAACTAAAATGATGGATTAAAAAAAAGTTTCGAGCGAAGAATTTAACATTCAACTAAATAGTTGAATTTTTAACCACAAAGGTGATTCTTTGACCAAGATGATTAATTTACAACCAGAAAAGACGAATTCTTAATAAAATAATGAAATAGTTAGAAAAAAAAAAAAAAAAATAAAACAGTTAAAATTTGATCAAAAAGAATAAATTTTCAACCAAAATTTTGAATTTTCAACCTTAAAAGTCGAATAATTGTCTACCAAATAGTTGCATTTTTAACAAAAAGGGATGGAACTACAACCAGAAAAGATCAATTTTCAATCAAAATTAGAATAGTTATATTTTTTCGGGAGAAAATTAATTCTTATCAAAAAAAAAAGAATTCTTAACAAAAAAGTTCAATTTTAAACCAGAGAGATGAGTTTTCAACTAAAATGATAAATTAAAAAAAATTTCAAATTCATCCAAATAGTTGAATTTTCAACCACACCGGTAATTCTGAAACCGAGTAGATTAATTTATTACCAAAAAAGACGAATTTTCAGTAAAATAATAAAATAATTAAAAACCAAAACTAAAAAATAGGATTTTTAAACAAAGCATTTTTACTTTCAATAAAACAGTTGAATATTTAAATAATAAAGATAAATTACCAAGAAGGAATTTATCAGTCGATGTTTCAACAAAAAAGTATTTTAATTTTTACTACAAAATATATGAATTCATCCAAAAAAGTCAAATTTTCAAAAAAATTAATTAATCCCTAACCGAAACATAATAATTACCAACCATACATTTCAAACCATTCCTAATCAACGAAGACAGAATTCCTACCCAGAGAGGATAATTTTTACACTAAAAAGACAAATTTTCCACATGATAGTTAAATTTAAAAAAAAAGTTTTGTCTACAAAATATATGAATTCTCATCTGAATAGATTAATTTTCTACTAAAAAATAGGAATTTTATGCATAGAATTTTTACTTTCAACAACATAGTTGAATTTTCCAATACAAAAGATGAATGATCAAGAAGGAATATATTAGATGAAATTAATATTTCAATACATCCGAAAAAGTCAAATTTTCAAGAAAATACATTAATCCCTAACCGAAACAGATTAATTTTCAACAATAGATTTCAGAAAATTTCTAACCAACAAAGATAGAATTTTTACCAAACAAGAAATTAATTTTTACACTAAAGAGACAAATTTTCAACATAATAGTTAAGTTTTCAACCGAAAAATAATAATTTTTAACGAAATACATGAATTCTCACCTAAATAGATGATTTTTCAACTAAAAAAGTTCAATTTTTGACAAAAAATTGAATATTTCAATTTTTAGATGGAAAAATTAATTAAGAAACAACCAACAAAATTGTTCAATTTTTAAGGGAAGAAATGAATTTCTAACCGAAATGGTGAATCATCAAGAAAATAGGAATTTTTAACGACGTATTTCAACTTTAAACCAAATTGTTGAATTTGCAACCAAAAAGATAAATTCTCAACAAAGAATATAATAGTTGATATTTCAAAAAAAAAAAAAAAAAAAAAACAAGGAACTTAGTTTTATAAAAAAAATATATGAATTCATCCAAAAAAGACGAAATCCTAACAAAATAAATAAATCCTCAACCGAAACAGATTGAAGTCCATTTTTAACACTTAAAAATATTATGTTGAAAAACTGGAAAATCTTCTAATTAATTAATAATTGGTAATAATAATTATTCATAATTAATTAAAGTTCCACTGCACAGAAAAAATGATAAAATTGTACGTTTGTAAGACTTACTTATTATGACCAAATTTTCTTTTCTAGAAATAATTTCATGAGGGCTCCACGTTTATTTAATTACTAAAATTTAAATGTATATTTGTTCCCTGAGTTTATAGAATTTTGGTAATATTTTCTTGGGTGGAGGGCGTTGTGGAGCAAATTTTATGGTACATAAAAAAATTATTTAAAATTAAATTAATTAATTTAATTAAGGGGGGGGGGGGGGTTAAATTGTGGACAAACGTCTTACTTAATTTATGACTACTGAACAGCGCCAACAAAGCACCCTTTACTTTCCAAGATATTAATTTAATTTAACCCCCTTTACCTTACTTAAATTTTTTTTTATCAAACTGCTGGATTATATCTACCCTATTACAAGATCGTGATGGTAAGTTATGTTCAGACACGACCAAACCACTTGATCCACATTACTTACAATGCTCTTGAGAATATTTTAGTTACATTTTTTAAAATTTAAAATTTGAAAAACACTTTTTTTATTATTTATGTCTCAAAAAAGCTTAATTTAAAAAACTTAAGGTTAAAAAAAGGATTATTACTTTTCATGCATAAATTTCCATATAGTTACAGTTGGTATCCTAAAAAAATTCACTTCATGTTTGTTTTTATTGATAAATAAACACGAGCCAAATATTTCACCCATATGTTATTAAAAGTGAAAATGTAAACTTTTATTTTGTATTTTTCAACATTTGAAATTTGCATTTTCTGGTAAAATGATTTCATCCCCAGAATCTTATAAACTTTAAAGAGATATTTCTTGTTAGAATTCAATCAAATTGAAAATTAAATAAGTTAAACATTTCCTGGCTAATTTTGGTTAGGGCAAAAGTTGATTTCATGCAAAACACAGTTTTTCATTCTATCCAAAAATTAAAAAAATGCCTTTTTATATAAAGAAGACATTTTTTAATATAATTTAAGACCGGAATAATATACTCGTGGCCAGAAAAACGATTCGGACTGCATAATACTGGGACGAATGTTAAATTTTGAAAAATAAAATTCCGGACACTGTGAGATTCCCAAATTGGAAAATTTCCGAAAAATCAAATTTCCGAATAATGAAATTTCTGAATGAGTAGAAAAATTAGTAAAAAATGAATTTTAAGAAGCAGATATTGACTCACGAAGTATATTTCGGCAACCAAAGAATCTAACTTCTGTTCTCAGACTGCTCTCCTCTAGAGCACAAAACGCGAGCGACCACTCACTTGGAGCTTCGAGAAGCGAGTGAAGAACCGAGCAGTGATGCTAACCGACCGCGACATTTTCAACTGCGCATGTACCGAAAAGCCCGGGTCTATTTGAAATTATGAAATATGCACATGTAATACTACATTATTAATAAATTATTGTAAGAAATTAGGTATTTATTAGATAATATTTAATTAATTTTGTTAAAGTAACACATTTTAAAAATTCTATCTGTATTATTATTAATACTATTTATTGATTTCAAATAGACCCGCGCTTTTCGGTACATGCGCAGTAGGGTGGTCCAAAAAAATCTGATTTTTAAAGTCTCACTGCCTCATTTTGTGTTTTTTGGTGAAAAAAAATTTTCCTAATTTTTTGAGTTTTTTAAAAAAATGTTCAGAGGTAGGGCACGACCTTTAAAGTACCCCAAAGTACTAAAAATTCAGTGAGTCCTTGAATTTCAATAATAATCGTAAAAACTTTACAAGGATGATGTAAAACTACCATGTGAGCAGTATGAAGCCTATAAACAATTTTTAAAAATTTGATTTACCCCCACCTTTGTCAAAACTCACCCCTTAAGACACTAAAAAGTATTTTTTAAGTGTCTTTTCTGAATTTTATGAAAGTGAGATGAAAATTTAGGTGCCAAATTATATAAAAAATTCTATTATACAAATATGAAAAACAGTGCCGTTAAAATAAAAATGTTTCCCCATTTAACCCCTAATAATCCAGAACAAATTATATTTCCATTCTTTAAAACTTTTTCTTTCAATATATATAATATATATTGAATATATGAATATTATTTTTCTGCTTTTTTTAAGTCTCACCCCCTCATTTGGTGTCTTTTGGGGACAAAAAAAAATGCCTAATTTTTTGAAATTTAAAAAAAAAATGTTTAGAGGTAGGGCACGACCTTCAAAGTATCCCAAAGTTTTAAAAATTCAGTAAAACCTTGAATTTTAAACAGAATCGTAAAAGCTTTACAACGATGATGTAAAACTACCATGTGAGCAGTACAAAGCCTGAAAAAATTTAAAAAATTTAATTCACCCCTAACTTTGCCAAAAATCACCCCTTAAGACACTAAAAAGTAATTTTTAAGTGTCTTTTGTGAATTTTATGTAAGTAAAATTAAAATTTAAGTGCCAAATTGTATTATACAAATATGAAAAATAGTTCCCTTAAAATAAACATTTTACCCATTTTACCCTTAATAATCCATAAAAAATTACATTTTCTTTCTTTAAAACTTTTTATTTCGATATATATAATTTATATTGAATATATACGTATATAATATATGTATACTGAAAGAAAAAGTTTTATGGAAAGAAAATATAATGTTTTATGGATTATTGGGGGTCAAAAGGGGAAAAATTTTTATTTCAAGGGGACTATTTTTCATATTTGTATAACAAAATTTTTAATATAATTTTCCACTTGAATTTTCATTTTACTTTTATAAAATTCAGAAAAGACACTTAAAAATTACTTCTTAGTGTCTTAAGGGATGATTTTTGGCAAAGTTGGGGGTAAATTAATTTTTTTAATTTTGTCAGGCTTCGTTTTGGCACAGTTAGGGGTAAATTAAATTTTTAAGAATTGTTTTTAGGCTTCTTACTGCTCACAGGGTAGTTTTACGTCATTGTTGTGAAGTTTTCACGATTCTTTTTGATATTGAAGGACTTACTGAATTTTTAACATTCAACATTTTTTTTAAATCTAAAAAAAGTAGAAAATATTTTTTTCACCAACAGACGCGAACTGAGGAGGTGAGACTTTAAAAAATCAGAAAAATAATTTTTTTGGACCACCCTAATGCGCAGTTGAAATAGTCGCGGTCCGTTAGCATCACTGCTTCGTTCCCTTTGCTTTGTGCGAATATTCGCCGCGTGAGATGGCTTGCTAAAGGGTACTGATTTAAATGTATATTTACGAGAATTTGTACATTATTTCCTAATATTGTTATAAACAAAATTACTTTTATTTATAAATTTTCTAAAATTATTGTTTGAATTTAAAATAACAATAATTGGAAAAATATATTTCTGGATGCAAATTTTTGTCAATTATTGTTTCTTTTTTTTCAAATCTAAAGAATAATTTTAGAAACTTCAAACATTGAAAATATATTTTTTATAACAATATTTGATTATTGTATTTTGAATCAGCAGATAAAATTTATAAATAAAATTTTAATTGTTCAAATTCGGGAATTTTCTATGTCGGATATTTTATCATTCGGAAATTTTCTGTGCGGAATTTTATTATTCGGGAATTTCTCAAAGCGGTAATATCATAAACTGTTGGGTAATATATTAACTGTTTCGAAATTTTATTATTCAGGGATTTTATTATTTGAGAATTTTTCAATTCAGAAATTTGAGAATTTTATGCTTCGGGAATTTTACAGTGTTGGGAATTTTATTTTTCGGGATATTTCAGTCGTCCCGGGGGGGGGGGGGGTGTTTGTGAAAATATTCTTATTATATTTTAAAAAAAGATACCGAGCAGAAACCTGAGAGTTTCTGCTGTGATTCCGTCCGTTGTACTTTTTCCCAAGAAGGGGAAGTGAGAGAAAATTATGGTAGGGGAAGTAGTTGTAGTGAGGGGAGGAGAAGTATGGGAAGTGAGGGGAAATTATAAGAGGGAGAGTAGAGAGAGTAGGGAAAATCACAGAAAATTAGGGACGGAAAATGGGGGGAAGTAGGTGAAATAAGGAGAAATTAGGGGAGAAGTAGAAGAAGTGAGGGGAAATACAGGGAGAGAAGGTAGAGGAAGTGAGGATGATTTTAAGTGAGGGAAGATGAGTGTTTGAAGTGGGGGAAATTAAGGGAGTGGTAGTAGGGGAAGTGATAGGAGGTGAACTAGGAGAAATGAGGGAAAATGAGGGCGGAGGGTAAATGAGGAAAAATGTCGGTTGAGAAAAAGGGGTAGTGAGGAAGGGGGGAAATAGACGAGAAATAATTTGAAAAAGGTAAAAATTTTGTTATTAAATTGTAAGTATACGTGTCGCATAATTTTTTATAGAAAACAACCTATTTTTTCGCCAAGCGATTCTATTATTTGAAGTGTATCTGCGTGTCTAATTGAAAATGAATCTAGTCCCAAACTATATTATTAATTTAAAAAATAAAATTTTAAGTTTTGCAAAATTATGTCTCATAAGAGAAATATCAAAAAGGATTTATGATTTTTTTAAAGTGGTGAAATTTTTAAAAAGTTTGACCCATTTTATTATACAATTGAAACGTTAAATAACGAGCTATAATTGGTTTAAAAGTACGCTCAGAATCGTTATGAAGTGAACGCATATCGAAGTCCTTATTTTTCACAAAATCAATCTCCCTCCGGGGGAAAAGTGGACTTTGCAACAGATACTGGCAGGCAGTGACTGGCATTTTATAAATTCAGAGGTAATTAAGCTCGGCCTGTTTGTACGCTAAATTGAATTGACATGAGTCAGGAAGCCCACTATTTTACTTGCCTGAGCGAAAATATATTGTTGCTTTTTATTTGAAAAAAAAAATTAAGCACGAATATTATTGAAGCTTTTAATTAGGTTCAAAATAAATATTTTAGAAATTTATATCGTAAATTTTTACTTCAGACACGATCAATTTACGTTCGTTTACACGCTATATTAACTGTGCTATCTCGATTAACTTGAGAAGGAAGAAAAGAAAACTTGACGTAAACTGAATATTCTATAAAGACTCAGAGTGCTTATTAAATCAAGGGCTTCTTATCATATAACGATCAGGTTTACCGTGGAAAGAAAATCTCCTTCAAATACTTGTAAGCATCAAATTACGAAGACTACAAAAAAAGGAAGCAAGTTCTCACTTTCGCTTTTCGCTTCGTTTCTGCAAAAAGGAAAACAGAAGAACTAGATAATGAAATGGGAATTTCGCGAAAAAGCGAAAAAAGATTATGTTAATTCTAAATTATAATTCAAAGATGAGAGAAAAGTCCACTTTCGAGCATCACTGTTTTTTAAATAGAACAGAAAAAGTTTGATTGAAAAAAGTTTTACAAGTTCGAGGAAGTTGCGGAAATGACAATCTCAAAGTGACACTAACCTAATATTACAGCAAACTTAATAAGTTTTCAAAATCGCTTTGGAAAGCGATTTGAAATTAACTGTTCAATTTTTTGCAGAAAAAAATACTTGCTTCCTGTTTGATCCAAAAAAATTATAATTTAAATCTTTTTTGTATTATTGTATTAAGAAATTATATTTCGAAGGAATCGTTTTACCACAAGGTGTATTTGATTTTATCGGAATTTTTTATTCAATTCACACACTTTCGATATAAATGTTGGTTATATAGTTCTGCACTGCCACTCTTTCTATAATTAGATTATACAAAGGTTATACGCGTTTGACTAAAGCTGGATTTTTCTACTTCGTACTTTTTTGTCTTGTGGTAAACAAATTTTTCTCTAATGGTTACAAAATCACAGAAGAATGTTTTCCTTCAAAAAATCTAAAAAAATTTCGTTGACCATTTTGCAATATTTTCTACCGTTTTCGAAATATGTATTTTTTCAACAAATTACTATTGATGCTTTATGTATCTTCAAATACGTGTGAGGTATCATTTTAAACTAGAAAGACACTTTAATCTTTTGTTACTTAATTTTTGCAAAGTTTTCAGAATTTTTGTATTTTTTTTTGTGAAGAAAGAACAAAAATTTTCTTGGAAATCATCAAAAAGTGGTACAGAAACTTTGTGTAGATATTTTAAAGTGAAACAACTTTACTGTGTACTTCTTTTCGAATGTTGCATAGAGAAATTGGCGCCACTTTGTTAATTGTCAAATACAGCATTTAAAAATAAATTTGTGGGAATGATTGTTGAAAACTGGCCCTAAAAATTTTCGTAGGCGATAAGAAACCTTTACACTAAATTTCAGGCTTTTTCAACAATTAGAGCAAAATTTGCAATATCTTCAGTGTACCGCTTGGACTATAACTAGGCGTGGCTTACCAATTGTTGATTTTTCTACTTGATGTTTTTTTTTACCTTTTTCACCTAATTTTCGCTCTGGTTGTTATGAAAGCTTGAAATTATGTGGGTGAGGTCCTTTTAGCATTAGAAATTGTTTTCAGAAGTGAAAATTTAAAAAATGTTTGCCCAGCGAAGATCTTCTTTGAAAGATCTACAAAAAGTTCCTGTACATTGTACTTGTTTGGCCCTATATTAAAAAAAGAATTTGCTTCATTTAATGAAAAAATTTCTGAGTGGATAGATACTTCAATTTCTTGCACTTTATTTTTGAAAATTTTTCGATGTTTTTATTTGTGAATAACGAACAAATTCTTTTGTAAAAATCGAAAAGTGGTAAAAAAAATTTGTATGAATCTTTCAAAGATGAATAACTTTACTGTGTAAACTTTTCTCGTATCTAACGTATTTTTTGAAGAAAATTAAAATTTTTCGTTTTTAGAGAATTCGGCGTCAATTTTGAAATATAGCATTAGAAAATAAAATTTTTTTTAAAAAGTGTTGGCAACCAGTCTAGTTTTCTATTTAAAAAAAAAAAATTGGCGCCAAATGTCATGCTTTGTAACAGTTCGAGCAAAATTTGCAATATCTTTAATGTACCGCTCGACTATAGCTATTTAACTACTGAACTGAACTTGGCTGGCTAAATGTGGATTTTTCTACTTGATACTTTTTTCGCCTTTTTCACCTTAATTTTGCTCTAATTTTTACAAAAGCATAAATTTTGGTGGATGGGGTCCTTTTAGCATTACAAAAAATGTCAGACCGTATGCCAACAATTAAAATACATTTTTTTGTTTGAATTGTGGCAATGTTTTTTTAAATGCTCCACATTTTCAATTGATCAAGATATTTAATTTTTATTTTTTGATTTTCGCGAGGGATTTTACATTATTTTAAAATCCGCAGGATCATTTAGGAATGGTTGAAAATTTATTGAAATTGGGATTTTGCCGAAAATCAATAATTTTCATATTCTTGAAAAAATGCGCGAGATAGAAAA
Source organism: Andricus curvator (assembly GCA_932195095.1). Classification (NCBI taxonomy): domain Eukaryota; kingdom Metazoa; phylum Arthropoda; class Insecta; order Hymenoptera; family Cynipidae; genus Andricus; species Andricus curvator. The sequence goes on along the minus strand of CAKNYM010053747.1, from coordinate 33,759 downwards.
CAGGTTAAACAGCAAAATAGCTTTTCTTTAAAAGATGTACAAAAAGTTCTTTAACCACTTTTCAAGATTTTTTCCAGATTTTGAAACATGCATTTTTTCAAAAAATTACTATTTTTGCTTTTTGTATCTTTTAATATCTTGGACTGTAACTGAACGTGGCTGACTAAAGTTTGATTTTTCTACTTGATACTTTTTTCTCCCCTTTCACTTCAATTTTGTTCTTGTTAAAAAACGAGAATATCGGTAGGTGATGTTCTTTTGACATTAGGAAACTTTTTAGTAGTAATTAATGATTAACTAAATACCTTTTTTTCATATTTTTAATTAAATAAGATATTTTTTTTTATTTCTCATTCCAGTGAGCGATTTTACATTATTTCGAAATCCGCAGAATAATGTTATAATTGTTAAAAATTGACTTTTGAAATTGAAACTTTTCATTTTCTTAAAAAAATGCGCGACAGTCTTGAAAAGATCTACAAAAAGGTCTTTTACCACTTTTTAAGATTTTTCATATTATATGTATATATCAGCAATATTATTATTAAAATAACTGAATTTTTGACAAATTTCCGGAAATTTTATTGTTTTTGAATAAGGAACAATCATAATTTTTTTGCGAAATATCGAAAACTGGAAAGGAAATCATTTGTGAATCTTTTGAAGAGGAACAGATTTGCCGTATAAACTTTTGCTCTATCTTGCGTACTTTTTCACGAAGATAAAAATGTTTGATTTTCAGGAAAATGATAGCCATCTTGTCAATTTTTAACATTTTTTTTAATTTCCTTGCAGATTTCGAAACAATATGAAAAATTTCTCACCAGACTCAAGAAAGGGAGGTTTAATATTTTAATTCGTTTACAACAAAAAAAAACTTAAAATTTTTTTCATCATTTTTGGCACGTGTTCTCAAAAGTTTTCTAATGAAAGAAGGAACCTTTACGCCGAATTTCAAAATATTTATATTCTACAAAATATTTATAATCAGATAAATATATGAAGACTAACTGGACGCGGCTGGTTAAAGGTGGATTTTTCTTAAATTTTGCTCTAATTGATACATAAGTAATTTTTTTCAACTTGTGGTAATTTTTAAACTATCTTTTGGTTTTTTGATTGCTGTATTTTTCAGCTAATTAGGATTTTTAGGTTTTTTTTTAATTTTTCTGTTTAGATTCAGTGAGAGATTTCACACTCTTTAAGAATCCGTAAGAAAAAAATATAAAAACTAGAAAATTAAGAAAATGACGACGTTTTTTCAGAAAATGAAGAATTTTGATTAAAAATTTTTATTTTCGTATTTAATTTTTATGTAGTGATATTATTTTTTTCTAATGACCGGAGATACAACAAATGTTTACAGAAGAAGGATGATCTTCTTTAAGAGATCAATAAAAAGTTCTTCTACTTTTTAATAGTTTCCACCGTTTTCGAAATATTTGCATATGAATAATTTATTTTTTATAGTAAATATTGACAACTACTGCTCTATTATTTATTAGAGAAACGAGAAAAAATCTGCCTCAGCCAGAAGTTGACTATATTTAAAATTAAACGTAAAAAATAATTCAATTGCACTAGTCGAAAAAATAAAATCATTGTTTCAATTTAAATACACATGTAGACATTTTTTAGAGTTCCGATTTTGCGGTGATAATATTATTAAAGATAGAAACTTTGATCTTTTGTCGCTTTATTTTTCTAGTATTTTCAATATCATCATATTCATAATCAGATTAATATACGAAGACTAACTAAAAGCGGCTGACAAAAGTTGGATTTTTCTACTTGATATTTTTTTCGCCTTGTTTACTATAGTACTCTTTTATCTTTTTATCTCAGAAATCACAATAGAAGAACTGGAAGAGTTTCGCTGGATGGGTGACTTTGCCATATAAGCGAAGTCGCAGACTAAAGTAATCAAAGTTTGGAGTATTAGCTGAGAAGGAAGAAAAATAATAAGAAAAGTAATCAAGATACTAAGAATTCAAACATATATGGATGAAAATGAAAAAGTTGGATTTCTTCGACTTTTAATTAAATAGAAAAAGAGTATTTCAGATAATACAATATTTTCTAAATATTTATATTAGCCACAATAAGTATAAAAATAATGGTTTGCGAGATGAAGTACGCTCTTATTTCATAATTATAATTTTTGATATTCATATTTAATGAAAATATTTTCGTATAAACAATTTACAAAATTTTGTAACTAAGAAAAGCAATAAAATATGCTTCTCGGAGCTTGAAAAATGTTACTTATAATTTTATTATCATTATTTTCACAATACAATTAATTAAACAAATAATCAAAAAAAAAAAAGATATGATAAATATCATTCAATAATAATCTTTCCCACGTCTGGTAGATTTACAACTTCCCAGGAAAACAGAAAAAGTTTTATAATTTTCTGTTGAAAAAATTAATTTATAAGTAAAAAGAAAGGAATTTTCATTTACATAGTTAAATTTTCAACCAAAAAGATGAAATTACAACTAAAGTTATAAACTTTTAAGTAAAATGATGAATCTTTTACAAAAAAAGTTGAATATGTAGTAAAACAATTAATTTTCTACCAAAAATACACGAATTTTGAAAATCGGTTTGCTGAATTTTTTTCCGTATATCTCATTTTAATAAATAAAAGGAAAAAAGTGTCCCATCAAAAAATGGTTGATAGAAATTTTGTAGGACTTTTTAAGAGCTGTAATTCTTTTTCAAAACTTTTTTTGTATCTTTTGTCATTTGGATCAAAATTGGAATTTTATATTTTATGCGTAGTATTTTCGATAAATAAAACCGAAATGACTATACTTGCTCCTTGAGGTAAAGAAATTAATTTTCAACCTAAAAAAAAATTCTACAAAATAGTTACATTTTCAACCAAGAAGATTAATTTTCTACAAAAAAAGCAAATTTTTAACAAAATCAATGAACTTTAATAAAAAAAGATCCATTTTCAACCAAAAATGGAATGATTTCATTTTCAGTTAAAAACTAATACTTTTTCGACATAAAAAATCAAATTTTCAACGAAATAATTAAATTTTTAAACAAATAGTACAATTTTTAACCAAAAAAGATAAATTCTTTAACAAAAATAGTTGTTTTTTGAATCTAACAGATAACATTTTTACTACAAAATATGTATTTCCAACTAAAATGCTAAATCTTAAATTAGAATAGTAAAATTTTTAGTTAACTTTCAAGCAAGTAGTTGAATTTTCAACCACAGAGATGAATTTTGAACAAAGAAGATTGAAGTATTACCAAAAGGGACAAATTTTCAGAAGAATACATGAATCTTCAAGCAAATAGTTTAATTTTCGATAAAAAAAGATGAATTCTCACCTGTAAATTCAATAGTTTACATACGTTTTTTTTAATAGTTACGCTTTTTTGAATAGTTACAAATAGTTACAAATAGTTGAAGTTATAGCTCAATAGTTGAATTTTTACGCAAGTAGTTGAATTTTTAAATAAAAGTGATAAATGTCAAACTAGAAATGGTTTATCATTTTACTTGAGAATCCACCTTCTTTATTTTTTTATTTTATTAAAAATTTCTTTTTTTTTAGTTGAAAATTCAACTTTTTGGTCTGAAAATTCATCTCTTTTGATTTCCTTCTACCTTTTTTCTGTTAGAATTTTTTTTTTCAAAAATTAAACTATTGCATTTTTGGTTGAAAATTTGTTAGATTTGGTTGCAAATAAATTTTTCACTGAAAATTTAACCATTTCATTATGAGTTGAAAATTGATCGTTTTTAGTTAAAAATTCAACAGTTTGGTTAAAATTTGATTTATTTTGTTGTAATATCGTCTATTTCAGTGAAAGTTTAATTTTCTTCATTGAAAATTTAACTAAATTTTATTATTATCACTAAATTAAATTAACTGAATTACTAAATTTTATTTAAAAAACTAGAATCTTTTCTTGGATGAAATATCAACTATTATATTTTTCGTTAAAAATTAACCTTGTTTGATTGAAAATTTAATTATTTGGTTGAATATTGAATATTTGGTTAAAGAGACATCTTTTTTATCAAGAATTCCACTAGTTTTTGAAAAATTCTTATTTTTGGATTAAGAGATCTTTTTTTTAACCCCTTGTGAAGACCGAAAATCACTAAGTGGGCCCAAAATGTGAGGAACTTTCTACTAGATGGATTTCAATGAAAATTAGTACTAGGGGGTTATTTGGGTCACTGGATACAAATTCAAGGTCAAAATTTCAAAATGGCTGATCTAATATGGCGACCAAACATTTTGAAAAATCCAATGATTTTGCGGATTTGTATGAAAATTCGTAGCAGGAGGTTATTTGGGGCGCTGAATACGAATTTAAGGTCAAAATTCAAAATTTCGAAATATTTAATCCAATATGGCGATCAAAAATGTTGAAAAATCCTTTGAGTTGGCGGATTTGAATAATAATTGGAACTAGAAGGTTATTTGGGTCGCTAAATATGAATTCAAGGTCCAAATTTGAAATTTCTAAAAGTCTGATTCAATATGGACATCAGATTTGTTTTTAAGAGAACCGAAAAATCACTTAGTACGAACTTTCGTTGAGAGCCGCCAATTCTTTGGATTTTTCCAAATTTCGCCATATCGGGTCAGCAATTCTGAATTTTTGAAATTTGAACCCATATTCATTTTTAGGGATATAAAGATCTCTATATTACCAATTTTCATCAAAATACGCCCACTCATTAGATTTTTCAAAACTTTTGGTCGCCATATTGGATCCGCCATTTTGAATTTCTGATAACATATTCGGATTCAGAAACTCAAAAAACTTTAACACACCAAGTTTCATGAAAATTAAATACTTTTACGTAATTTCGATTAATCATATTGGGTCCGCGATTTCGAATTTTGGAATTCTGATACCATATTCCGATTCAGAAACCCGAAAAACCTCTATGTACCAAGTTTCATGATTATCGTAGTAGTATAAATCTATTTATTTTACATGAAGGATATTGCGTCAAACGCACTCTTGGTCATTTTTTTTTCTCGCAATACGCACCATTAGACTGTCAACGAGTTAATTGAAAAATCTGTTTTTTTTTTTGTAAAAAAAGTTCTTGGTTAAAATTTGAACTGTCTTCTAAAAAATTCATCTTTTCAGCTTGAAGATTCGACCATTTGATTGAGAATTGATCTCTTAGGGCTTAAAAGTCAACTGTTTTCTAAAACATTCAATTTTCTAGTTTGAAAAATCAACACTTCAGAGTTGAAAATGCAATATGTTTTGATATAAAATCTTAAAAGCATTAATTTTATTTGAAAGAATATATTACCTGTTTGTTTTTGTTTCTCTGTTTTCAGAGAATTTCAGACTGTTTGTATGTTATGTTTTATTTGAGGTGTTTATCAAATGAAATCTAAGGAAAAATGTTGACTAAAAAGTAAAGGGGAAATAGTGTTCAAAATATGGTGACGTATTTTTTTAACGGTCCCTAATTTTGTATACAAAAAAAAAAATGTTCTCAACATAATTTCATTAGCGTTTCGATGTTTTCAAAAAAGGGGACTTTTGTACAAGAGACGTTAACGCGCGAGTTAAGGTTCGCTTAACACGAATACGCTCAATGCTTCCTGCAAAGGATGCGTTTTAATTAAATTTTCACAGCCAGATACGTGCCAGGAATGCTAGATGCTCGTAATAATAATTCACCTCTCTCATAGGAGGCATGTATTGCTCGCGTTCGTTCTGTTTTAATGCCTCAGCGCAAAGCGCTCTGACACTGAGGTCGCTGCGGCTGAGTCTGAATATGCCGACCTGCATGATTAATCTCGCAAACTAACATGCTCCTGGCAATCCGATTAAGTGTTTTACGAGGGTCAGGCATGGCATGGCATGGCATCAAGCAGGATCACGCCACATCGACTGGAAGCACACGCCGGAACTCGCTCTCGAGTATCGACAGAATGCTTCGACAAGGCAAGGCAAGGCGCCTCAACTCCCGTCCAATAACGACCTCTTGAAGTCGTTAAGCACCCCAAGGGAGGCCAAAAATCCCAGCAAAAATCGTGCCTTCACGCGCGAGCGAACTTTTCAGCTTCCGCCGTAATTATCACGTGAGATATAAAATCTAATCGGGTCCAGCAACACGATTTCTAATAAAAAAGAAAAATTGTTAACTAATGACACTTTTTTGTGAACACGATAACTTCAAAACGGTTGCAGATCAATTGATGAAATTTGAAAGGCTTATTCTCACCACTGATATCTTGAAACTGACCAAAATATTTCTGGAAATATTGATTGAAATTTTTTTAACACTCGAGAATATTTTGAAAATCGGGATTTTATAGTAAAACTTTTTTCAGTAGCATAATTCAAAGTTGATGCAAGAACGGAAAAGTTTCCTTAATTCAAGGCAAATCGATTGATCTGTAATATTAATACACTTTATTGAAGATTAAGGAAGTTATGATCATTTTTATATTTTTAAAATCGATTTTTATATTAAAAATTTTCAAATTCTCATAATTTGAAGTTGACGCAGGAAGAGAAAATATGTGTTGATTCGAGACGAATCGATTGACCTTCAATATTAACACATTTTATTTAAGAGTAAGGAAGCTATGTTAATGCATAATATTTAAAAATACGTGTTTTTATAGTAAAACTTTTTTCTTCAACATAATTCAAAGTTGATGCAAGAACGGAAAAGTTTCCTTAATTCAAGGCAAATCGATTGATCTATAATATTAATACACTTTATTGAAGATTAAGGAAGTTATGATCATTTTTATATTTTTAAAATCGATTTTTATATTAAAAATTTTCAAATTCTCATAATTTGAAGTTGACGCAGGAAGAGAAAATATGTGTTGATTCGAGACGAATCGATTGACCTTCAATATTAACACATTTTATTTAAGAGTAAGGAAGCTATATATATATATATATACCATTAAACCATTTCCCTTTCAGGGTAGGCGTGACACTACCCGATTCGGGTAGTGTTTCTAGGTTTTTCTTGTAGTTATAAATAACTACAAGTGTGGGCTCACCACACCCACGATGTGCCAACAGCACTCATGTCAGTATTCTTGAATGGTCACCCATCCAAGTACTAACCGCGTCCAACGCTGCTTAACTTCAGTGATCTGACGAGAACTGGGTTTTTCAGCGTGGTATGGCCGTTGGCTATGTTAATACGGTTAAGGAAGTACTTACTTACTTCCTTAACCGTAAGCTATGTTAATGCATAATATTTAAAAATACGGGTTTTTATAGTAAAACTTTTTTCTTCAACATAATTCAAAGTTGATGCAAGAACGAAAAAGATTCCTTGATTCGAGGCAAATCAATTGATCTATAATACTAATGCACTTTATTGCAGATTAAGGAAGTTGTGATCATTTTTATATTTTTAAAATCGATTTTTATAGTAAAAATGTTCACCTTCTCATAATTTGAAGTTGATGCAGGAACAGAAAATATGTGTTGATTCGAGACGAATCGATTAACCTTCAATATTAATGCATTTTATTTAAGAGTAAGGAAGCTATGTTAATGCATAATATTTGAAAATACGGTTTTTTATAGTAAAACTTTTTTCTTCAACATAATTCAAAGTTGATGCAAGAACGGAAAAGATTCCTTCAGTCGAAGCAAATCGGTTGATCTATAATATTAATACACTTTATTGAAGATTAAGGAAGTTATGATAATTTTTATATTTTTAAAACCGATTTTGATAGTAAAAATTTGCACATTCTCATAACTTAAAGTTCATTCAGGAACAGAAAAGCTGAGTTGATTCGAGACGATTCGATTGACCTATTATATTAATACATTTTATTCAAAAGTAAGGAAGCTACGGTAATGCATAATATTTGAAAATACGGGTTTTTATAGTTAAACTTTTTTCACTAACATAATTCAAAGTTGATGCAAGATGAAAACACTTTTTGATCATAAATTTTCAAATAGAATAATTCTGACAATTTTTGTAAAGAAATCATAATTTCGAATACAAAATTTGATTTGTCTGATTTTTCACTTTGGTTTGTCTATTATTGAAAAAAATAACTAATTATTTCTCAACCAAATAGTTGAACTTTTCACTAAACTGGATAAAGTTTTGACCAATAATGGAAAAGTTAAGTTTTTCCCTCAACAAATTAATTTAGAAAAGAGACGAATTTGCAACAAGATAGTTAGCTTTTCAGGAAAAAGATTAAATTTGTAACCAAGAAGACTAATTTCATAAAATAAAATAATTTTCACCACAATACATACATGAATTTCCACTGAAAAAGATACATTTTTACCATAAAGTGGGATAGTTTCATTTTCAGTTAAACAAAAATGATTTTCAACAAACAAAAAAAACCAACATTTTTGACCAAAAAAGTTTCATTTTTAACCTCATAGTTGAATTTTCAGTCCCATATTTCAAAAAAGATCAATTTTTAACCATATAGTTACATTTTTTTCATTTTCGAAAAAACAGTTAAATTATCAACAAAAATTATGCATTTACAACCAAAAGATTCATTCTGATTGTATTTTGATTTTGACCATGAAAGATGAATTTTTAACCAAATACATGATATTTTAAACAAATAGTTAAATTTGTAACCCAAACAGGTAAATTTTAAACCAAAAATGGAAAAGTTAAATTTCCAGCAGAAAAATTAATTTGCAAAAAAAGAGACCAATTTTTAATAAAATTGTTACATTTTCAAACAAAAAGATTAATTTTCTACGATGAAATCAAATTCTTAACAAAATCGATGAACTTTCAACCAAATAATTGAATTTTCAACTGCAAAAAATACATTTTCACCAAAAAATGGAATAGTAACATTTTCAATTTAAAAATATGAATTTTCAACAGAAAAAAAACGAATTTTTGAACAAAGTAGTTTAATTTTCAACACAAGCGTTAAATTTCCAACTATAGAAGATAAATTTTCTACCTAAGAAAGTCCAATCTTTAATTAAATAGTAACAGTTATCCAAGAATATTAATTTTTAACGAAATAGTTGAAATTTAAATTAGAAAAAATACATTTTTAACCAAATAGTTCAGTTTTCAACTAAACATAGAATGTTAAATTTTCAGTTTAAAAAAAATTAATTTTGAACCAAAAAAAGAAAAATTTTCAACCAACAATGGAATCTGCACATTTTCAGTTAAGAAAACTAATTTTACAAAAACAAAAAAGACTAAATTTGAGATATGGGATCATCCAGAAAATTCCAATCAAATACTTAAATTTTTAATTATTTAAGATAAAATTTTAACCAAAAATCAAAAAGTTGAATTTTCTTTCAGAAAAATAAATATTAAAAAAATTGAAGAATTTCCAACAAAATAGTTGAATTTTCAACCAAAAAAGTTTCATTTTCAGTAAGAAAAAAATTAATTTTCAATAAAAAAAAAATCAACAAAATGGTTCAATTTTTAACCAGATAGCTGCATTTTTAACTAAACCCGAAAAATTTTCAAGCAAAAATGGGAAAGTTGAATTTTCCACAAAAAATTAATTAACGAAAGAAAGAGTCCAATTTTCAAAAAAAATATTCAAATTTTTAACCGAAAGGATGAATTTTTAATCAAGAAGAGTAATTCTGTACCTAAAAAAAGTAATTTTCAACAAAATACATGCATGTATTTTCAACCAAATAGTTGCAATTCCAAAAACAAAAGATAGTTTTTTATCCTAAAATGAAATAGTTTCATTTTCAGTTAAAGAAATGAATTTTTTACAACGAAAATACAAATTTTCAACAGAAAAGTTCAATTTTCAACTCAATAGTTGAAACCTAAATTAAAAAAGATCAAATTTAAACTAAATAATTAAATATTTGACTACAAAAAAAAATTGCAACTAAACATAGAAATTCTAATTAAAAATGGAAAAAGTTGATCTTCAACCTAAAAAATCAAATTATCAACAAAATATTCACATCTCCGACCAAGATAATTAATTTTTGTACAAAATAGTTTAATTTTCAACTACGAAAGATAAATTTTCACCAAAAAATGGAATAGCTACATTTTCAATTCAAAAAATTAATTTTCAACAAAAACAAAAAATACAACTTTTGGTCAAAAGAGTTCAATTTCCAACCCAATAGTTGGATTTTCAACTAAAAAGATAAATTTCCAACCGCAAAAATCGAATTGTCAACAAAATAGTAATACATAAATTTCCTGATTAATTTTCTGCCAAAAGAGAGGAATTTTTAACAAATACATACATTTTTAACCAAATAGTTGAATTTTCTACCACAAAAGATTCATTTTTACCAACAAATAGAATAGTTTCACTCTCAGTTAGAAAACATTTATTGAAAATAACGACTGTTTAAAAAAATAGTTCAACTTTCAACCGAAAGCATAAATTCTTAAGCAAGCAGAATTATATTGTAGCAAAAAAGTTAAATTTTCAACAATCTACATGAATTGTTAACCAAATAGTTGAATATTCAACCACAAAAGAGATAAAAAAAAATAAAAAAAAAAACAATTTCCAACAAAATAGTTCAATTTTCAACCCAGTAGTTGGATTTTCAATTAAAAATATAAATTTTTAAACAAGTAGTTCAATTTTCAACTGAAGAAGGTCAATTTTCAATTTAACATAAAAAAGTTGAATTTTTAGGTGTTAATTTTTAACGTAAGAAGAGCAAATTCTCAACAAAGTAGTCACATTTTCAACCAAGAAGAAAAATCATCTACCAAAAAAGACGAATTATAATCAAAACGCATAATTTTTTAACCAAATAGTTGAATTTTTAACTAAGCCGGATAAGTTTTGTACCAAAAATCCAAAAGTTGAATTTTCAACAAAATGGTTGAATTTTCAGTCAAGAAGATTAATTTCATATCAACGAAGTCCAATTCTCAAAAAAATACATGAATTTTCATCCAAACAGTTGAAATCTTATTGCTTTTCTATACTTAGGTTCTAATTTAATTCTATGTTTCATTATAAATGAGGGTCCCTCGGGAGGAGAAATAAAGATTCGTTTATCTGATTATAATCGCTGCTGTTGATTTCATGAGCTATCTTCAAATATTCACAAACAATTAATCTTTTTCTAACGATGTTCTTCTCTCCTAAATCTCTACTGTTAAGGTTAATTTCCTTCCCGAAATCAATTCTCAAATTGATAACTGCTATTCGTAAAAAAATACATATACTTTTATACAGCTATTTTTCATAACTATGCCGGCCTTATTTATAGCATAAATTTGTATATTATCTTCAATTATGAAAAAAAAACTTAATCTCAATCAAAAACATAAATCTCTCAATCTTTCCTACTGTTTCAGTGAATACAAACTCTTATCTCGATTTGCGCATCGATTCTACGTTATCTAATCTTATTTCTCTACAATGCACATGAAATAGATCACTGGATAGATCTGTTTAAATCGTAAAAATATAATATCTGATTTATTCTACTCGAATCCTACTCATCCAACAAGGATTTTTTAATGTACAGATTCCAGATAGGTTGCGTATTCGGCTTCAAGAGTAAACTCTCTTACCTATTTGCCGCCATCACCAACAATTTTATAAACCAAAATCAGGACTGAACGCGGAAATATAAGTCTCAGATTTAAAGTTTGGGTCATTTTCTACGTACAGAAAAATTCCTGTAATTTCACAAAACCAAATAGATTTCTCTCGTCATCTCGGGGGCGAACGGAAGTGTTTTGACTTGTAGCACCCGTACTCGGCTTCGAGAGTAGACTCTCTAGCCTGTTCGTCTGTACTACAAGTCCAGGGTGAATCGAGACTCGGTTGCAGGAATAGACTCCTTGGCCTGCCTCAAGAGCACCCTCGATGCTTCTCGCTCGCCCACGAGCAGGTGATTGACACTCAATGCTTTAAAATGAAGAGGCATAAGCGCCACCTAGCGTATACTCGGATCCCGAAAATAAGTTAATAGATGACGTTATATTACTTCTAGATAGTTTTCAGATCATTTACTTTAACAACTAAATAAATGAAAGAAACGAATAGAAAAATAAATGGAAGTACATAAATGATTTACCCAATAGATGTTTATGTACATCCATTTATTTTTTTATTAGTTTTTTCATTTTCCACTAATCTCTTCATAAAATTGCATGTTGTAAAGTTGATAATTTGTAAACATGAGAAATGCAACAAACTGTTTGCATGTTTTCCCCAATCCAGGTTTGCAACTGCACACTACATCTTTTCCAGCACCTTGGAAGCTTATTTGTCCTCTTATTTCATGAGTTTTATCCCTCACACTTGAAATTGCATACACAATGCAATTATAATTTCACACAATTTTCGTCTTCGGCTTCTTTACGACAAAATATGATACGTCCAGCATACAAAACTCTTTCGATTTCAACAAAATTTCTGCAGAAAGGTTTAGATGCTGTCAATTGACAAATTGCAGCGATACTCAGTTTAATTTTTTCTTTAGAATGCACAAAAAAAGCCGGTATTTCACCTTTCAGACGTCCACATACAATCCACTTACGGCGTCCATCTTGTTTATGTGACGTCACGATTTTGGATCCCAATACTCGGAGCGGGATCAGAATTATAATACTTCAAGGCCGCCTTGAAGAGTGGCCAGAGCCAACCCGCGAGCAGGGCCTCCAAGCCTCCATGCACTTGCTTTTTACAAAGTTTTTTGGCTTTGGGTACGAAGTGTACACGTCCGCTTATGGCGCCACATTTTCCCTCAACACAGACAAGCTTGCCGTCAATGAGACGCCCACATTCATCAGGCGCTTGTGTGCATCTCATCATTGACGATAGACTTTTCTGTGTTGAGGGAAAATGTGGCGCCATCAGCGGACGTGTACTGGTACTTCGTACTCACAATCACCAAAACTTTGTAACAAGCGCATGCATGGAGGCTTCGAGGGCTTGCCCAGGCTGTGGTAACTCAATGCTTTAGAAGCGACCACGTATATTCGGCGGTGGCGCCATCAAACGAGCCCGCAGGTTTTCAATATATATATATATATGTATATATATATATATATATATATATATATATATATTTCTAGATAACCTAATTTAAAAACTTAATAAATTGAAAAAACCAATAGAAAAACAAATAGAAATACATAAATAATTATTGGAATAATTATTTACGTATTTCTGTTTGTTCTTCTATTGGTTTTTTCATAAAAACGCGTTTTAAGGAAAAACGAAAGATAATGGAAGTACGTTTGAGAGCAGTTTTTATTTAAAACGTGTAATCATTTTTATGAATGAAAGTTCGTAAATAATACTGCTCCCTCTCTTAGTTTTTTTAACTGTGTACTGCCACGATAATCATCAGGTCGAAAATGATGACAACAAATTATATATCGTCTCTCAAGGTGTATTTACACGCTCTGTCTGCTGGTCGTCAGCCAGCCAACATATCGAAATATTCATTCACACTTTCGGAAAATTCAGTGAAATATAGTAATATTTTAGTTATCTTCCAGTGAGTTTTAGAAGATAACTAAAATATTACTATATTTCACTGAATTTTCCGGAGGTGTGAATGAACATTTCGATATGTTGGCTGGTTGACGACCAGCAGACAGAACGTGTAAATACACCTTGAAACACTTCTTTACAGGTTAGGTTGTGTAAATTCGGACATGTGTTGACGTTCGGTAAACAACGAAGGAGTAAGAGAGATAGATGAAACACCGGCCCCTTAGCGACGTGTAGCGGGGTAAGACATACAGAGCCATCTAACGAGCCCGCAAAACAGGACCAGAATATGTACAGTCGCGGTTGCCTATACTAGTGACCACAGCCTGGGCTTGCCCGCGCGCGAGCTCTCTAATGCCACTGGGTCCAGCATTGAAGCTCTCCGATTTTCACGCAACCACTCATCCCCTCTCGTTTCACTTCCGTGGGTGGGAGATGTCGCGACTGCGCACTATTCCGGCGCCTGATGCTGAGGTCCGTCGACTGCCCTGTATAAATGGTCGCGATGTGCAGGGGCCCTGCTCGTATAGCTTACATAGTTGTATTTTTATCCTCAAAAGATACATTTTCAACAAACAATACAATAGTTACTTTTTCAGATAAAAAATATTTATTTTCAACAAAAAAACTTATCTTGAACAGAATACTTCAATTTTCAACCCATAAGTTGAACTGCAAACTGAAGAAAATAAATTTTTAACAACATAGTTAAATTTTTAAATAAAAATATCAATTTTCATCTACACGTAACGAAGTTACATTTAAAATTAAAAAAATTAATGTCCAAGAGAAAAAAATATTCTGTAACTGAATATTTCAATTTTCAACCCAATAGTTGAATTCTGAACTAAAAAAGATAAATTTTCAACAAAAAATGGAATGGTTCCATTTGCAGTTAAAAAAACTAATTTTGCAACCTGCAAAGTTAAATTTAAAAAAAGTTTAATTTTCCACCAAAAGGACTCATTTTCTACCGAAAAAATCGAGTTGTGAACAAAATCGATAAGTTTGCAACCTAATAATTGAATTTCCAACTAAAATAGATGAACTTGCAACCAACAATGGAAAAGTTACATTTCCACATAACAAAATAATTTTATAATAATAAAAAAAAAACAACGAAATTTCAACAAAGTATTCAGACTTGTAACCAAAGAAATTTATTTTTAACGACCTCTTGAAGTCGTTAAGTACCACAAGAGATGCTAAAAACCGAGGCAAAATCGTGCTTCAATGCTCGAGATAACTTTTCAGCTTCCGCCGTAATAACGGCATTAGACATAAAATCTAATTGAGTTAAACAATACGATTCTTTTTAACAAAGGTCGTATGGGGTCATCCACACATTTTTAACCACATAGTTGAATTTTCGACTCTAAAACTGAATTTTGAACAATATATTTTTTCTATGAAGAAAGACAAATTTACAAACACACATACAATTTTTTTGACACAGGGTGCGTAAAATGGGGTTTTACACACCCATATGAGTGCGTAAAACGGCTTATTTTCACGCACTCATATGCACGTTTTATGCAGTTATATGGGTGTGTAAAAACGCATTTTTACGCTCACTGTGTCAAAAAATATGGTATGCAACATGCGCGTACGATTTACCCACTTGTGGTGACCGCGTGTGTAAAACCGCATTTTACGCACATGTTACATAATATACTGATAAACAATTATCCGCAGCAGGTACTCACGTTGAAAGATTTATTTGTACAATAAAAACTGGTGACTGTTTAAAGAAATTTAATTAACAAATGCACTGCCTTGCTATTTTTGGAAGTTCCAACCAAGCAGACGAATTTCAAAAAAAAAAAAACAATACAGATTTTTCAGTGAACAAAGAGCAGGAACCTCAATAAGATTTAAGATCCCTAAATGAATAAAATCGGTTTTCAAAGAAGAAAACAAATTTTCAAGTTAAATAGATCAATATTCAAGCAAAAATGGAGAACTTGTATTTTTCTTGATAAAAAGTAATTTTTAAGAAAAAAAATATATATATTTTCAAGGATAATAGTTACAGTTGCAACCAAGAAGTGGATTTACAATGAAAAAAATTAATTTTGAAAGGAGTGGTTGCAATTTTGCCTAATTAGTTTAATTTTTAATCTGAAAAGTATGTTCTTTGAGGAAATAGTTTAAGTTTCAGGCAAAGAGATGAATTTTTCACTAAAATGGTGAATCGTAAACTGGAATACTTTAATTTTTAGTAAAAAAATTAATTTCCAACATCAAAAAGAAACAAACTTTCAAACAAAATACATAAATTCTCAACGAGTATTGTAATAGTAGATATTTCAACTAAATTAGGAGTTTACTTTCAAAAGGGCATCTAGTTAGTAGAAAATTAATCTTTTTGATTTAAAATTGATATTTTTAAAATGAAAATTCAACTATTATTTGATCATTTATCGTTTTGGCTGGAAATTCATTCCTTTGGTTAAAAATTCATAATTCATTTTTTTGGTCGATGATTAATAATTTTAGTACAAAATTTATTTCTTTGGTTGAAAGTTAAAATTGAACTGAAAATGAAAGTATTCTATTTTTGCTTAGAAATGTATATTTTTTCGTTGTCAATTCAGGTATTTAGTTAAATTTATGTATCTTGTTGAAAATGTGACTTTTTTGGTAGGAAATTAATCTTTTCGGTTGAAAATTCAACTATTTTGACGAAAATTCGCTAATCTTTCAAGAATATATTTTTGGTTAAAATTTTATCTTCATTAGTATAGTATAGTATAGTATATTATTTTTTGACACAGTGAGCGTCAAAATGCGTTTTTACGCACACTGTGTCAAAAAAATTCATAGAATTCTTCATAGAAATAATATTTTGTTCAAAATTTATTTTTTAAGTCGAAAATTCAACTATGTGGTGAAAAATTTGTGGATGAGCCCATACCACATTTGTTAAAAAGAATCGTATTGTTTAACACAATTAGATTTTATGTCTAATGCGGTAATTACGGCGGAAGCTGAAAAGTTATCTCGAGCATTGAAGCACGAATTTTGCTCGGTTTTTAGCATCCCTTGTGGTACTTAACGACTTCAAGAGGTCATTCAAAATAAATTTCTTTGATTACAAGTCTAAATACTTTGTTGAAATTTCGCTTTTTTCTTTACTGTTATAAAATTATTTTGTTATCTGAAAATGTAACTTTTCCATTGTTGTTTGAAAATTCATCTTTTTTGGTTGGAAAAATTATTAGGTTGAAAATTTATCGATTTTGTTCAAAATTTTATTTTTCGGTAGAAAATGAATCCTTCTGGTGGAAAATTAAACTTTTTTTTTAAATTTTCTTTTTAGGTTGTAAAATTAGTTTTTTCAACTGCAAATGGAACCATTCCATTTTTGGTTGAAAATTTATCTTTTTTAGTTGAAAATTCAACTATTGGGTTGAAAATTGAAATATTCAGTTAAAGAATATTTTTTTTCTGTTTAACATTAATTTTTTTAATTTTAAGTGTAACTTTGTTATATGTAGTTGAAAATTGATATTTTTAGTTAAAAAATTAACTATGTTGTTCAAAATTGCCAACCTACCCAAGAAATAAATTTTTAGCTTAAATGATAAATCTTCAACCACAGGAATAAATTCCTGGTCGAAGAAATACATTTTTAATTAAAAGATAAATTTTCAACCTGATAGTTACACTTTCCACTAAAAAAGAGAAATTTTAAACAAAATGGTTGAATTTTCAACTAAAAGATATCAATTTCAAGTCAACCTAACAAAGTTAAATTTCCAGTAAAAGACGAATTTTTATCCAGAAAATAATCAAGAATGTTTAACAAAATAGTTCAATTTTCAACTGAAGAAATGAGAAGGGCCAATCGTTTATTTTGAAAAAAAAAATATAAAAAATTTGAAACTTGTAAATTCGAAATTTGAAAAAAATAATCAATATTATCAAGTCATAAAACGTCTTAAATTGGGATGAAATCGCTTCAAGGTCAATCTCACCCCAGTATGCCAACTAAGGGAGAAAAAATACACATTTTGAACAAAAATGCAATAGTTTAATTTCCAGTTGATAAAATTATTTTCAACCCATTAAAACGAATTTTTAACAAAATAGTTAGGATCGTACTCAATTTTAATAGATTGCAACTAAAATGATCAATTTCGCATACAAAAAATAAATATTCAACTTTTAGCAATTTCTAAACATATGAATTTTCAACAAAAAAGTTGAATCTTTAACGCGAAAATATGAATTTTCAATTTTCTCAACCAAAAGTATACTGTTTGTTATTTCAACCAAAAAGAATTAATTTTCAATAAAAATAGGTTATAGATTGTCTTATTGCGAGCTATTAACTGAGTTCTCATTTAAGTGGAAAAATGTGAAAAAGAGGGGAATATGGGAAAGACTGTTAGTCAGGGAAAATAAGGGAATGAAAAGTAGGTGAAGTAGGGAAAATAAGATAGGTGGTAGGGGAAATTAGAGAAACTTAAGAGTGGGTAGGGGAAGGGAGAGAAAGAGAGCGGATGAGATGTAGGTGCAATGATGAGTGTTAGCGGATACGCTTATATTTTGGCTTTTCAAAAATTAATTATTCCAGTTTTGAATAGCACAAAAGAAGCTCAAAATTTTTGACACCTCCATGCGAAATTGTTTTCTTAGAGAAAAATAAAAGATCTCAAAAATCGGAACAATTGCCCAAAAATTGTCAAAATTTGTCTAATACTGTCCAAAATTGCACAAACAAAGTGTTCAAATGCCATTGTGAAGGTTTTAGTGGAACGGACCTTCGTAATTTTCCCTACCAAGAAGAAAATCCGCGAATTGTCAGAATTCGCAAGATCTCGTAATCTTTGATCCTGTAAACTTCAATCACGATAATCCTCTCTATCTTTTATGATCTTTTATCATGCTGTCGTCAGCATTTTAACGTTTTTG
Source organism: Andricus curvator (assembly GCA_932195095.1). NCBI lineage: Eukaryota > Metazoa > Arthropoda > Insecta > Hymenoptera > Cynipidae > Andricus > Andricus curvator. The sequence goes on along the minus strand of CAKNYM010053747.1, from coordinate 15,360 downwards.
TGGTTCAATCTCTGGCGTTAGATAGCGCAGACCCATCTCAGAGTCGATAAGTCACTTTAACTTGGACCTTTTTTGGATTGTCTCCACTAAGTTGGAAGATACTCCTCTTCCGTCTTCCTCTTTTTTCTTCTCGACCCTTTTTCTATCATCGTCCCTTCTACAAGGCTTTGTTCTTGCGCGCATGTGGACAAATTTCGTAATATTCCGTAATAATTTCGTAAATAAAAACTGTTTATTATAAAAACAATTTTTATAAACAATCAAACATTTTCACAATTTCTTCAGCAAGGCGTCTTTGACAAGACATTTGTCCTACACTTCTTATTTTCCTACACATCATTTTTCCTACCCCCTGTCTTCATTTCCCCCAATTTCTCATACTTCCTCTTCTCCTTTCCTACTTTCCTCTACTTTCTCTTCATTCCCTCTCCTAATTTTCCTTCACCTTCCCCACTTCTCCCATAATAATTTCTCCTACTTCACCATTCTAATTCCTACTCACTTACCCAACGTCTTCGTCCCTCACTACACCTTACTTCCCCTAGTTCCCCTAGTCTCATTTGTTTCACTTATCTTACTTCCACTCCCCTAATTTTTTCTCAGTTCCTCTAATCCCTTCGCTTTCACATCACTTTCCCTATTTTCCTCCCCTTATTTCTCATTTCTCATGCTTCACCCACTTCTCCTCCACTAATTAGCTCTACTTTTCCTACTCCTCTACTCATTCGATCACTTCCCCTACTCTAGTCTCCTCATTTCCCCTAATTCCGCCTAATTTTCCTACTTTCTTTCCTTAATTCGTACTCAATTCCCCTGCTTGGTCCCCCCTCACTACCCTTCATTCCCCCTAGTTTCCCCAATTCTCACACTTCTCCTACTTCCACTCCCCTAATTTCTCCTCACTTCCCCTAACTCTCCCTTTTCTAATTCCCAATTTCACATCAATTCACCTACTCTTCTTTCTCGATTTCCTTTCTATTTCATCTCACTCCCCCTACATTCCTTCTCCCTTTCTTCTACTTTTCCTACTTTTACTCTTCTACTTTCTCTTTACTTCCTCTAATACCCTCACTTATAATCCCCAATTTCACATTGATTCCCCTACCCCCCTTCCCCTATTTTCCCTAATTTGTCCTAGTTCCCCTCTCTTCATTTTCCCTCACTATACCTAATTTCCCTTTTGACGTTTCCCATCACTTGTCTTCCATTGTTTCCCCTCATTTCCCCTTCTTGGAAAAAAGTACGACGGACAGAAGGATGAAATAGTGGACCCAAAAATAAAGATTATTCATAAAAAGATGGCTAAAGTGCGCGTTTTTTTATAAAGATTGTTCAAATAATTGGTAAAGAGCAGCTTTTATTAACTAGTTAGATGTTCTTGCGCATAAACAAAAAAATACTTTTGTTCAATACTTTGTTTATAACATTATAACCCATTTTTTTCTTACTGGAACCAACTGGGCTTTATTTTTAGTTAGTCATTATATTGATTTAGGTCTTGCCTGATTAAATTTGAAAATCTGAAAAAAATGGTATCGCTGAAAAGTTAGCCAAATAAAGTTACAAATTTTTTGTTCAATAACAACAAATTTTTGTTTACTCAGAGTTTGATGTTCGCAGTCACTTGTTTTTCGTGGGAAACTGTCAGTTGAATTAAAAATTTGTTCTTTTTTGTTAGATATAAATTTCAATCCATTCCAATGTAATATTTATTTCAGTAGAAAACGAACAATTTTTAAACAACAAAAGTGCTTTATGTATTAAAAAATCATTGTAAATAATATAGTTTGTATGAATATACTTGCGATCAGGTCATGGAATTATTATTGTTTATTATTTTATATAATTAATACGTTATGCTCAATTATTATTTACACTTTTGATAATTAATCATCATAAATTAAATAAATAATTGATGTAACAATGTTATTTTCTGAAATATTGTGAATATAATACATAGATTCATTATACATATAATAACTAATATCAATTTATCATAACTTTACTATTCAATTCAAATAAAACAAAATATTTTTTAATCATTTGTTGAATAGATATCGTTCTTAAGAATACAGTTTGTATATTAATATTTCAATTACGTTAAACAATTTTTGTTTAATATCATAAATAATTAATAATGCTCATTTCATTATTATTTTAGCATCTATGCAATCATCTTTTTTAATTTCTCAAATCTTGTATGTTAAAATTATTATTTTCTGAATCTAATTCTGTGATTTTTGTTTGAGTCAAAACCGTGATTTTGTCCAGAAATTAGCTAAAACCTAGACAGTCTTCCCATTCAAATTCTAAATCTTCATATTTGAAAATTAATTTCTAAAAAATATAGCCTATTTTCAACAAAATAGGTAAAATTTCAACCAAAAAGATTAATTTTCTACTAAGAAAGTCGAATTTCTAAGAAAACACATGAATTTTGATTTCTTAACCAAGAAAATCAATTTTCTACAAAAAAAGATAAATTATCAACAGATTACATGAATGTTCAACCAGTAACTTGGGTTTTAAAATAAAAAATTAAAGTTTTTAAAGATTTCAAAATAGAACAGTTAAATTGCAGTTGAAGAAATAATTGTCAACCTAAATTGAGGAATTACGAACCAGTCAAATTCAACAAAACAAGACGAATTTTTCAACAAAATAGTTGAATCCTCAACCAAATTGATGAATTTTCCACAAACCAGAATAATAGTGTCTACTCAAGTAGACGAATTTTTAACAATATACAGAAATTTTCTAGAAAATAGTCAAATTTTTAACTTATAAAGGACAATTGTTCAACCAAAAATATGGATTTGATACAAAAAAGTTAATTTATGACGAAAAAGTTAATAATTTAATCAAAGAAAAGATTTGAATTCCAAATAAAAAACAGTTGAGTTTAACCAAAAAAGAAGATTATAACCAAAAGGGATCAATTTTCAACCAATAAGATTCATTTAGTACCAGAAAGACAAATAATTTTCAACAGGATACATGAATTTTCTTCTTAAATGATGAATTAAAAAAAATCATGAAAAGAGATTAATTTTTAACCAAAAAGTTGATGTCTTAATGAAGAAGATTACTTTTACAAAAAAGATGAATAATTAACAAAAGACACGATTTTTCAACCAACTACTTGATTTTCCAACTGAAAAAGATGAGTTTTCAACCAAACAGTTGAAATTTAAATTAAAAAGATGAATTTTTAATCAAAAATGGAATAGATAAATTTTCAGTTTCATAAATGAATATTCAACCAAAATTTAAAAGAATTCTCAAGAGTACAGTTAATATTTCAACCAGAGATGAATCTTCATGAAAAAATGAGTTTTTAACAAATTAGTTCAACTTTCATCTGAGTAGTTAAATTTTTGACCAAATACTGATAAGACTTCTCAACATTCAATATAGTTTAATTTTTAACAAACTAATTTAATTTTCATGAAAATTGTACAATTTTTAACCAAGTGAGATGAATTCCGAACCAAAAACGTAATGGTAGAAGTTTCAACAAAAAAAATTAACTTTTAACCGAGAAGAGTTGGATTTATTGTGTTGTATTAATTCAATTCAAATTTAAACGGAAAAAATAGACAAAGCGGGCGCCATGGGCCTACAAAAATGGGTTTCTTAGCCTGTAGTCCTATATCAATTTTGAGCCCTATGACGATTTTGGACCCTATCTCAATTTTGGACCCTTTGTCTATTTTGGGCCCTATCCCGATTTTAGGTCATCTGTCTATTTTGGGCCCTATCTCAATTTTGGGCCCTTGATCTATTTTGGGTCCTATCCTGATTTTAGGCAATCTATCTATTTGGGCCCTATCTCAATTTTGGGCCTTAGGTCTATTTTGGGTCCTATCCCGATTTTAGGTAATCTGTCTATTTTGGGCCTTATATCAATGCTGGATCCTATGTCAATTTTGGGCCCTATGACAATTTTGGCCTCTATGTCAATTTTGGCTCCAATGACAGTTTTGGATCCTATGTCAGTTTTGGGCCCTATGCCCATATTGGGTTATACGATGGACGGACGAACACTTGACCGAAACTATAAGTGTTCCGCCTGGGCTACGAAACCCTAAAAACGAGAAAAAGAAGAAGTTTCTTCAAAACAGGGAAAAAAATAACAATTCTTCAAAAAAAAGAGCAAAGAGTTTATGGACGGCCCCTAATCTGTTAAGTTAATCTGCCGCCTAAGTTAATCTTGAGATTATATCAATGTTATCAAATAATTCTCATAATGGCATCAAATTGTTGTATTACTAAGGATCATTAAAAAATGAGAAAGCTCATTTTACTCTCAGCATAATGTGGAATCCGAATCAACAGAATCTCGGCAAAAGTACATAGAAAAATTTCTTGAGGTACCGGCTCAGGGAACGAACCCAGGACCTCTAACGTGAAGGCCGAGTGAATTAGCTTTCTGGTGATATTTTCTTTCTTATATTGATTCATTCGACCCAAATTGCACCTTACTTTGCCGGCATCCATATCCAACCTGATTTTCCGACAAAAGTTTCGAAATATTTAAAAGACTCTCTATGATGAATTACGGGTTTTGGTGTTTTTATTATTTATTATTATAGTTATTGTAAGGTACAAATTTAGATCAATCTATAATTCCCGTGTTGCTCATTTAAGCAACACGTCCGTTCCGCAAGATCGTTCTGATGCAGGTCGCTAAGTAATCTCTTTAGCCATCACCCCAGGCGAAGAGCTTCGCAACGTCATCATCAGTCATAGAATACACAGAAATTCGAAAACTGTCTGATAATATTTTCAACGGCTCGTTATTCATTATGCGATTCAAGTTACATGGAATTCCATTTATATTTCTTATTCAAAAATAGGAGGAGGGTCAGCTTCAGGGTCGCAAACATTTTGAGGGGTTGTTCACCTTGTAAGTCACAAATTGTCACAAGAAGGAGAGGTGAGTCAACAATCACTGAAAACAGCGTCAAGTAATATGTGGATGCTTCCTTATATAAAAAAAAAATTCTGAGTGTACAGTTTGCACAATGGCTAAGAAAAACAGAAACTAATAAATGATCACAGATCAACGGACTTGAAGATTACAGGTTTAAGATCGCTTGGGAGAATATTGAGAGGAGTGCTATATAATTGCATAGTTCATGGTGCTGATAAGAGACTTGACACGGAAGAGTATATACTATATATACCTAGTGAAGCTTATCACAAGCTTCCTTGAAAAGGACAGCCTGGAATGAGGAGACCTAAGAGGAAGTTAGTTACGGCTCACAAGCCAGCTCAGAAGTCAGGCTTTCAGCCGGAATTCAGGGCTGTCCAATAACTAAGGCCATTGCTTTGCTACAACTGCCATCATTCAATTCCTATTTATTTTACATTTTTAAAGAGGCTTCCACTACTGGAGATTATATTTGTACTACGGGAAAACAACTTCTAAAAATGCATATCAGCGACAAACCAAAGTCTTCATTTTGATCAATTCAAAAATAGAAATTTACAAAAAATACAAAATTACAAAATAATACAAAAAAATTTTTACATACAAAGACAAATTAGACAAAGCAAATTTTGATCAAAGTGATAATTTTTCGAGCTGGAAAAGGGGAGGGAAAAGTTCTGTCGCATCCTATCCCTTTCCTAGCTTTATGATTTCTTTACGAAAATTTTCAGAATTATTCTATTTGAAAATTTATGATCAAAAAGTCTTGTTGATTCATGCGTCAACTTTGAATTATGTCGATGGAAATAGTTTTTCTGTCTGAAACAGATGATTCAAATATTATAAATCAGCGTAACTTCTTTAATCTTCAATAAAGTGTATTAATATTAGAGATCAATTGATTTGCCTCGAATCAAGGAATCTTTTCCGTTCTTGCATCCATTTTAAATTATGTTAGTGTAAAAAGTTGTACTATAAAAAACCGTGTTTTCAAATATTATGCATTACCATAGCTTCCTTACTCTTCAATCAAATGTATCAATGTTATAGGTCAATCGATTAGTCTCGAATCAACACAACTTTTCTGTTCTTGCATCAACTTTGAATTATGTCAATGAAAAAAGTTTTACGATAAAAAACCGATTTTAAAAATATACCAAAATAATTAAATATGAATTATAAATAACTATAACGTTCCTAGTCTTTAATTAAATGTATTAATATTATAGATCACTCGATTCGTCTCGAACCAAGGAATCTTTTATATTCTTGCATCAACTTTGAAGTATGCTAATAAAAAAGGTTTTACTATAAGTGTGACATCCACACACACAACCACACACACCCACACGCATCCACACACACACATCTGGACAATTGTTTAGAACATTGTATTAGTTATTTTTAAATTGAGGAAGGTTTAATTAAATAAATTCAAAAATTTTGGAAAATGTTACCATAACAAAGCATCCTCTATGAGGAAGCAAAATGCAGACCAGCGGATGTCCTCATTGTATCGGATTACCTTTAATTTTCCTATATGAAAAATAGAGGAAATTTAAACCAAAAGGTTGAATTCTCAACAAAGACGATTAATTTTCTACCGAAAAATACGAATTTTCAACAAAATAGATGAATTGTCAACAAAGTAGTTCAATTTTTAACTAATGATGATGAATTTTCAATCATACAGTTAAATTTTCAATTAAAAAACAAAAATTTTCCACATTAAATAAAATAATTGAATTTTTAGTTGAAAAATTAGATTTAAAAACAGAATAATTTTCAACAAACTAGTTAAATTTTCAATCAAAGATATGAATTTTCACCTAAAGAGATGAATGTTCAACTAAAATTCTCAATCTTAATATGAATAGTTAAATAGTATATATAGTATATAATATAGGAATAGTTAAATTTTTAGTTAAGTAGTACACTTTCAACCAAAACAAACAACGATTTTTGAAAAAATTAGTTAAATTTTTAACCAAAGGGACCAACTTGAAACTAAAATGAAGGATCTATATCCAAAAAAATTAATTTTTAACCAAATTGTTGAATTTTTCACAAAATATACTCATTTTCAACCAAAAGTGCTGAATTCTCAAGAAGAAATGTATACCTAAAATTTCAACCAAAAAGGATACTTTATAATAAAATTGTTCCACTTTAAAAGAATTTTCTCAATTTTGAACAACATTGATTAATTTAAAAAAAGTATATTATTACTTTTAACTAAATAGTTGGATTTTACGCTGAAAATGAGACTGTTTAATGAGATAGATTCATTTTAAAAGAAGTTGTTTAATGTTCAACAAAGTTATTTTTTTGTGAACGAAATTTTTGAACTTTTTCACAAAATTGTTTAATTTCAAAAAAATTATGTTAATTTTCACCTAAATTGTTGAATTTTGGACAAAAAAGGAATGCTTTTAAAAAAATTCTTAAATTTTAAATAAAATAAAGGAACTTCAAACCACATAGTTGAATTTTCAACAAAAAGGACTAAGTTTTTACCGAAAAAGATGAATTTTCAACAAAATACATGAAATTTCTATGAAGTAGTTCAATTTTTAACTAAAAATAATTAATTATGAACCATTATCATTTTCAACTAAAACGCTAAATCTTCACGTGGAGTAGTTAAATATTTAGCTAAACAGTACATTTTCAACCATAAAGAATAATTAAAAAAAAAATTAGTTGAATTTCTAACCAAATAGATAAATTTTCAAATAAATTAAAGAAAATTCGTCAGAAAAAGCAACTTTTTAATCAAATTTTTTAATTTTCTACAAAGTATAATCATTTCTGAACAAAAGGCGTATTTCAACCAAACAGACGAATTTTCAACAAAACACTCGACTTTTCAACCAAACCTGTGATTCTTTGACAGAACTGTTTAATTTTCAAAAAGTAGAATAATTTTTAACCAATTAGTTGAATTTTCAACCCAAAATATATATGCGCTTAACCAAAAAAATTATTTTTCTGACGAAAAATATGAAATTTTCAACAAGTACAGTAATTTTCAACGAAACGGTTAAACTTTCAACTAAAAAAGATAAATTCGTCATTTTAGTTGAAGATTCATATTTTCAGGTTGAAAATTCAACTGTTTTGCAAAATATTCATTTTTTGGATTGAAAATTAACATTTTGTGTTGAAAATTCGTATTTTTCGGTAAAGATATAATTACTTAGTTAAAATTGAAACCACTCTAATGATTTAACTATTTAGTATAAGATTAACTTTTTTAATGAAAAATTATATTTTCGTTTTTAAAATTCATCTTTTTTCGTAGAACAAGAATCTTCTTGGTAAAAAATTAATCTTTTTCGTTAAAAAATAAATTATTGTGTTGAAAATAAATATTTTTTGTTGAAAATTCGTGTTTGTTTTTCAGTTAAACATTAATTTTTTATCTGGAAATTTAGCTATTCCATTTTTGGTAGGCAATGTATCATTCAAAAGTTAAAAATTAACTGCCTGGTAAAAAAATCATTTATCCTATCTTTGAAAACCCATCTTGGTGCGTTACTATTTCCGTTACCGTTACCATGATTTAGTTTTGTGCACCAGGCCGTTGAAGACGTCATCTACGATAAATTTCTAACAATTTAAATTGTGCCAACATTCAAACTAACTAAAAGTGGTGAGCCGAGGATCCGCGTGCACTGGGTCACGCACCAGGTAGTTTAGCGCGTATTCTACGAGAACTTTTTTAAAATTTAAATTGTGCCAACATCCAAAATAACTAAAAGTGGTGAGCCGAGGATCCGCGTGCACCGGGTCACGCACCAGGTAGTTTAACGCGTATTCTACGAGAACTTTTTTAAAATTTACATTGTGCCAACATCCAAAATAACTAAAAGTGGTGAGCCGAGGATCCGGGTGCACCGGGTCATGCACCAGGTAGTTTAACGCGTATTCTACGAGAACTTTAAAAAAATTTAAATTGTTCCAACATCCAAAATAACTGATAGTGGTGATTCGACGACCCGGGTGCACCGGGTCGTGCATCAGGTAGTTTAGCACGTATTCTACAAGAACTTTTTTAAAATTCAAGTTGTGCCAACATCCAAAATAACTAATAGTGGTGACTCGACGACCCGGGTGCACCGGGTCGCGCACCAGGTAGTTTAGCACGTATTCTACGAGAACTTTTTTAAAATTCAAGTTGTTCCAACAGCCAAAATAACTAACAGTGGTGAGTCGACGATGCGGGCGCATCGGGTCACGCACCAGGTATTTTAGCGCGTATTCTACGAGAACTTTTTAAAAATTTAAATTGTTCCAACAGCCAAAATAACTACCAATGGTCAGTCGACGATCCGGGTGCACCGGGTCGCGCACCAGGTAGTATAGCGCGTATTCTACGAGAACTTTTTTAATATTTAAATTGTTCCAACAGCCAAAATAACTAACAGTGGTGAGCAGACGATCCGGGTGCACCGGGTCACGCACCAGGTAGTTTAAGACGTCATCTGCGAGAACTTTTTCAAAACTTAAATTGTGGCAACAGCCCAAATAACTACCAGTGGTGAGTCGATGATACGCATAAAGCGATCTTATCGACGTTGGGCGAGCTGTGTTTATTTGAACTCGAGATGTTTGTTTTCATAAGAAGCTTAGGGGAAGTCTATGCATGTACACTTCGGTATATATACGATTCCTTGGACTCATTTTTTAATATTTTATTCGTATGTTGAAAAATTCATTTTCGATTAGTCATAGTTCATTTACATTTCAAAATGTTTCAAAATTTCCAAATTTTGAGTACCGTTTATATTTTTTAATTGAAGCTTTTGACATTTCGGAAAATTTGTGTTTGGATTTTTTATAATAAATTTAGTTAATTTTTTATTTAAAAAACAATTTGATGGAAGCATTTTTTGAAACGATGGCTAAGCAACGGATATAGGACTGTCGCCAGAGAGGCTTTGTATATAATATCAGGACTTAGACTAAACATATGACGAATCCAGCCTGGAGGTTCCGATATGTTTTTCACCATAGCCTCAGTATGATCGAATACTGAGTCGAGAGCACTACTCTAACGAAATTGTTATTCGGATATTCTATTCTATATGAATAAAGAGCTTTATATCAAGTCTAAGTTGGTTTAATTGTTTTTATTTACTACAGTTCAGAAGTGGGATATATCACGCGCCGAGTCGAATTTTGATACGCGAACTCAAAGTGACTATAGTTTCGAAAAAGTTCGTTCGGGGTGAATAAGAAGTGCAGTGACAATTGTGATATGGATCCCAGAAGATCTGGAGATCGTTCAGTTCGTTCACGTGATCGGCATAGCAGACAGCGACGATCTGAACATTCTATGGCTCATAGTGAACGTTACCGAAGTAGATCTCCTCATGGGCATCGCAGAGAACGTCGAAGCTGGAGCCGATCGAGAGACATCTCAAGATCTGAAGAACGTCGGAGACGAAGACGCGGCACCAGGAGCCGTTCGAGATATAGCTCGAGATCTGGAGAGCGTCGGAGAAGTAGACGCGACACCAGGAGTTGCAGCCGATCTAGGTCGAGATCAAGATCTGCTAGCAGAACTACGAAAAATGCACGACAGGGTGAGTCCGATTTTGCTAAATTGACCGAGGTGCTTACAACTATTGTCAAAACAGGTTCAAAGAAAACAAATCATTATATAAATGAAAAAGTTTTACCCGAATTTGATCCGGAAAAAAAAGACTTATCGGCAATGGAATGGCTAGAAAAAGTACACATGTATTCTATTATGTATGATTGGGATGATGCAATTAAAATATATTTGGCTGCATTGAAGTTAAAAGGGATAGCGAAAAGTTGGTATGATGGGCTCAAGAATGCACCTGTAAGTTGGGAGGCATTTACCGTGGCGGTTCTTAGACAATTTTCAGGGGAACAAAATTTTGGTCAACTTTATGAAATTGCTGGGAACTACAAAAGTGCACCGGGTCAGTCTCTGTCTGCCTATTGTTTTGAGAAAGTTAAAAGAATAAACCGTCTCAATTTAGAAATACCAGAAGAAAAAATAGTCGAATTTGTAGTTTATGGTATCCATGATGATCAATTACGGACGAGTTTAATAACAGCAAAAAAGAGAACGCTTGCTGAATTGAGTCAATGTTTGGTGTCTCTCAACGTAGAAAAATCTAAAGAAATTAAAAAATCAAAAGAGGGAAATGATAAAAAGCGTTTTTCAGAACACGAAAAGTCGAAGAAGTTTCTGAAACCATATGATCGGTATGATCGGGATGCTTGCTTTAAATGTGGGAAAAAGGGCCATAAAAGGGATCGTTGTCCAGAATTGGAAGGTAGCGAAATAAATAAAGACGGTGCAGGTTTGCAAAAGAGTAGCGGTATAGGGAGTGAGAAAAATACCTCAAAATTTGATAAGGATAAAATAAAATGCGGATATTGTAGCGTAGTAGGTCATCTAGAAAAGGACTGTTTTAAAAAAAAGAATAAGGATAGGAAAGAAAAGACAGCATGACTAGTGGACGAAGGGGCGTCCTTACACGAGGAGTTGCCCCTTAGCACTACTCAAGTTTTACAGGTTGAGTCAGCCAAAGTAAACAAACCTTTCAAGAAATGTTCTTTTGAAAATGAGGAAAAATTATGCACGGTAGATTTGGGAAGTGACTGCTCCATTGTTCGGGAAAGTACTGCACGATCTTTAAACCTAAAGTTTAAAGATACACAAAGTATGTTGTCAGCATTCAATCACTCGATTGTTGTTCCGGTTGCACGGTCAAAAATAAGAGTCCGAATTGATGAGATTCCTTTTAAGATAAGAGTTTACATTGTTCCAGGTAATCAAGTTTCGAAGGAAATTCTTATTGGTAGGAATATTTTATTAAAGACTGGCGTTAAAGCAATTTTGGATATATCAGGAGTAACGTTTACTTTGGGTGACTCACTAAAACCAAACAATATGCCAGAAGTCGAGATGGTAGATTCTGACCGGATAAATCCGGTACAGGAGGAGGACGTTTGGTGTGAAGATCGTGACACACTACACCAGTTACTAACACTTTTAAACGATTATCGGCGAAGCGTATCACTGAATACAAAAGAGTTAGGCAAAACTAGCATGACAGAAATGAAAATAGAATTAACCTCAGAAATACCAGTTTTTCGTGGACCATATCGGCTTTCAAAATCAGATCGGGACAATTTAAATGAAATATTAACAGATTTGGAAAACAATGGTATAATACGTGAGAGTATGTCGTCATATGCAAGTCCGGTAGTTCTTGTCCGCAAGAAAAACGGGGAATTTCGTATGGCAGTAGATTACCGAGAACTTAATAAGATCACTAAGCGTATTCAATATCCTCTGCCAATAATTGACGATCAAATAGATCAACTTTGCGATAAACGAATTTTCACCTCGCTAGATTTAAAATCCGGATTTTACCAAATCCCAATGCATCCTGATTCTGTGGAAGAAACTGCATTTATTACACCTGATGGACAATGGGAGTTTTTGCACATGCCGTTCGGGTTAGTAAATGCTCCTGCTATATTTCAAAGGACTATGAACAAGGTCCTTAAGGGTTGTGCACTTGTTTATATCGATGATGTATTAATTGCTACAGAGACAGTAGAAGAAGGGTTTAAACAATTAGAAATTGTTTTAAAGGCTCTTCAAGCAAGCAACTTAACCTTAAATCTTACGAAATGCAGATTTTGCCAAAGCAAGATTGATTATTTAGGACGTGAAATTTCTGGTGAAGGGGTTAGACCGGGGAAACATAAGGTTGATGCAGTTATGAAAGTTACTGATCCCGAAAACGTAAAGCAAGTCAGGCAATTCTTAGGACTTGCCGGGTATTTTCGCAAATTTATAAAAGATTTCGGACGGAAGGTTGCCCCTTTAACGAATTTATTGCGGAAAAATGTACCTTGGTCATGGGGAGAAAGAGAGAGTGAAGTGATCAAAGAAATTAAAACAATACTGGTTAATCGGCCGATATTAGTAATTTATGATCCTGCTCGTGAAACTGAGGTACATACAGATGCGTGCGCATTAGGACTAGGCGCTATCCTGATTCAAAAACACGGAAGCGAAAAACGCGTTGTTGCGTATTATAGTCGGAAAACGACTCCTGAAGAACAAAAGTATCACTCTTACGACTTAGAGACTTTGGCTGTATTTGTTGCTCTCAAAACATTCCGAGTATATTTGATAGGAATTAAATTCACCGTCGTTACAGATTGCAGCGCGATAAGGGCTACTGTAAATAAAAAGGATATACAGCCAAGAGTTACTCGTTGGTGGGTGTATCTACAGGACTACAAATTTGATGTCGTGTATCGTCCTGGAGCACAGCTAGCTCATGTAGATTATTTAAGTCGAAATCCAATAGATTGTTTTGTCGTCGATATTACAGAGAAAGAATGGATAAAAGTAGCTCAGGTACAAGATCCAGACATTGACGTAATCCGTAAGATATTAGAATCAGGCAATATGCAGCCAGAGACAAAGCAATACTTTGATAAGTATGACCTTAAAGGAGGTATTGTTTTTCGAAGGACTGACTCGGGTAATAAATGGGTGGTACCACGAATGTCACGTTTTAATGTTGTAAGGTCGTGTCATGACGAGCAAGGACACTTTGCACTCGAGAAAACATTAGAGAAGGTACGGGAAAATTATTGGTTCAAAGGCATGAGAAAGTTTGTTGCCAAATACGTCAATGCATGTCTAAATTGTCTATATTACAAAAGCGCATCAGGGCGCAAACCTGGTTTGTTACATCCCATAGAGAAAATTGCCATCCCATTTCATACGATACATCTTGATCATGTTGGACCATTTGTACGAAGTGAACGCAAAAATACGCAGATTTTAACGATTGTTGATGCGTTCACGAAATTTTGTATTCTTGAACCTGTCCGTGATACTTCAACAAAACATGTGTTGAGAGCACTAGGACAGTTAATTGCAATATTCGGAGTGCCCACCCGTATAATAAGCGATAGAGGAACGGCCTTCACGTCACACTCATTTAAAGTTTTCTGTGAGGAATATGGAGTCAAGCACGTGCTTAACGCAGTTGCGACACCGCGTGCGAACGGGCAGTGTGAGCGAATGAATCGCACAGTTTTAAGTTCACTTGCAGCCACATGCGCTGGAAACGCAGAGGAGTCATGGGACGAGAGCGTGAAAAAGGTTCAGAGCGCTATCAACTGTTCTACCAACAGGACTACACGAATGTCGCCGACTCAACATCTCTTTGGTTACAAACCACGCAGTATGGCTGACGCAAAGATACTCGCGGCGATTCAAGACACATTGGATCAGGTTGACTTGCAGGATTTGAGGTCCGCGGCAAAGGCGTCCACGGATGAAGAGCAAGTACGACAGAAAAGGAGGTTCGATATTCGCAGGTTCAAACCTCCCTCGTATTCTATTGGAGACGTCGTTATGATGGATGTACATCCCGTTGCTACTGGCGAGAGTAGGAAGCTTGTAGCCAAGGCGAAAGGACCCTTCAAGGTAACAGCTGTTCTGCCAAACGACCGGTACGAGGTTCAAGACCTTCGGGACTTGAAGAAATCGCCAAATCAACGAAGTATTGTAGCAGTCGACAGTTTGCGGCGATGAGTCACTTTTGACGCTACTCAGTGAGCTGGTGAGTAAATGCAGTAGGCTGCAGTGTCATTGGCAGGCAGAGCGATTGGCTACAGTGACTGAGATTGTCATAATTATGACGTGAGTATTAGTCGCAGTCAGCGACTCTGAGGTCCGATTCTTGGTCAGGATCGTGTCCGGACAGGGCGCTGGCGAGACTAGGACCAAGGCCGAGTCTAGTATTCCTAGGTTAAGGAATGGTCAACCTTATACTGGGTGGAATACTGGGCGGAGGTCAGGACTGAGGTAGTCGTAGTCAGGGCTAGCACTGGATAAAGGAGGCCGGTTGCCCTCTTAATCGTAGGTGTCCTTGGCAAGACTAGCAACCGGTAAAGCTGAGCTTGGGAGTGACTCTGTTTTTACAGAATGGCCCTTGCGAAGTGGAGATTAAAACCTTAGAATATCCTTCGCCTTTACTTCTAAATCCCAGTATAAATCGGTGATAACTGGATATTGATGGAGACTTTCAAGGAACTGATCACTCTTATGCGGGTGTCTATTCGAAATTCAGCTATCACCCTTCCTTCAATTAATATTTCTTTATAGATAATGAGGTGTCTCTATTTCCAGGAATACTTGAAAGTCTATCTGGAGTGAAAGGGTCGTGGGCGACCTATTTGTCAGGCAGGCCGAATGATGGAAGCATTTTTTGAAACGATGGCTAAGCAACGGATATAGGACTGTCGCCAGAGAGGCTTTGTATATAATATCCGGACTTAGACTAAACATATGATGAATCCAGCCTGGAGGTTCCGATATGTTTTTCACCATAGCCTCAGTA